>VWZW01005507.1:3252112-3619402 GCA_013397115.1 Edolisoma coerulescens
AATATTTGACCGTGTTGTGCCTAACCCTGTGCTGTGCATCTCCCCCTGCACTTCTGTGGGATGGGGTTATCCTAATAAAGTTCCACTGGATCTTTTGTGTCCACGCTGATTCCCGATCCTGGAAGTCAGGCAGCCAGGTGCTCTTAAGTGGTGTGGTGACAAATCCCCGTGTTGTCATTAGGGCTGGGTCTGGGCAGATTTCAAGCAGCTTCTTTCCAAAATCCACCCAAGCCTTTGGATGATTAAAGGCCACGGTGAGTGTTTGCAGTATTCCAGCCCTTCCACGACAGTGTGGTACCTGTGAGTGCAGACAGACCTGAAGGCTGCTCTAAGCAGAGATTTGGTCCCTCTCTGATCCATTCCCAGGGGCTGAGCTTCCCCCAACGGCACTGGTGCCAACTCCGGGGCTCTGGGAGCCCTGAAGCAGCTCTGCTGTTGTTAATGCCTGTCACATATTAATGCTGCAGAGAGACTTGTCTCCTTAGCCCCGTTAAGCTGGGAGTTTATAGCTCTGTGTGAAGTAGCTCGGGCAAGGTACATGATGAGATGCAGGCAGGGGAAAAGTGCTTTTCCTGACGTTCGCAGAAGCGAGCTAAACACCTGTGAGAAGCGGGTGCTTCAGGGACACCCACGTTTGCAAATTGTTCATGGGTATCTTGGAGATAGCACTTCTCCACTTGTGGAGTGATTAGTTACCTCTTCAGCACTGGCAAAGCTTGTGGATGATGAGCTCTGCCTTCACCTGCAGGTGTTGCCATGGCAAGGGACTCTAGAAGTACATTCAGGCAACAAAACAAAAAAAAAAGGGATAAAGCAAAAATGAGGAACAGGGAAGAAATGGGAGCAGGAGAAGACAATAAGGATATCACGCTGACCTGGTGCTTCCCTGGGGAGAGCTGACACGGTCTGTGGCTCTCTCCCATCTCCCATCATCAGATCCTGGCAAGCAGTTGGAGTCTCCCATCCAGCTGCCAGCTCGTGCTGGTGCTGCCGTGGTACGAGTGTGGTGCGGCTCTAGGGGATCAGCCCAGCACTGTGGTGGCTCTCTGGGCCAGACGAGCTTGCAGCCTGACACCTCAACTCAGCATATGATTAACTGTAAACATTTGAGGAGTCCCATTGATTTAAAGGGTCAAACTATGCTGATCTTATTCTGGTCCTGATTTTCAAGTGTTCAAAATGGGAATAGCATTTTTCTTCCTCTCCATCCATGTCTTCTCTTCATCCCACATGAGTAAAACCTTTCTGTGGGTTTGTTTCCCTCTAAGTGCGGCAGACTGACTCAGTTGTGTGTGCTTCTGAGCTGCTTTGGAAAGGAAAGATAGATTTAGAACATGTTTTAACATCTAGTTTTTAAAGTAGCTGCTCCCTGTTTGTTCTTCTGCTCATCACAGCAAGTCTCATAGCTGAGGACCTGCTGCTGTGATATTTTCTATTCTACTCATCCTTCCTACTCTCTTTTCTCCAGAGAAGTAAGTAATCTTGAAGGATTTGGTCTTCTCTGCTGCATCCTAACTGTGTGCTGGGTGAGACCCCATTTCTCTCATAATTCGGTTTTTCTCGAGAAGGAAACGTGGCTCTGTGGAGGGAAGGAGAGCTGCGGCGTGCTGTGGACTGTCCCCCATGCAGGCACCTCTCCCTACAGGCTAGAGATTGTCTCTGCTGGTCAAAGCCAGACTCCTACACTATGGTTGGCCTCTCCCGGGATAAAGACTTTCATTTATGCCAGGTTTAGCAGGGGAGAGTCAGTACAGAAAGCAGAGTTCTCAGTGTGTGCTCCTCAGGGTGGTAACATCTGTGATATATGTGCTTGCCCTCATTCAGTGAGTGCAGCTTCATTCCTAATTAAGAATTGCAGTAATCAGCCAAGAGGCTTATTTTGTGAAGTTGAGGAGCCAAAATTATTTGTGAATTCAGTTCAGATTCAATGGATTTTTTTCAGCCACCCCAGAAATGTTTCATTTCTACATTTTGCAACAAAGCGCTTTTCATTTTGTAACAAATCTAATTTCCTTCGTAGAGTGTGAAATGGTAATTTTGTTTTGCTGTAAAGACTATTCTTGGGTTGATCCAAGCCACTAGTATTGTTGTGAGGTTTTTTGAAGTTTGGTTGTCAGCTTGAAAAAATTAACTATTTGCATAGTTGGGTCCATGAGACGGATCCACAGCTCTGGAGCTGTATCTGGGATCCAGGTCTCTGCCAAGAAACAGGATCAACTGACGAGACTGGACGGCCTCCCTGCATTTATTTGGCCATGGGCAAAATGATGTATCCAATATGTTCCTTACAAAGCTTTGTCTCTGCTGGCTGTGGAGCTGCAAAGGGTATGGATAAGGTAATGGTTTGCTGCTTTGTTTCCAACCAGTTTATAATTTATAACTTTTCTTTTGTAAGTACTTCTATAACATTTTACTACTTCTTCAGATCTGCTTGGTTTTTATGGGTGAAAAAAATTACCAAATGCCAGCAAAATGTGGGGGTTTTTGTCTGGGGCCTCAGAGAATATCTGAGCCAGTGCCCCTAAATAGCCCGTTGCTGGAGGATTAGATGTTGTGTGTAACCTAGAAATGAGAGCAATCATGGCCTATTTATGAGATATTAACCCATCAGGAATCCCACTCCAAACAAATATGATTTATAAAGTGTTATTACATTGCTGCTACAGCGTCACCCGGCAACTCAATTAGAAAGGCAAAAAATGCTGTTTGAGAGCCCATTTTGGTCAATGAAAAGACACCGTCGATGTCCGTGGTGTGTGAGGCCAAACTCTGGGGGAAGGAGTCCTTCAGCAAGGGGGGACCTTTTCCACGGAACTGAGACAAAAATGCACTGGTCTGAGTTCCAAAGGCAGAGGAATGTGTCACAGTTCTGGTGTGTGGGTGTGTTTGGTGTATTTACACCAGCGCACTTTACACCTACAGAGAAGTCCTCACTTCGGTTCAGTGTTTACTTAATGCTAATCTGGATTTAACCCATGGCCATCTGTGGCATCTTTCAGTCTGACTAAAATAAAACACCTTCGGTTGTTTTGTTGCCTCTCCCAATGCCCAGGTGGGCAGTGTGGATTATGCCTAAGGATCCTGCCCTCCTGCTGAGGACTATTATGGCATGGCCATCCTTGTGCAGGAATACATCATCTGGAGCACTTTCCTCATCGTCCTCTCAATACACACACGTGTGTATATATCTATCTAGCCACGTATTCTTGGTGCTTCAGCTTTTTGTTCTTTCTGCCCAGTCATTTGGAATTACTCTCTCCAGCTTTCTGTAAGGTTGAGCCACTCTGTGCTTCTCCTCTGGGCTTGTCAAATATTGTTATAGAAATAGATAGTACTTGGCTGATTTTACACTCCTTTTAGCTTTGGTTCCACTACTTGCAAGTGCTCTCAAATGCCTTCCCACTGAAAGAAGGTCCTTCCTAGTTTTGGTCTCTTTTGATTAGGATCTTTCAATTTCATGATAATTTTTGAAGCCTGGGCAGTGCTGTACACAATAGTGTTTTTTCTGAAGTTTCCTACATGGATTCTGCAGTCTGTTGACGAGTGCTGACCCAGAGCTGCAGCTGCAAAAGGGTTTGCAAGGATAACAATTATAAGTATTTCCTTTTCATTCTTAACATTGTCTGTGCTGTGGGAGCCCAGACAGTGATAGTTTCAGCTATGTAATGGCTCCACGAACATGTCAGAGCAGATGCTATTGTAGAAGGACAATTCTCATCTCACTTGTGTTTTGCATTTTAGGCCCTTTGTGCATTTAGACAATGACACCTACCCATGCAGCAATGTTATCTTTCCCATGGGCTTTTTTTATACTGGCAATCTGGGGGGAGGAGATATTTCCAAAGGTCATCATGCAAGCTAATAATGTATTTTAAATGAGACAACGTTGAAATGCTCATGCTTAAAATTCATGTTTATCCGTATATTTTTTGTGGCTTGAACCAGGTCATTGTACAGTATTTCTATTCATAGGTGCCCCCAAACAGACAACTCCTGTCCTCTTCACGCTTTTGTTTTTCTCAGGATGTGCCTGTATATATTTATTTGTACCAAAAATAAAATACCTTATTAAGATGGAAGCTTATTTTCCCTGCCAGACACCTTGCCCTCCGTGCCAGTTTCCTATATG
This sequence comes from Edolisoma coerulescens, assembly GCA_013397115.1. Lineage (NCBI taxonomy): Eukaryota > Metazoa > Chordata > Aves > Passeriformes > Campephagidae > Edolisoma > Edolisoma coerulescens. The sequence continues at coordinate 3,256,242 of VWZW01005507.1, forward strand.
TCATTCCACATTTGCCTCTTCATGTATTGCAGGCAAATGTGGTCTCTGCCATTTGCTTACCCTTGTACTCTCTCTGTGTGCCTTGGTATGTCTTTTAATTAGATGCACTTCTGTTCTTTCATTGCTCATTAACCCTTTCTTTGGAGGAGCAGCTTCCCTTAGCCCTGCAAACACCCTCTGTTTTTCCCAAAGTCAAGTCCATTTCCCTCAGTAACCTTGATTTCACCAGCTATCAGTTATACCACAAATAATTCAGGCTCTAATTAGTCCATCTGTTAACTATTCAAGTACACATGACTTATCTTTATTATGTAACATAATGGTCAGTTGTCTTACCTGCTTGTGATATTTTGGTATGAAAAATATGTTTTTCTGCTTGTGACATTCCCACGTTGCCAATGTGCCCCCTATGGAATATACTGCAGATTACACAGTTTTACAGTCTGTGCCAGGCAAAGTGAGAAGGATTTCAACCTCTCTAATATTTTTTTTTCTGCAATTGTTGTTTCTTCCAAGAACGTGCAGGGGCTTTGTGATTACCCCCTACCGTTCTTTGCCAGATTTCTTCAACTCAGAGAAATTGATGCTAACAAATTTTTATGAAAAAAAATTATTTACCTCTGATAAAAAAGAATATGTTTTCCCTTCATTTCCTACTGTCAGTGCTGTGGGCTAAGGTTACATTTCTGTTGCACGATGAGAGTCAGTTATTAATTGACCTCTTGAAATATCTAACCTGTATTTTCTAATCTGGCATAGAGTTGAGAACTTTTCATCCATTCAGGATTGTTGTAATCTAGAGAACTAAACTTTCATTATTGCTCATCAACAGTGATGTGACAAATGTTCAACTTTCTAAATTAATTCTCAGGGAGTTTTTTATGTCTGCTTTTTTTTTTTTCCTAGAACATTTGTCATTATTTGGCAAAACAAGCTGCATGTTCTGGAAGGCTGTGTTTAAGATCTGACTTTTTTTGGAGCACAACACAAGAGTGAGAACAGATAAATGTGACCTACAGCAGCTGTACCAGGCTGTGTCTACTGTATGCATGCTCACAAGGGTTTATAAGAGTTCAGTTTATTTTGACCCAGAAGAGCTATCACATTCCTGATAGGTCGTTATTGTTACTCTCTCCCTACAAAATGGGGAGAATGTATCTAGAGCCAACAGAAAGTTCTCCTTTTGCAATCCTGAAAAGATGTCTTCTACAATTTTATTTTCCTGGGCTCAGAACTGAGCTGAAACCGTATGTTGTTGGAGGTCTCGTGGTTTCTCAGCTCGTGGAGAGATTTCAAGCAACTTGGCCAGCAGTGAGAGGGTTCTTGAAAACTGGACAAGACTCTTTTGGATTTTATTTATACAAAACCTCCTTTGTCATTCATTACCAATCTGTTGCCTACCTGGAAAACTGCGAGTAGAAGCTGTACCTTTCACAGAGCTTTTTGGAGTGTTGAACTCAGAGTTCCTTTTGCAAACTGGCCAACAATTATGGCAATATGTTGTTCAATGTTATCTCTAAAGCTCCTTTATTCCTTCCACCATTCACGGTGAGTCCCAAAAGTTCTTTGATGGGACAGAGAAGAATTAATGCCAAAGTTGAATGAGTTACAGCCGCTACCACCTAATTAAAATGATTTTGTGCCAGTTGCTTTTGTTGGGCAGGATCCACACATAATATGATTTTAATCCTGTTTATATACGCTCCTGGGACAGATTTGAGATCAGTGCTGCCATTTAAGTGAGGTTAATCAAGCATACTGGATGCAGCCTTTGTTTCTCTATTGTGTGGGAAAGGTGACTGGAGGTGCTGGGATCCTGGCTGGCCGTTCCCTGGAAAACCACAACTTTCTTGTTACCAGAGTGTCTGATCATTAACCTAAGCCCAGCCCCGCAGCCTCCTCCTGCCTGCTCCTTGGGACCGTACAGCTGCTGTTATTCACAGAGGAGCTCAGAGTTACGAACTGGGTCGTCCTGGCAGCGGATCCGTGGCTGTACGGAGGGTGGAAAACAAGTGAAAAATAATTACATCTTCTCTAAAAACAAACACTATTTTTTGTATTCTCGGTGCGTTTTATGTGTATGTAAAGGACATTATGGCAAAATGAAAAAGACCCTCATAAAAATCCTTCTTGAAAAGTATTGTTGCTGACAGCCGTGACCTCTGTGAGTCTGCATGTTTACCCATAATTCATAATTAACAAAGACATTAGAACTGCCACTAGAGGATTCTGGGCTTTATTTCTTTCTAACTGGGCAGTACTAATGCTGGAAGTGCTCCCAATTCAGTGATTTAACATTTCAGGAAATCTTGGAGAGGCAGCAGAAGCCTCCTTATATAGTTCATACTCTGGGACTGTGGTTATACAGATATGGCTGAGATAATTATTCAGCTCTTGTTATTGCTATAGTTCTGCACCTGATCCCTGAGCCATTAGAGCACTCTGCAGGTTATTACAACTATCAAACATCAAGGTCTCTTTTCTAGTCTCTCGACTATGTGGTTATCATTTTACTTCTTTTAAATCCTCCATCTGCAGAGAAAGCTTCGACGCTCTAACTTGGAGATCTGCTAACGCTTTTTTTTATGACTTCCCAAATGAGGCCCTTTCCTTACCAGCACATTAACATAAAAATATGAACTTAGACTTTCTCTGCTTGTGTTGTATTTATTTTTTTCTGTCTTGTTCGTTTCTTCTTCAAGACCCTGTGTGCCTACACTTTACTCTGGGTGGAGAAGAGCACAGGGAGGTGGGGGTCTTCAGAACCATAAAACCCCATGAAATCTCCCCAAGATTATAGTGGTTATGGGCATGGGTTAAGTCAGTGTAGATTTTTAGCTGTTACACTTCTTTGCTTTACAAACATTTCTACCTCACTGCTGCTTTTCAAGCTGGATAAAAATTGAATGAAGAGTGAATGGTACCTTCAAATGGGGCTTTGACTCTGGTTGTACTTAGAGATTGCTGGCGTTGCGTGCTGGAGGTGGGTAGTCCCCAGGAAACATTTTAGATGGGGAAGCTCATTGGGAGAAAATCCTTGCTGTATGTGATAATATCAGTTTATTGTCACCTGGCTTTCAATGCTGACCTGAAACCAAACCCAAAAGTATGATCCAAATTGTGGAAATCTGAATATCTCAGTCCTTCTTTTAGGTATTCAGGGGGCAGGCATTCACTGGGATGACGCTATTTAGGATAATTTTGTGAAGAGGGCCTGGAGCAGACCTGTGTCAGCTGCATCATAGGGGAAAGCAGGAGCTGATGCTGCATTGCACACAAGGGAGCTCGGCTTTGGGAAAGCTGTGTGTGCATGAGAGCAGCAAAACACCTGCAAAGGGATTCCAGCAGCACCAGGCAAACTGAGAGGGAGCTCATCCACCAAGGGGCAGAGGCACTGACAGACAGCGAGGCCAAAGGAGCAAACATATGCTTGCCTTACTTAATATTGCTGTGCTGTCGTCCCACAGCACATTCCCCTAAATGGGCATTAGCTTTATGGGCAGATCAGGAGGATGTGGAGCAGGAGAAAATAAAAACATCATGTATGTGCTGTTGTTTTGGTTTTTTTTTCCTTCATTTTTTCAACACAATGTGTAATTTAACAGATATATAATTTATGTTAGACAGAGGAGTGAATGTATAATGCATGTTATGCTATTTTTAAAATCATAGATATTAGCGAGTGTCTCTGGAAAGCTGTGGGTTTATGAAATGAAAGCAAAGGGTAATTATGCTGTGACTGGTGCTTTACTTGTTCTCTGGTTATTCTTATGTATTTTTACTGTCTCCTCTGCATGGCCTTGCATAAGAATAGCACTTTTGCACCAACTCTTTGTTAAGGTCTTTCAACAGCAAATTTTAATTTTTTTGGCTTGAAAATACCCATAATTTGCCAATTGTGTTTTAGATTCTATTAGTGTGACATTAAAATAAACAGACTTCCCCCAGAGGTTGTTGAGAGGGACTTCAATATTGTCTCACATTGAAATAGCTTTCTGAGATATATCGAGGTATATAAAGTAAGGATGTATCTGACCAGTGGAACTGGTCAAAAATGGTAAAAATACACAGAGTTTAAGATTTAAATCAGTCATTAATTTTTTTTTTTCTATATTTTTGGGAGCTACCAGAAAAGACATCTTCTAATTTATTTTTTTTTAAGAGTTAAAATTACTGTGGCTGACAAATTGTAAGAGCACATTATACGTGCACACGACTCCAACCAGCTACACTGCAGGCCTGCAGAGCCTTTCAACTCAAGGAGTTATATTTTTAAAAAAAGGTAAACACTCTTATCTTTCAGGTGGCTAATATAAATCTGGCTAAATACACTGCACTGCCTGCAGGATTCCTCACCAACACAACTGATGAAAGCACACAGCTAGGGAAATAAAGATAATTTACTTAGCTGAATATTACTGGCTTTCTTAAAGATAGATTAATTAGGAAGTAGGATCAAAACCATTTAGAGCAGAAAGAAAAGGCGCTGGGAGCAGCACTGAGGAGATAAGTGGTGTCACCCTCAATACAGATCCTGTTGTTCTACACAGCTTTCTCTTGTTTAAAATCGATGTGTGCTTGCCACTTTAAAGCCAGAGTTCCAATTTCTTGCATACCTGCAAAAACTTGGACTTGCATCCTGGTGGATTTCAGACAGATATAAGAATTGCCTTTGACCTTAGGATGGAATAATCAGCACCTCGTTTTCATTAATCCTTGTCTTTAAATAATAATTACTAGATTTATGATATTTATTAACTTATAACTTGCTTTGGACTGTGAAACCACATCAGTCAGAAAATGGGTCATGAACTAATTTTCAGGTATTTAATATTACACTGTGAGTGGAACCTTGTTATGCTGTTTCTCATAAAAGGTGAATAATGGGAATTTGATAGAAATGGTTAATTATGCATTTTTACTTTATTTTAGGAACACATTGGAATGTCAGAGCTATACCTGTGTTGACCTAACATAAGGCTTTTTCTTCCCTGTGCCATCATCCCTTCATCATGTTTGGAGACACTGCCGGGAGCGTCACCTTGTGGTGCTCTGGAACCAAGGTGACTTCACTTTAATGGCTTTCCTTTTAAAGGCAGAGACACACACATGGAATGTGGCATTATATGGTTGGTCTTTTGGACAAACAGGACAGGTAAACAGTTAATCCTTACTTTCCTGGTCTGAGAGTCTAACACTGAACTGCCAAACTTCAAATTACAGGCAAATGGCATTGCTTAAGTTTCAGTGTGTTTGTGGGCTTAGGCACAATGGCACCTCATTGGTGCATGGCTAGGTATCATACACTGAAAGAAAAAATATACAGATGTTTTATAGGACTATATTCTGTGTTATCCAGACTTGTATCAGCTTTCCTGTCAGTTGTACAGGTGCTCTTGATATTAAGCCTGGTATTTCTCAGTTCAAGAAAGCAACAAGTTTTAATACCTAGTGCTAAAAGGTACCTACTTTACTGCACAGAAACTCTTCAGAAGACCTGTCTTGCTGGTAGTTTCCCCCATGGATGAGTGTGTGAGTGTTGGCAAAATCAGAGTGCAAGGGAAATGTTTCAGGCTATCAAGCAAAAGTTAAGTGAATACATAACAATGTATATATTTATCCTTCCACTTATCCCATCTGTGGTGCTGGGGTTTGACCCACATTGTCGTGTGGGCCTGCACTCACTGGCATGTACATCACAAAACCAAGTGAAACACTTGGCTGCACCCTTCACTTGCTCCACTGCAACTTTTCTTTGCAGCAAATATTTTATGTAAATTCACCTTCCACCTGGGTCTTGAGTAGTTGGGTAACAGTGGATGGTGCTTCAGTTCTTGATTTCTATTGCAGTTGTACCTTGATGTCTATTGTTTTCCTCATCTTTCTGATGGATTAGGAGCAACACCTTGCCCCCCCCCCCAAAAAAAATAGGTTTTAAAGAAGTGAGGTTAGATTTTAATTTGTATTCTTGCATAGTAGTCACTTGCTAATGTCAAAAGTCTCTATTCTGTTCTGTCTTTTAATGCATTCACGTCACTAGTGGTTAGGTGTGAAGTGATATATCATTTTCCATTTCAAAAGCATTGATCTAAGTCTCCTTCACTGAGAGGGATTTCTTCTTTTTCTCTTTTTTTTTTTTTTTGTCTTAAATAAATCTTGGTGAAGCAGTGTAACATTCCAGGTCAGTCCTGTAGGACCACTCGGCTCTCGGTGTAACCACTGCTGCAGAGCATGGAAACTTGCTGGCACAGGATTGCAAAGTGACTCTGCAGGGGCTGGATGACTTCCAGCCAGCAATGAACCACAGCCAAGAAATGCCAATATGGATAATGCAAACAAGAGAGATTTGGGGCACATTTCGATTTAACCATCTGATTTAATTGACAGAATAAATGCACCTGTCATCGGGTAATATTCTTGTGATTAGTTTTGGCTGTGCTGATGAAACGATGTTAAAAGAATGTCAGAACAACCTGTCCTGGGACTCCTACAGGCAGTTTCAAGCTAAGGAAGGTCAGTTTTCAACTAGATAAAAGATTTAGAATTATTTTTTCTCTCTTTGTGATTGCATGTGTCTTTTACTGAGACACAGAACAATTTGTCTTGCATGTTCTTCTTCTGCAGCCATGAGGAAATGGGTCAATGGGTCTAAAAAAACACACTTCAGTGAAACCCTTGGTTTCCCAGGCTTTGTTAAGGCCATTCTGTGTCTGGAAGGAGATGCATTCCTAAGGGCACCCTTTGCCTGTTTGTACAACGTCATTCAGAATCGGTGGCCTTTGTGGAGATGGCACCTTGTTTCAGAGGAGTGCTGCCAGAGCCTTTTGCATCCTATTTCCCTCCACCCAAGGAAAAGAGTGCAGCCCTGAGGCCACACCCACCTTCAGGTGATCTTTGCACCAGGAACCAGGGGTTGGTTGGGGGCAACAGGGCCTCTTTTTGGCTGGGACAGGTGGCATTTTTGAGCCTTATCAGTGGATGTAAAGGTAAGATGTGGATTAATCAAAGTTTTCCTTATTGTTACTGCCTGTGCTGTGATGTCTGTACGTGTAAGCTGTGGACAAGGCCCACTTTGTTGGTGTGTGATGAGGAAAAACTCCTAGTTTGAAAAGGTAAACTGGCAAGATGGACAAAGGTATGAAGAAAAGACAGGTGAGGGTCTCCATTTGATGGGGGAACTGTTCTAGTGGAGGGGAAAGGGCCCTAAGAAGGGGTTGCACCTCCTCCATGAGCAGCTGAATAGGGCTTGCAGCCTGTCCACAGTACCTGCTGCAGGGATTCACGATGCCACGTGCACGAAGGGGCTGTGAGCACATGGCTGCACATCCCTCCGTACAGATGGAGCTGCAGCTGTCCCTGCTGCAAAGGGGGAAAGTGAGGACAAGGCAATTGGGTGATTTGCCAGAGGTCACAGCTAAGGTCTGTGCCAGCACAGGGAATGAATCTAAATTCCTTCAGGCCCAGGGCCTTACCTACAAAACTCTGCTCCCATTAATAGTAGAGAAATAATGTTTTGGTTCAGCACCACATTTCTAGTGGTGTTTAATCCTCCTTTTGGTGTACTTGAGACCTTCAAGTTGATATTTACTGCTTTTAAGTGAGGATGTTATACTAAAAAGTAATTTTAGTGACAAACTTTCTTGTTGAAAACCTGACTGTAGAGCCAGCACAGGCTCCCCCATGGGCAGAAGCACAGGCCACCCAGAACTGCTCCAGGGAAGTTACACACTTGGACACCCACTTCTGGGGAAAGGGAAAAACTCCTGCATCTGCTTCGCGCTGAAATGGCTGGAGTAGCAGTGCCAGACAGGGATTTTGGACTAGATAAATAAATTCAGCATTTGAATATGTTTCTGTGCTGAGATATAATTTGTGAAAAAACAAATTGGTTCTGATTGACAAGTTACAAATGGAGAGGGAGGGAAATTTAAGTTAACTTTCTCAGGAACAGGATTGCAGAGCCAAAGTGGAACAAAATGTAAAATACCTTTCATTTGACTAAAGTTTTGTTGGTTTTATTTTTACTAAGTCCACGTGAATGAGATTGAAGGGGTGGAACTTCTCCTGTGGAGAGATATCCCATGGGTTTAGATGCCATTGAATTCCATTGCAGTCCCATGCTGTGTGGGGTTTGAGACCACGCTGCTTTATTGCAGAAATGACTCTCATTTAAAGGGCAGAATTGCTGTACAAGTGCTCTTGAAGGTGCTCTGTTTTCTCTGTCACTTTTCTAAGCATAACAACACATCCCCTTCCAGAGAGCACCCAAATATCCCTTGAGTGACACACAGCTAACCATGAAATTTGGGGTTGCACATGGTTTCAACCTCACATCTTGAATGAAGTTTTGATTTCAACCTATTTAGAAACTACACACTAAAACAAGCCCGTTAATGAGCAGCCACTGCAGAGTCCTCAGCCTGCTGCCACCAGTGGGATGCTGCATGTGCTGGGTCAGTCACACCACGGACAAAACCTGCTTTTGATGATGAGGATGGTGTTAAAAATAATTTTTGGATTCCATTTGGGGCTCTGTTAAAGGAGTCTGCCAATGCTCCATCAAACAAACTGCTCCTTTCAGGAACTTTATTTTAACACTTTATTTTCCATGATGCTGCCTCCTGTTGTATGTCCACTTACACAGGATTGGAAATATTCAACCTGAGAGATGTTTTCTTCTAATTTACATGAGAAGAATGTTTATCAGGTGTAATCGTATTGATTTCAGGGACAGCATGTAAGGCAGGGGCTCTAAGACTGCATAACAACTCAGAAAAATGGGTCTGTGCATATTTTAGACTTCAGTTTGTCAGATTAAACACATTAAAATTCTATGAGAGAAGAAACACTAAAATATCACTGTAAAATGAATTCAGCAGATTGTGCCATGGACAAGGCTCATAGGAAGAGAGGGAAGAAAGCAAAAACAAGTTTGAAACTTCCGTGTGGTTGGAAGTGTGGATGCTTTAACTCCTTCACCTTGAGCTTTGAAAATAAAATTCTAGGTTACCATGAGAAATGAGGAGACTGAGGAATGTATGGTATTATTTAGAAATGTGTTGTAACTTTTAAGCCTGGGAAGTTGGGGTTTTTTTGAGTAATCTTAGAGGGACTTGGCATTAAAGAGAGAAGCCTACCTTAATTTGGTTTTGAAAGTAGAGCTGTTCAGCAAATAACATGCAGATGCTTTTTCTGGTTTCTCTCTGTCTAGTTTTTTACATTCTATAAATGATAAACTGAAGCTTTCACGAAAATGTTCTATTTCTGCCACTGTCCCAGCTTTAAGTTTCAGCAAACTTGAGTAGATGTGTCCAAGGTAACAGCAGCTTCCCTCCAGCTTTGAAGCACCCTTGAAGCAAGTATTGCAAGTGCCATTAGAGCAAAGCGTGTCTGGCTGATGGATGTGGGGTCTCATCACTTCCCTGGATTGGTTTCCTTTGCTTCCCCTATTTCTTCCTCTTCCCTGTTGGTGTGAGCAACTCTCTTGTGCTCCCAGAAGTGCAGTGCAGCCCCTGAGTCAGTGGAGAGGGGGAAATCAGCTCCCTGTGTGTGCAGGTGTGGGGTGGAGTCAGGCTGAAAAGAGTCGGGGAGGGTGGAGCAGTTGCGTGGCTGCTCCTTCACACCCGGCAGAGCATCACCTTCCCAGGGCTGGCGGCAGGGGAGGGCTCTGAGGCAAGCTGGGAAGCTGGGAGAGCCTTGATCTTCTGGAGAAAAAACACAGAGCATTTGGTGAAGGAGAAGTTGAGGCAATGCCTATTTTATTCAATCCTGTCTCTACAGAGGGGATAGGAAAAACAAAGTGACTTTTGATCCCAAGAACCGAAGTCTAGCACAGAGTAAATGGGTTCAAAATCTCTGGAGTTAATGAGCAGTGTGCCTGCTGTCCTGGAGGTGGCTTTGGCACTAAGTCTTAATATTAATTCCCAGTTTCCATCCAGCTATCCCACCGCATCATTAAATCTCCCAGGAAATGCAAATACACATTGCCTGTCATTATTCAATGAGAATATTGTTTAACATTTGCAGTGTATACACAACCCATTATAAAACTCAGTGGTGCATGCTCAGAAGCAAAATGTATTACTGTAGATATCAGTAGATAACTATTTATAATTAATCCTGTAGGAATAGCAGTTCTAACAGTAAGAAACATCTAAACTAAATGGAGGGTGAAAACGCCTGAAGTTATTTCCATGGCTGTTTAGGTTACTGGTTTGGTCATTTCAGGGTCAGCCTTCATTCAGACAGCAAGAGAAGCGAGCTGGAATTCATTGCCCAGCAAATAGTAAATATTCAAAGAGGGGCTGAGTCTTATGCTGTGCTCTAATTTTTGGTGTTTTGAATAAAAGACATTCTGTTTAGATTTGCATGACTGGAGAGATAAAGCTGGGGAGGGGTTTGCAGAATACCCTGCGACAGAAAGAGCCTGGCTGAGCTCTAGTTTAAAGCTAAGCCAGCCCTGCAGAGGTGCCTGTCACAGGGGTTTCAATCAGTTCTTCCAAAGGAAGAATTTTTAATTCTCCTTAATATTCACATCATCAATTGGGGAGAGCCCTCATTTCCGTCTATTAGCATGGCTTCCACCTGTAGGACATGAAAAATGATCTGAGTTGAGTTCATCAGTGCTCTTCCTGAGAAATGACTCCATAATCGATTTTTAGGGGGAGAATACCTTACATTAATGACATTACTGGTCATTCTGCCTCTACTACCTACCCTGTCACCTCTGGTCTGTCCCTTCCTGGTCTCTACCACAGCCCATTTGCTCCCCTGCTCAGTGTCCATATGCAAAGCACAGACCTTTTACACCTGATGACTGAGAATTCCCCAGACAGAGCTAAGCGACCTTTCTTAAAAGTGTGGGCTGTTTCTCAGAAATAAACTGCTTAAAAGGGAAATGATTAACCCCAAAATACAGCCACATATTGCTGCATGGGAGACTGGGGCAGGAGCTGTTCCTGCAGCCCTGGACTGGGGTCTGAGTTATTTTTAAATATAAAAATATATATAAACTATAAACCATCCATTTCTTAAATATGGCTAGGTGGTTTTCTTTGGATATGGGATTTTTTTTTAAAAACAGCTCTTGTTCCTAAGCTAATTTACTTCCTGGCCATTTGTGGCTGATTACTCAGACTTAACATTTCTCTTTGTTACTCTCTCTCTCTCTCTTAATGTAAATAATAATTCTTCAATTTAAACTTGAAACATATCAGTGCTGTGGCCACCATTTGCTGTCAAGCTCTGGAGTGTTAAGACAGAACTCCAGGCTTAGCCTAAAAGCCTTTTAAGACATAGGGGAAAAACCACAAATGAAACATAAGTTAAACTCTTCCACATCACTACGGATGCATTGGAAAATAGTAGCATAGCAGTAAACTTAAAAAGATGGCAAAAGGATTTTTCACAGAATCAATTAGGCTGGAAAAGGCCTCAGAGATAATTGAGTTCTATCCTTGACTGAACACCACCTTGTCAACCAGATCCTGGCACTAAATGCCATGTCCAGTCTTTCCTTAAACACCTCCAGGGATGGGTACTCCACCACCTCCCTGGGCAGCCCCTTCCAATGTTTAACAACCCGTTGTGGGAAGAAATTCCAAGATGTTGTGTTGGGGATCTGAATCCTACACGTTAAGTTGATCACGTGGAAGTTTATCTTGAATATGTCCCAATAACTCAAGGCTGTGCTCGATATTCAGTATTGTATTCATGAATTAGTCTCATGTGAGCTGCCTAAGTTAATGGTATGTGGGTTTAGGGTTTAAAAATACAAAATCCCAGTAATTAGGAATATGCTACTGTGAAAACTCGTATTTCAGACTGAATACTCCAAATCACTGTGAAATCATGGATAGAAAATTAGTTTTGCACATATTTGCTAGGATGGGAGTGGAGAAAGATGATGTACTTCATCCAATAGACATTTGTCCTCGATGGAAGCAGACAGTTTGAAAAAAAAGCTGTGCAGAAATTATTAAAACAAAAAGAACATAACTTGGGTTGCAGAGTGATCCAGTGAAAGATATTGTCTACATTTATTTTTATGATGGCAACAACTTTTTTTTTAAAAAGCTCGAAGTAGCTAACTAGTAGCTAACTGCATTTGGAGCTACAGTCAGAACAGTACATTGTCCTTATTAAGCTCCTTATTGTTTGTACATATTGAGAAGAAAAAATATCAGGCAATCCAGAGTTTCTTGTTAACATGAAGTGCTCCTTCCCAGCTGCTCGTGCTGCTGTTTGCAGAGGCAGGATCCCAATCCCACCCTTGCACACATCTTTGGATAGAACTGAGGCCCAGAGGTTTGACTAAAAACCTTTGGTAGTGGAAAAATGTAGTAACAATCATCATTTTGGTGGCACTGAGCTCCCCATCAGCACTTGTTTTAAAGATAAGGGGATGATGGTAACTTCTAATAATTCTAATAATAAATGTCACATCTTTTTTGCCACTTCTGTCTGTGTGCAAGTTGAACAAATGGCTTGTTTAAAAACCAATATATTAACTTCTTACTTGTTTCAAACAAAACATAACTGATTATTCAAAGCAGGAAGCTGCAAGGAAAGAAACTATCTTGGAAATCCCTAAACGCTTGCCCACTGACCTTTGGTGTGCACCAGCCTCTGGAGAACCTTGCCAAAACATCACAATCTGTCCAAGTCATGTTCAGCATCCTGGGAAAAATTCCTTCCTGTTTTGCTTTTGAACTGCCAAACTTTTCCAGAAAAAGCTGAAATCTGAAAGCACAAATGAGCCAAATGTGCTCAGCAGTAACTCAGTACCCTCATTTAGTGCAGCTCATCCCCCTTCAAAGGCTCCAATACAGGAATCTGAGCTGAGAGAGGGGAGGATGTGGTGTAACATTTTTACTTTGGCAAAAATAATAATAAAAATGAAAGTATTTCCTACCCTTAAACGTGTATTGAAAGAAAAATATTCCATAATAATGGAAACCGTTTTATGTAAGCTGCACCTGATGTACTTTGGAAAATACAGCTTGGAGAAGTCGTGACTCCCCCCTCACCAGCAATCAACCATCTGATCCCACTCAACAGCCTAAAGCACACCTTAAGCCTATTTATTTCCACGGCTCAGAAAAGGCAACAAGAACAATTTATTTGACTGAGTTAATATATATGATTCCATTACAGTTTTGGTGCCCTGAAGGATGGCACACAGGGGCTTTGTATGACCTTTCCTTTAATGTTCCAGTAGTTTGGAAGTGCCATTAAGAAGTGATCAGTGGGAATTGTCTTAGGGATGCTACCCACCCTTCTAAGAAGGATGTGCTGTGAGACCCGACCTTAAGGTTTGATTTGAATTTTAAAATGGTATTGCCAGGTAAGCAAAGCATGGGAGTTATCTGCTCTACATACAAAACCCACTCCTCCAAAATAACAAGCCCACAAACCTCAATTCCCTCGGGGGAAAAAAAATAAAAAGAAAATGAAAAATGAAAGGGAAAAAAAAAAAAGAAAAAGAGCAATTGATTCTGTTGTAATTCAGATCTCATAATAACAAATGTAATACTAGAAAACAGAATATCTCATTTTGGAATCAGCTTCCATGGTTACAAATGCTCTAAACTGATGTTGAAGATAGACCAAACATGTAGTTAATGTTACACCCATCATCATACGATTAACATTTTCCTGATATTATTAGTGTAACTCTTAGATTTTTTTTTCCTCTTTCTGTCATTCATATTAAATTATGTTCTCACTTCCCTGCCTTTAGTAGCTAACTTTGTATGCTGAAAACAATTTATTATGCCAGGAGAGCAAAGCTGATGGATCTGTGTGTGGGACAGACTCTGTAGCATTCATGTCAATTATATTATATTAGGGCTTTCCATTAATTTTGTCTTCCAACTTCATGAAACACTAGAAGGCAGATTCATCTTTCCCCTGATGTAGTTGTATTGATTTCAGTGGTGCCATTACCAAGGGAAGGAGCAATAAATGACAGCAAATTCTGGCCCCAGAGTTTTGCCAGCCTGAACTTTCCAGTTCCAGCAGAGTTGCTGGCCACGATTGTTATTATTTGTTTATTTGTAGCCCTTTACTTCCTGTGATCACGCTACTCTGTGACTTTGGTCGTTAAGCAAATTGTGTAATCGTGTTTGATGTTAGTTTTCAGTAATTCAGCATTTGGTTCTAGAATGACAATCTCATTTTGTCAGGAAATCTGCGTTCCATTGCTCAAGCCATTTATATTCCAAGGTACTCTCTTATTAGCCTATCTCAGATGTGATGTGCCTTCCTCTCTCGTGTAATCCTGTTACAAACACTCTCTACATTAAAATACTTTCTCATGCATATTATTTTGATCCCTACAAGAAATTTCTTATGAGGGAGATGAGCTGTAGTGGCATCGTAATATTCAGTTTTGTCTATGATTTACACCAGTTTTAATATAAATAGCAGAATTCTTTATTATCAATAGCTGTTCTGTTTGTTTTAGAATAACTGCATAATCATGAATGAGGTGCTCTGATATTTTCTTTTTCCTGTTTGCTGTTGCATTAATGGAGTTGGTGGTGAAGTATGATTTTTACTTAGTTTTTCTGGTGTAGGATCAATGTCTCCTGCTGCAATTACTAATCTACAGATACATTGACTAGGGCTGTAAACAGCACATTGGGTTAACTTGCAGTATCCATTTAGTCAAAAAATACAATATCAGATATTGGTATGTTGGAAAAAGTGATCTGTGAGTGTGCAGGTGGACTGACTAAAGATTAGAATAGAAGGAATAATTGGATTTTTTGGCTTATAACTTTCGGGGCTTTATAAATACAGAAACCAGACACGTCTAAAGAGTATAGGCTGCTGCCCTCTTGCCTTGATGTGAAGGTCACTGTAGGTGGGCAGAATGACTCCAGCATTGCTCTCTCCCTCTGCAGATCTTGGTGGGGGAGATCTGTAGTAAAATAAGTGACTTTTGTAGCACAGAGAAATCTCCTCGTACGAAAGCGGGCGGAAAATGGGGCACTGTGCAACACCCACGTGGAGAATGGCTGGTGGAATTGTTTGCTGCCTCTGCAAACTTCCCCTCCTTTAAAACACCAGAAATCCTTTGGATGTTGAGAGCTGTGGAGGACCTGGGAGAAGGTGTCAGCACTCCTTGGTGACTGGGAGATGTGGGCACGTTCCTGTTTTCCATTTGTGCAGCCCACTCTAAATGGAGCTATTAAGTCAAAAACAAACAAAAGCCTCAAAACTGATCAAGTAGATTTCGGGGAATGCTGGTGTGGAAAAGGAGTGCCAGTATCAAGTGTTTCATTTCCAAATGCAGTGCAAGGGAAAAAAAAAAAATAAAGCTAAAAAAATTCTCTGCAACCATCTAATAAAAGTGAAGATGGAAAAAATTGCCTGAAAGTAGAGTCAAAACACCAGGTAAGAGGAGAATCACGAACAGACAAAAATGCTGCAAATTCCATACAACATCTGAGAGGAGATTACAGTGTCAGGACAATGGAATCATACACTGAAAATGGTGTTTAAACTGCATTCTGGAAACATTATTGCTATGCTGTAGTTATATTTAACAGGAAAGTTTTTATTTTATTTTTGTATGCGTCCTAAGCGTGAGATGAATGTGTGTATAAAAAATGAAGAGAGTATCTAAAAATGTGCTTCAAAAATATTACAATGGCACATATATTTAAAAAAAAATAAATCACTGGGTCCTGTTTTTTGAAAAATGGAATGTTTACGGTATGATAAATGGTAATACAACTTTTCATTTTTGCTAGCCCAGTTATATACCAACTGAAGAATTCATATAAATAGTTGAGGTGGATGGCCTGTGGATATTGTACACAAATAAGCTTTCTTAAAATATCTCTTTGCCACCATCAGTGATGCCTACTTAGAATAAACTGACCTCCAGGCTTTTAGCACTGCAACTGAAATGGAATTTTTTTTAATTTACTTCTGAGGGAAAAAAAAGAACCCAACAAATTTCAGCCTTCAGATCATTGTTATTGCATGAGGAATGTTTGCTGCGTGAAATACATTCGCAGATGGTCCCTAACCATAAGCAGCACATACTGTGTGTACAAGATAAGTCATTCTTTAGTTTCTCTGGGTTTTCACATTTAACCTGTTAGGGGAGAAAAAAAAAAAAAAGGATGCCAGAAAAGAAATCTCTCTCCCTGTTCAGATGCTACAGCCCAAATGATCCTTTGTGCAGCTGCTCCTCTACTGCTGCTGTCTGACTCCTCAGCTCCCAAGGCTTTGGAAAAAAATGTAGCTGGTTCAATCAAAGCTTGGTGACAAATTTACAGTTATGCATGATGTTAGAATTTCTTTTATTAGGAAGTTCCCTTTATCTTGTCCAGGCCAGTGTGATATCCAACAGAGGTCCGAGACCACGTGCAGGCTCCAGAGCCTGATGGCCAGGAAGGCAGGATTCTGCTCATTGTCTTCCCAGCAGTTCTTGTAATTTTATGCCAATCAGAGATCCTCAGAGAATTACACTGATTTCTTGGAGATACTTGTGCAGTACTTTTCAGAATGTGCCCAGTCGGGCAGAGGTGCTGACAGGGAAACGCAGAGCAAGTTGGTGTTTTGTGAGCGATAGCAAATACGTTTTGTCTGCAGTCTCGGTGCTCTGGGAGTATCTCTCACGTGCACAGAACTTTGGGGATGCTAAAAGTTTACACACAAAGCAATCAGAAAGAGTGGTGGGAGCTGTTGAGCACAGACATCACCTTTGTCTCGGGAAATTCTTGAGCAGCAAATTCCTGGAGGCTGGGAAAACAAGTTGGGGGAATAAGCACATCCATGTGCCTCATGTCTGTGGGCTGCCCAAAGGTAACTCTAGCTGGCATCTGGCTGCGTGTGAGGCTCGTGTGGAAATGCAGGCACCACGTCTGGGAGGACTGAGGAAAGGAGAGCAGATGCAGACAATCATTCTTTGGTTAAACTATAGCCGTAACCATAGCCAGTCCCTTTCCCCCACTGGCATTAGTCCTCTATTCACTCTGCATCCCGGGAGGTAATGGATGCACTGATGGAGAACGGAGCTCTCACACAAAAGACACTGGCTCAGAGTCTTATCTCTGGGCTCTCTTTTCAGGTTACTTTTGGATCCTGTGAAGTTTATTAGCTATTAATTTCTGTTTTACATAATTTTATTTCTTCTTATAGCTGCTTAAAGGTATAAAGGTGGAAATATTTTTCATTTAGTGCATTAAACTCAAGTTCTACATAACCACTTCAAAGGAGAAATTGAATGAAGTTGTGTTACTAAGCAAGAAATCAAATTTAGATAGACATAAATCTAGAGGGGAAAAATTAACCAGCATACCTAAGTGGATTTCTTCTTTATGTGAGTTTACTAGGAATCAAAGGTATAGCCCTTCATGCAAGTTCTGTGAGAAGAGGAGGAGAGGATCAGCTCCCAAGACTTCATATTTGCACCCATGGGTGAGGCTCTGCACTAGATCAGTAACAATGAATGAACCAGTTGTGTAGCAACTGTTCACCCAGACCTATAGCTAAAACTGGAGCTAATCCTTAATTAGAGCTTTTCAAATGTAGAGGGGGAAAAAAGCCTTGTGTGTTTTTAAAATACTTTTTCATTTTTCTTAGCTCTGCACCTTCTGATTTCACAGAGGAGTGGAGGCAGGAATGCTGAAAATACAGTAGGAAATACTAACTTTATACCGAAGAAATGTATTTTGGATTGCATTAAAGGTCTCATTCTTTCTGGATTGTCAGCCCAGGTCTGCAGGCACCCAAAGTTTCCAAGTCTGTAGATAAAAATCTGTGTTTGTGAGAAGCACTCTGTGTTTTTCTGGCTAGAATTAACGGCCGAGCTTTCTCCATCGCTATACGTCTTGAGATATGGATCTCCCAATTTTTGTTACAGCTTCATTAAATAATCTATTTTTAAAAAGATTTCTGATTTGCAGCTCTCACGTAGAGTTTACTCTTTCTCCACTCCAAGAAATCACAAAAGCACATTCTCAATTGACTGCATTCAGCTGGATTAATCTCCTGTTTGAACCTGAAGAAAGGGTGTTGCTGGGTCAGAGCCTTGACAAGTCTATGAGGCAACTGTGTGAGCAAGGGCTGGAAAAGAGGGTATAACACAGGGTCTTCAGGTTGGGATTTGAAAGTTGGAGGTGCTGGAATTTGTATTCATTAAAATGGTGGATGTCCGTATTATGTACTACTGGGGGGAAAAGAGGTGGAAATGGGTGGTTTGGTTTGCTTTAATTAGAGAACATGAAGTTGACTTCTGGCTTGGGGGAAGATGAGATGCATGGGCTGAAAACAAAGCATATGATCTTGCTGAGTGCTGGTGAGACAGTCTAGACAGATTTATATGGATGCTAGAGAAAGCTTTAAGCAAACAGGCTGTTCCTGCTCTGATGTGTCATATTAATATTCTTTCACTTCATGGCTCTTGATGATTTGAGTATGTGGCTCTCAGAACAATCATATTTTGCCTAATAAAATTAAAACAGTGTAAAAAATGACTGTTGCAAAATGGGAGGAACAAAGTCTCTAAAAGATGTAGGCACCTGCATTTCTAAAGCCAACACAAGAAGGAAATCGTTGCTGTCTTCGTCATGGTGTAGAAAATACAACTTAATATTGAATTCTCATCAATCTGTGCAATGCTTAGAATGTCCCAGATTATCTTAAATCAAACAAAACCTTTCTTTGCTAACACTTTTTCTTATTTCCTTGCACACTGTTTTGCTCTATTGTGCATTGAGGCTGAGGGAAGGCAACCTCTTTTGTAAGGACTAAGTGGGCTCCGCTGTTTCAGTTTGCGTGATGTAAATCAATATATGTGTTCAGAACCTTTCCAGCTAAGGGTATGGCTTTCTCTCCAGCGTAGCTTTTGTGGCATGGAATTAGAAAATTCCTTTTCCCTTCACAGTTATTGTACGTGTTCTTCTGTAGAGTAGTCGTTCTGTTCCACGTTTCCAGAGGAATTTGGGTCATTGTTTACTTGTGGCTTCATTAAAGAACGTCCAGTAGGTAACAATTTCCATCGTCAACCTTTGAATATCAAACACACTATTATAATAGTCTTTGAAAGCACTGCATGGAGCACAGAAACCTGAGAGACGCCAGAGCAGCTCTAGTCAAGTTATAAAAAGAGCACTACCATCGCTGCCTGAACAGAAGGAACGTGTGGGGAGATCGAGGGCATTGCCATGACAATTCCGACCGGCGGCTCTTTGTTCTCCTCGCGTTCCGACATAGACTTTCTTCTTCCAACATCAGGAGCAAATGATGATTAGGAGAAGCCGTGCTTGTTGTGGAGAATACATGGCCAAACACCTCTTCTTCTGTTTGTTGGAGCTACAAAATACGTGGTCAATGGAGTCTAATTTGAATGAAATTTTATGGGCTCACAGAGGTTGGTGTGAAGTAAGGAATGCTCTACTTTGACCTCTGTAGCCTCTCTACAGAGAGCTTAATAGAGAAAATGTTTTAAATTACAGTATGTTCCAATTATTGTACATTTATGGGACGGTGTGAGCTCCCTCTACGGGCTAATTTAACGTCTGCAAATTCCAATAATTCTTTTTTGTAACAAAGCCTCTGTGTAGCCTCGTGGATAAGGTGCCTGCCTAAGGTTTCTAAGGTTGTGCTCTTTTGAGCGTGTGCAAGATGGCTGCCACAAAAGTGTTTGAAGCTGCCGCGTTTGAAGCTGCCGCGTGTGTTTGAAGCTGCCGCATTTGAAGCTGCCAGGTTTGAAGCTGCCGCGTGTGTTTGAAGCCGGCGCGTTTGATGTTGCTGAGTACGTTTGTAAATTTGAGGCAGACTTTAATATTGTTAGACGGTAGGGGAGTCCTTTTCAACCTTTTTTCATTTTTCACTTGAACTTTTAAAAAGTTTTATTTTAACTTTTTTTTAAACTATTTTAACTACTTATGTCAGCTGAGGAATGCTGTGATTCACAGCCATTATTGTAAGGAGGCTGTTATGTATTTTTAGTGCTGCTGGGACCATAGGAATTTTTGAGTGACTTTGACTGCAGACAACAATGTGGAGAATAATCCTGACTGTGAAAAGTGCTGTTGGGGCTGCAGAAAAGTAGAGAATAATTTTGACCAAGGGCAATCATGGCTTCTCTGAGAAGAAATACAAGTATGCCCGGGTGTGGAATTGTGGGTTGCTGAGACTGGGAGGAAAAAAAATTGCTGGAAAGAGAAGGTGAAGCTTTGTAGAGAATTGACAGCGTGCTCAGTTAGCTGGGAGCTACAGGTTTGGAAAAAAAATTCTGATGGGACTCCAGAGGAGCCTTCAACGATGCTGGGAGTGAAGAAGTTGGGCTGTTAGAACAGTAGGGGAAAAGCATAAATAGTGCCATTTGTTGAAAGCTATGAACCACCAGAAATATTAGGAAGGAAATGCTGAATGCATTTGTTGAGAGGTGTGAGATGTAGTTTGTTTCTTCTGCAGGAGAATTGTTCTGTAATGTTATATTATTTAGGAACGCGATTTTTCAAGTCTAAAAACCGGCCAAGACTTGGAGTGGGACTGGCAAGTCATTCTCTGTTGGGTGGGAGAGGGAGAGGTTTTTTAAGTTAGCTGAACACAGTTTTACATGAGCAAGCAATATCTTCCTGTGCATGTGAAGGGGGAGGTTGGTGGGAACCTAGAGGTTCACACAATTTAACTAAGTGGGTGTTCTTCAAATGGGACCGATTCGCTATCGCTGAACCACAGAGGGGGACTTCTGCTGGTGGGCACCTCTGAAATGTGAGCTGGGAGCACTGTGCTCCACTGAAACGATCTGTACTTCTGGGTCTTTGGAGATCCTTCCCTGTCACTCCTCCAGACCTGGAGCATCCCTTCCTGGTGAGGTTTGTTCACTGTGTTGGAGACCCTCTGGACACCCCGTTGGGTCTGGTACTCTTTGGAGTGTTAGGAGATGGATTTCGTAGCTGCTCTATGAACACGTTCCTTTCTTTCCATATCTCTCCATCATTTGCCGCATCGAATTCTTGGCACAAGATTGGGATCTGGGAGCCTATGCCTCAGATAACTGGCAACAAGATGTTGAGATCACAGATTATTTTGTTTATGGTGCTGAATCTCCCTCAGATTAAATCATCACCTTTTAATTTTTCTAGCCTTGTCTTCTCTGTTCCGGTGATTCTTTGTTCAGATGTGCTCATTTTATCACTGGAGCTGCTAACATTGTTTTGTACGGAATTGCACAAGTGATGAAATGATGAAAAAATGGTGTGGTACATGGCAGAGTTGGGTAACGTTGATGACTTGGCTTCCCTGGGAAGGTTTCACTTAGGGATTTTTAATTTCCGTGCAATAACAGGCACTGAATGGATCTGATTGATACTGTTTGTGATAAGTTGCTGGTGTGGTACTCCTGATTTTTCTACAGGCTTTTCTCATCCTTATTTTAGAATATTTGTTATCTTTGTTCAACTTACAATGTTGTTCTTACTCTCTCTAGTTTACCAACCACGTAATGGAATGAACTTCAGTGTTTTCTTTGCTGATTACACAGACTTTTCACTACTTTGAGGCACTTTTTTAGCTAAACCAAAGTAGCCTCTGTGCCCTGTCTGGTAAAATTCAGAGGAGCTCAGCTGGATTTCCAGTGCTAGAGCCTGGCCCCTCTTGTTGGCTTTTGCATGGCTTCGGAGCAATGTTTGGTCTTGACTCTATCCATAAACTTCCTCTCATAATTTCAGTTGTACAAATAGCATGTTGTGATCTTAATAACAAATCGGACATAATGAGTAACCTCCTCACTTTCATTTTCCTTCTAATAAAGTTTTTTATTGAGTATCATCAACCTTAACACTGTGTGTTTGGATGATTTTTAAAATAATTTTGTATCAGACTTTGGTGTGGTTGCTTCTGTCTTTCTGTTTGTCTTCCAGGTTTGGTAATTCAGATGGTTATTTACTTTTTGTACAGCGTTGTTAATAGAAAATTTATTGCCATTCATTCTGAGCTTTAAATACCTTCCTTGTTAGCATTTTTGGGTGTTTTCTGTGGGTTTCTTGCTCCATCCTTTCCAGTCTGTTACATTCCCTTTGTTTTGCTGTGGTCTTTGTTAATTTGAAGTGGAATTTACCTCCAACTTGTGTCTCAGTGCATCCTGCCATCAAGTTCAGCTCCATCCTCTTGCTCTTAACTCAGCAATGTTATTATTGCTGGTGATTGTGCTGAAACCCCTGAGCAGCTTCTTTACCTCAGAGCTTCTCACTGGTGTAAATGAATTAGAATGTTATCCAAAGCAAGACCATTGCATGAGCTTGAGATAAAATGTCTTGACTTTTCTGAACCAAAGTTGTGAAATTTCAGGCAACTCCTCAATTATTAATTAAAATTAAAAGTGTCAGCCCTGGTAATTTACATCTTCCCTGTTTCTGAAATTTGTTGTATTTTTTAGCCCTTTGCCTATGTCTATGTAATGAGGTTTTGAGGCATCTAAAGCTATGTGAAACAGCAATGGCTTGGTTTTCCTTTCATTTGTGGTCCTGAAACGTGCTTCTGTTAAATGAAGTTGGTGTTACTGTGCTGATTTATAAAACAGCACTGATAATCGATCTTAGGAATCTCAGCTGATATTAGAATTCTACAATATTGAGTCATTTTGTCGAAAATATTTGTGGAAATAGTGATATAAAAATGAACACTTCACTGTGCACAGTGCATTTTTTCAAACTATCAGACATAGTCTGTCTAGTCACTGATTTTTTTCCCTTTTCCTGGTGGAATCCTAGCAATTTGTGATATTACTAGTATATGGTTGTACTTAAAAGCTAGGATACTAGTTATACTTAATTATATATAATTTTATTCTGCTCCTCAGTCACATACAAAAGCTTTCCAATGAGTAAGAATATGTGCAGGGTCTCTCTTATTGTTCCTTCCACTCTATTGTGTGGTTCATGCACAAATGGGATTATAAGGAATGGGGATGTGCTGTTTGCTTCTCATGGATTCTGCCTTACTTTTAGCTGAATTCAGATTTTGCATCTCTTGATCTACCTTTTTTTTTCAAGAAAATTGTCATTTGACAGCAGTTGCATGGCTGTAGTTGAAAATTATTTATGTTACTGTTTCTCACATTCTTGGCTTCCTTTTGTTTTGCAACTTCTGTGGTTGAACAGACAACATGTTCCCAGTTAGATGTGCTTCCAGCTAGTTCAACACAGTCCAGCTCCCTTTCAAACTGTGATGCCTAAAATGTAGCTGGAAAAACCATCCTTAGATGGAGTGACCTGATGTGAAAAATGCTGAACTCTGAGATGCCCAAGAATTGGCAGATGATTGATACTTTTAAGGGACACCACACATGCACAGTTGAGAATGCACCGTTTAGAGCTGCACTTTAGGACCTTGATTTGAAAACATCAACCTTTGTCCCTTTCTAAATAAGCCCAGCCTGTGTTTGGCATTGCACATTCCTTTCCCCAAAAGCTTAGAACCAGAGCAAAACAGGCCAAGCACAGCCAGGATAAAATGTGACATCTGGGAAATGGAATTAATAGGATATTTATTTTTCTTTGTTTAGCTGTGGAAATTCATCCCAGGCTTATGCCCACCCTCCCTCATTTCTTAATTTTGTGCCTATGGAATTTAGATCTCTGAAAGGGGAAACTGCAAGTTTTTTGTTTAGCTACAGAGCAAATGCATTGCAGGATAAGATTTCTCCTGGTGCGTTGTTCACCTCTTAATATATCATAATTAGCCCTTAAAATACCTAAAAATCTGCAAAGTTTGGATTATTGTGAACGATAAGGCAATCTGTTACAAAAACAAGCACTTTTTATTGTACAATCAGCCAAATTTGGGGTTGGAGTGGTGACACAATGATTTGCTATCTCATGGTTAATCCATCCCGTTTCACTCACCTAATTTGGTTTAAACTTAGGACATCCTTTATTTTGTTCCCCGACCAGAGGACACAGAAGTGCCATTTCTGTTGGTAATAAGAGACATGAACAAACTGGGTTGATGTAATAATGCGAAAACTCTCCAGTGCTGTTTGGTTTCTTCCTATTCTTTGTTTGGCTATTTCTCCTTCAGGAAGATGTATTTTTCCTCTGCACACCTGTACGTGCTTGTTAACAAGTTATTTATATCCCAACAAAACATCTTCTACTGCATGGTCATTATTTTTTTCTTAATTCATTATGCCCTGCAGAGTAATTCCATCCAAGAGAGAAAACAGAGCCACGTGATTTTTATGAGTGGTCAAATACACTTGAAAACTGACTTGCAGAATTAGATTCACGTTGCACAAATAGAGGGAAAGGTTTGCTTTATTAAAAGTGCAGGGAAAGCAAGAAGTGTTAATCAATTGGATAATTTCTTTGCAATATTTAATTCTACCTGCTCTTTTGTTTCACAATAAGGATAACTGAATGAATAGTGCAGATGAGGGATAAAGATGAATCTTATGTCAGCTGAAGTCCTTAACTTGGAGTCTGTGGGGTTCCCCTTGCTCCCTAAAAGGGTTTTTTGGCATCATACACAGATGTGTCTTTGCTCTGCCCCCCAAAAATCCAGCAAAGAGAAAGCAGCCAAGAAGCAACACACTGGATTGTGGGGTTAGATTTCCTGTGTGGATTTACCTTTCCACACTCTTGCTGATCTTAGTCTGCTCCAGAACAGAAAACTGCAGGAACTGGAGTGAGTGGGATCGCAGGAGAGCCCTGAAGGAGGGGCAGGGGTTTGTTTTCCATGCACTGCAGGGTTTCCCTCCCACAGCAAGTCAAAGCAACACCTAGCAAGCAGCGTTTTCCATCTGAATTTCCAGCATTAAGACACCTGCTTGTGAGCTTTGCTGTGCTTGCCAGATATTTATCTCCAAGAAGGAGCGGGATCTTTACCATCCACGAGGGTTCTGTGAGTGTGGAGTGCTGGTGTCTCCCACCAGGAAACCCCCTGATTCACGTATCAATGCAAGGGAGCGAGGCTATACACCACATTCCTTTCTCTGTTACAGGATTTAAAATAAATAGCTTTAATCCCTGCACTGTGCATGGGAAAGCAAGAATAGGTGTTGTTGTTTATGGTCTGTGAACAGGCACCGGAGTGAGATTGGGACCAGCAACACTTTTCCCCCCTGAATAATAAAGTTCTGCACATGAAGGGAAGTCTGAGCATTAATACAGAACCTTTTCTTTAAGCTCCAGGACTACATTATGCATCCATATCTTGGGCCCAATAAAAGGAATGGATCCTTTTAGTTTTCCTACTGTTACGGGTTTAAAACAGGCGAAGTCTTCTATTTTTTCTACTGCAATTTAATCTAATTTTAATATTCCCCAGATAATAGTGAAATAACCAATTCTGTCCGATTCTGCTTTAGATAAAAGCATCAGCATGTTTGGAACATAAACCTTATTTTACCTTTTGTTGAGCTGCCCAATTTAGTAAGAGCAATTCAGTGCTGCATCTTAAGTGTAGTAAGACTTAGAACACTGGAAGCTGCCTGGAATGTGAAAAAAGGGAATAATTTATATTTAATTGGTCTAAACCTACCTTTCCTAGGTCAATAAGAAGAGGAAAATCAGCAGCATTAATCAAGATAAAATTATCAGCTGATTAATCAGTGTTCTAATTACTGCATAGTTCTTTCCCTTTTCAGTTTTAATTACTAAACTTCATTGTCTTTTCCATATGGCCATCATGCATTCACACTACACTTTTTCTCCTGGTGAGATCATTAATATAAAAAATGTACATTCAAGACATTACTGAAGATATAAGAAATTGCTACTGCCTACTAAGAAATTACCAAGGAAGCTGCAAATCAGCCATAGGTTATACAGGAAAAGTCCAATAAATCTACTAACACTTAAGAAAATAGATACAGTAGAAATGCAATTATGATTATCAAATCAACCTTTGTCCTAAAGTGAGTTTTGCCAGTCTTATTTCATCAAATCTGTCTCTTGGTTGGGTCAGAAACCAATCAAAATCTGATTTAAGCTGGCAAAATACAGGGGAGACCTCTTAAATTCACAGGGCTAACGCTGACCACACAAATACTCTCTTAGCACACTCTCTTTAGCAGAATAGTCCTTCTTGCTTAGGCCCAAGTCCTCAAAGATGTTTAGGCACTTCAGATTTCAGTAGATATTAGATATCTAAATATCTTCCAAGGATTTAATCTCAAATAAATAAATCTGCCATGGATTGGCAGAAGTGTCTTGACTTATTTAGTCTCTGTGCAAGTCAGAACAAGAATGAAGAGTCGGGCATTGGCCTTCAAATGTTGGTTTTTGAGTAAGGAAGGGGGTTAGAAAAGTCCACAGCAGAACTGAGTTTCTGATGAAATCTCAACGGCTCACAATGTGTCAGTCTGCAATCTCTCTCACAGCTGCCTTTCTAGAGAAGTCGGGAGCTTAAGACAACGAACAGGATGTGTTCCTAGGATTTTCTGGAAGGTGCCCTAGTTAGTAGGTCAGCACCTGCGGAACGAAGTGAGGAACTCAAGAGTTCCCTGGGAAGAGCTGGTGCTTCGTCAGTGAGAGCACCCAGTTCTGTACACTTGGGAAACACGCAACAGAGTCTTGCATCATTTTAATTTTTTGATGAATGCCTTAAAGCATTTCCACTGCCTGGAACATGGCAGGTTCTGTATCTGGTCTGCAAGGTCTCTTGCATCCTTCAACATGCTCTTCATCCACGATGGAAATGGTGGATTTCCACCATCTGCCGTGCAACAGTCCTCTCATTTTAAAACAATTTCTGTGTCCTTGTCTATTTACTTTTAAAATCAGGTTTTCCTGGGAAGAAGTAGTCATACCAGTTATTTAGTTAACTGATTAGTAATTGAAGGCCTAGTTTGGAAATTGTACAAGTTTCCTATGAATATTCATAAAAAATAATTAACTTGGCTTCTGATTTAGAGCCCAACAACAGTTCACTTTTTTTTTTGATAGATGAGTTAATTATATGCCGAGGTCTAGTTGCTGGGGTTTCTTTCCTAAGTGGTGATTGACTAACTGCTGCTGGTGACAATAATCCCGGGCTGGGGAGGCTTTTTTTGTGTGCTTTGCTTTGGGCTGAGGTTTTTTTGTTTGTGTGTGTGTCTTTCCCAGCGTTGCTCTGCAGCTGGAGGTGGCACATCGCCACCACCCTGCTAAGGACGTGGGTGCCCTGATGCAAAGTCCCTTCCCTGCTGGACCCGCTCCGGCTTGTTTTCCTCCCCAAAGCCCTTGGAAAGGAGGATTGCGAGAGGCAGATCCCCGCAGGACTCTAATTAAAATTCGCGATATGGCCAAATCTCTGCCGCCCCAAAGCAACTCGCTGGCTTTTACAAGGGGACCGAGGAGGCTGCTCAGCCCGCCCGAGCCTGCATGGGCAGCTGGCCTTCCTTTGCCCGTGGTAAACACTGGGAAGACATTGGGACGGGCTGCCCAGGGAGGCGGCGGAGTCCCCATCCCTGGAGGTATTTAAGGAAAGCCTGGACGTGGCACTCAGTGACCAGGTGGCGAGCGGTCCCAGGCTGGACTCGCTGCTCTCCGAGGTCCCTTCCAACCTAAGCGACTCTGTGACTGTGTGAAGCCGAAGGCAATTCCCGTCTTGGGGAGTCGCGGAGCCGGCGGCCCAAGGACGAGGGCAGCGGAGCCCCGGGGCCGGGAGGGACGGCGGGGAGGCAGAGCCGCGCTCCCGCAGCCCGGCCGCGGAGCAACGCTGCCATCTAGTGCCACCCGCGCCCTCCCCGCCTCTCGGGCTCGCTGCTCTCCGCATTTTTATTTTTTTTTTTCAATTTTTTTTTTTTTTTTTTTTTCTGAAAGGTTTTTATCCCGTCAAGGAAAAACCGGCTCTTGGAAAACAACCAACTCAGTTGGAACTCGGAGATAATAATCAGTTTCTCTGGGCTTGTGAAATTGGCTCATTAAGCGTGCTTTTTAACAGAAAATATTGGAAGCGATTAAGTCTGCTTTAGTGAGTGGGCATGAAATGGCCAACCTTCGGCCACCCACAGCTCCTAGGTGCCTGGCGTCGTTTTATGCATGCAGCGTAATGTCTTTACTTGAAGTGCTGTTTATTCATCACCTGCTTATTTATCTCTTTGCATTTGGCAGGCACATCGATCAATGTTAAACTGTCACACAAGGTTATTTTTCTTTTACATAACAGTAGAGGCCTAAGGTAGTGGCATATTAAAAGTAATAACTTTCTAACTTGCAGCTCGAGATGACAGCACCATTTGTACCTGAATATATTATAGCCAGAAATTCGGGGAAAAAATATCAAAAAAGGGGGAGAAATATTAAAGAAGTTAAAAAAACGGGTGATGTCTGTTAAGAATTAATGTTCCTCCAAGGTCAAAGGCTGGGAGCCAGCATTCCCTGAGTTGCTATAATCATGTGCTTGTGTGTGTTGTGAACGTGTCTGCTGAATGGCTCTCCACCACACAACAGATCCACCTCTGACCCATCAGGATTAACTTTAGGCCTTAACATCCCTGATAAACTCTCAGGGACTCCTCTACACATGCTGTTCGCCACCCAGCCTGATTTATCCCGTGAGAATCAGGTAGTTCTGCTTAGAAGTGGATTGATTCATCCCAATGTGCGGATCCAGAGCGCGTGTCCACGTCGTGGTTGCGCAGCAGTCACCTGGAAGTCAGGCCGTGCCCGGGGAAAACTCGAGTTGAATAAACAGGGAGGGGTGTAGTTATCAACAACCGTGCGCAACCATCTGAAAAACAGCAAAAAAAGTCAACGTGGAAGTAAGTCTTTTCATTCTAGTTTCCCTCACCCTCACACCCCCCTTTTCTTTTTTTGGTTCTAGTATTCTGTTGCTTTCAAACACTGCCCAGCTTTGATAGACTTCCTGTCTTGGCACAGGGCCAGGCAAGCTTTCTCTGTACAAACAGGTTTTCTTTTTATTTTCAGTCCAGCCTAAAAATGCCTACAGATAGAAGAATGTCAGATCTTTTTAGTGTTGAATTTCAAAGCGGTCCTTAGAATTCTTTCGTCCCCTTGATCTCGTCTTTGGATTGCAGCTTGGACTCGCTCTCTGTTTCTAAATATAAGCCGTGGACAGTGGCTTTCTAATAAAATGCTTTGATAGGCTTGTGTACATGGGAATTAAGCATGGGGCTGTGGTGGACTCTGTGTCAGCAGCCCCGTCCGTGCTGACACGCTGCTCTCCCACCGCCGCACACGTTTCTGCCAAAGCACCCTGGCTCGGAAGTGTGAACGGAGAAAGGGAAGCGCCGAAGGAAGCAAGGCCACGAAATGCACTTCATGCAGATGGCGTCTTGCTTTCTGGGTTGAACAGAATTTATCGTTGAGCCTGGTCTATCTTTGGATCTGTTAATTCATGTATTCATTCCTGCTCTTGGGCAGACACTTCTGTTTTATCTCATGAAGTGCAAACCTGGAAGGGAAGGAGGGGGAAGCTCGTCCATTAAAAAAAGCAGCACCTCCGCATGTCTATGCTCCTGGATCAATATTTGCATCAAAGTGGTTTAAATGTATGTGGCTCTAGGGCTGTCCATTCTTTCAACCTGACCTGCAGCATTGATTAGGGCTAGTAGAAGGAAGGGAAAATAGCAAATCCGGTAAGATAAAATTAAAAAAAAAAAAAGCCGGGAATGTCACTGTGACTCCTGAGAAAGAAGCACTTAAAGTGCTCCCATCATTTCTATGACCTCAGCAATCCCCTTAGTTAGACACTGCCCCTCTTCACCACCCACATGTGGCACTTGTGGTTCATTTGATCGTATTTCTGAGAATAACAAAGAATATTTCAGATTTTATCTGAACAAAGGCAAAACTTCCTTGTTTGGGATGTATGAGTTACCTCAATTCTGGATAAAATATTTACACTGATTTTTTAAATTGCTGCTTCGCTTTCTGCTTGCATATCCTAATTCATGGAAGGCACAGAGGAAGTTTGTGATGTGGATAAAAATTAACTTCTACATGTTTTCTGCCTCCATTAAGACTGCAAGCACTTCCCTGCACTCCTTGGGCATTACACATGCAGGGAGTGCAAGGCAATTTACACCCCGAAGAGATTCTTATCTCAAGAGGAGCACAATTAAAGCAAAGCTGCAGGACTGACCCTCAAATTTTCCTGAAGGAAACATTTTGCTCCTTCTCTTTTTTTTCCTAAAGTATCTTTCCAATTCATTTTGAAGCGCTCGAAATTGAAATCACTAACAGAGAGGTCTCTTGGTGAAATCTTCGCTTTATTTAAATTGGCTTTCCCAGGTCCAGGATTCTCCTCGAAGACTTCTCCTCTCTGTGCTTGCTGGGACTGGATGGTGTCTTGTAACAAGATCAGGGCTTACCATTTTTCCCCCTTTTTTCCTTGTTTGTTTTTAATGTATAGACTAGTTTGTTTACATTTGTGTTGCACTGGGTAAATTTGAAAAGGCAAGTTACAGTGTTGGATCTGCATTTCTTTCTCTTTGGTCTCAAACAGACTTTTGGTATTGAATTCTCTGGATGTAGGATCAGCCTTTAAACTTTGACCTGCATGTGTGATTGCTTAGGCAACAGCTAATTTTGAAGCAGAAAAGATTTAAGATCAGCTTTTTTGAAATGACGGCGATTTTTGATAAAGAGAAACAGAAAAACACAATGACAGAACATGGTATAATACATAAAACTGAGAGGGGAAAAAAAATGACAGCTAAGAAATTTATCATGTCAACAAAGAAGTCCAGCCTATTGAATGGAATAAAATTGAATAAATAGAATGATCTCTCCTCCATGCTCTGCAACTCCTCGGCTGGCAAAGCACTTAGCACCTACTCAGATTAAGCTGCATGAATACAACAGTATTAAGTTAGCCTCACAAAAGAGGACTTCCAGTATTAAGAGTGATCAAAGGATTTTAGCAAGGCAGACTTGCCCATGACCATAAAGGTCTCCTAATAAAGTAGAACTGAGCAATTAATTTACTTGACAGAATGTCTGCGAGCAGTTTGTAATTTCCCTGTATTTACTTGTTATTCAGAGTAACCTGGTGTTTTTGGGGACATTTCCCCACAGAATCGATCACCAGCGGGATTCCATGAGGATTCCACACCTGATATGTTAAATTTGGGCTGGGTTAGTTACAGCTAATTGGTCATTTCAGTCAGAGGGAGAAGCAGAAAATTAGCATGTCTAAGACATTTGCCCAAATGTTAAACCACTGTTGGCCCCATAAACCTTGCCTGCGGCACTTGGCATTTATTGTCCATTCCACTTGTCTCACTTCACGTGTCTCCCAGACATAATTTAGGGCACTGGCTGCCAGTATCCCTGTCCTAAAGCTAATATACAGCTCCCCATAAAACAGTTCTTTCCTGACCTGGCATCGGTACCTCCTATGTTTGTTGTCTTACAGAATTTTATTATCCCCAAGGATAATGGCTCCTGCAAAATGGCTGGGGATTTCATGGCTGTCATGGCAAACACAGGCTTGGAACATGTGCTTTATATCTAAGGCAGATGGGCCAATGTGCTGTGCTCTGGGGGCTGGGAGGAGAAATTATGGCTCTAGGCCTTTTCCTCCTCCAGGCACTGGGTTTGGGTGGTATCACTCAGCCTTTGGAGGCTGGAGATTCTCGTGATTCCAGCTTGGCTTCAGGTGTACCTGGAAGTGAAAAGTACTTTTTTTCTGGTTGCATTATATTGTCAGCAGCCTGGAGAGACACGGGGATTGGGACCATTGGAGATCCCGAGGTGTTAACAGCCGACCAGTTCTGAGGTATTTTCATCTGAAACCCAACTTCATCGCTGTGCAGCATTTTTAATTCATGTTATTTGGCCACGCACAGCGGGTGTGAGCACTTCTGTGGAAGAACGCACAGCAAGGAGGCTGCAGGCATAATAACCTCTATAATTTTATCCAGTGTAGTTCACCGAAGTTCTCTTTTGAGGCAAAGTACCAGCTTTCCTTAAAGCTGTGGTTAGCTCTTAGGAACTTAGCTTTTAAAGGAAGTCTTGCTAATATTCCTCCATGTCCTTCCTATTTTCTCTACCTTCTCCTCCCTGAATTATTTCCTCTCTGACAGCCACATGGCAAGTGGAACATTTAGTTTGGGTTTTGTGGCTGAGTTTGTCCCACGGAGTAAGTTTTAGGGTAAATGCTTCTGTGCTTGAATGGTGGTTATGGAGAGTAAAGATAACATTGAAGGGTAGAACTACTCCAATGAATTCATGCTTGATTTTTCAAGAGGCCGTGTTTTGAGTCACCTACCTTATAACACCTCTTATAATTAGGTCACTTATGTAAGAATGGATATGAGTTTCTAATGTTAGCCAGGCAAGCTCTGTGATGTTGGCTCGGGTCCATTCCCATGCAAAGGTGAGGTTGCTGTGTGCGTTACGTTCTCCAGGGCTGTGTTCTAACGCGTCCCTGCCTCTTGAGCAACGGGGCTGTCCCACTTAATGTGCTAATTCAGCTCCCTGCCTCCTGTGTGACACAGGATTCCAGAGCTGTCATGGACATTTCCTTAAAGTATGTCTAATTTCTAATTAAACACTAAAAGAAGAAACATTTTTATCTTCCTAAGAAATCTTGCCCCTGCTTTTGGTGTAAGCATTTAACAAACTCAATGCTCAGCAATAATGATGTTTGAGAAACACAGTCAGAAAAGGGAAATTGCACTATAAAGTTTCATTGCAAAGAATATCCAGTAGAAGTGTCAGTTGAGAGGGTCTCTGTTTCCAAGTCAACATGTTACCTGGACCTGTGGACTTTCGAAGACCAGATCAATGTGCAGAAACTCAGTTTCTGTCCTGTGCGACCATCTGAGATTCTGCTGGGCAAATATGGCACGATACATCAACTCCAGTTACAGTTGGCTACAACCTGCTCTTGGGAAATCTGCTGCGTTGTGTGGGCCAAACTGATCTTTAGTGTAACACTGAAAATAATACTGGAAAAGATTACCCAAAGGATGTGGAGCCTTATCCACCCTTTGAGTCCTTAAATGATACTGAACACTTCTCTGAAAGCAATGCTCTAGGCAAACCCAAAACTACACTGCTTGATACAAGACTTTTTGTGTAAAATCACTGACCTAAGCTGCAGAAGATTTTCCCTTGGATAGTCAGTGGGTCCTTCCATCTCTCATGCCTGTGGCTCCAAGGGTGTGCACAGAAGCTCCTGGGAGCCCAAGTGGCAGCTGCAGGTGGGAGCCTGCATTTGCAAGAATGCAAAGAATTGCCAAGTATTTGTGCCCCATGAGGTCTGAGACAACCTAAAGGTTGTCAAGGGGCTGGCAACCTGTTTGCTCAGCCCCACCAAACAGTGAGGAAGGTGAATCCTGCTGGTTTATTCTGCTGGCCCTGCACATACAGACCTAACCTGCTGCCCGTGCCAAAATCTTCCAAACACTCCTGAGCCCCTGATCAACAAATTGTCCTTTAGTCAAGGAAGATGTCAGCAAGCTGGCTGGCACCCAGGAAAGCCAGATCCTGTCAGCGGAATATCCTGCAGCTGTCTGAGGAGCACACCTTTACCCATGGGGATAAGGGAACTCTGGGAAGGGTTTTGTCTGAGGAGACCAACTGTCCATATGATCAGTAGTGGCCAAGTGTGAATTCTTTGTACTGAATGAGTGGATGCACAAACAAAAACAGATAACATCGTTTTATGACGTAAATGAGAAGGGAAAAAACATCAACCTGTAGACAGAACTCTCTTCAGACATGTGCCTGTCCTCTCTCCATGCCAAGAAAGCCTTGATCCCTCTCTCTGATGCACAACTTGCCTTTATGTGCTTTGGATACATCTAAACTGAGAGATTTGAATATTTTCTTGATGCTGGCTCAGCCCTACAGACAGGTTTCAGCCCCCCCAGTTAAAACTGAAGCTCCACTCCTTGTGGAGCCCTAGACATGCAGGTTTTACTCATGGGACGCCGTCATCAGCCCTGGAGATGTGGCTGATGCCCAGTCTAAGACCTTGACCAGGGCACAGTGGCCCAGTGCTTCCCAACTGGGATTTTTAAAGATTTTTGAGACCATAATTTGGCAGCAGGATGAGAAGCTCCATGTCCCTCTTTGCTTTTGGGAAAACTGTTACCTGTAGAAAAGGTGCGGCACTTCTGTTCTTGCACAGTAGCCAAAAGGGTAACTTAAATGTTGGCTTTTTGACTTTAGTGGGTACTTGCTAATGCAGAGCGATGTGAGGCAAAAGCAGTCAAGCACATAAGTGATTCAGGCTTTCTTGCTCCTATTTAAACAATTCTTGATTGAAGCTGAGAACAGACAAACATGAAGAGATGTGTCTGATGATTCTGAACTGCTGAAAGTGCTCATTTCACCTCTGCTTCCACTAAACCAATACTTCCATTGGATATCTTTGTCATGGAGCAGGAGAAGGCAATTCCCTTTCTCCTCTGTATTTGTTAAACATAATTCTTGTTGATTTTTTCAGTTACATACTGGCATTGAAAGTGGGTCAGGAGTCCTTAAGAAACTAAAAATAGTCCATATAATGATCTCAATAGGAGGGAGATTATCAAATTGAGGAGAAAAAAGTGTAGGGAATTAGGATGTCAAGTACTGTACAGCCGTGTTAAGAGTCACTCCATGTACTTTCGAAAAACAAGTATCCTAAATTCTCTGTAAAAAGACCAAAATATACCTCAGCAAGGCCTCACCCAGCTGTTCTAATCTCCTTCCAGTTGTGTTCAGCCCTTTTATAACATAGAAAAATTAACTTCAAATAAATTTTAGGAGGAACGTAGATAAATGATATTTAAGATATAAATTAAAAAAGAAAATGTGTAAGAATTTGGGAGTCCTAATTCCTCTGGGAACAGATGCATATCATCATCTTCACATGCCTGAGCTACACGCCCTTAGGCTGTGAATGTCAAATACCCCTTTATCTTCCAGCACTCTGGTATACAAATAAAGATGTTTCTGTAGCAATTCCAATTTCAGGAAAAGGACAAGTGCTGACTGAATGTGATCCAGGGGTTCCAGATATTAGGGTGATGCCCATTATCCAAGAGGGGGCTAGGATGTGATAGTAGCTGCTTTCAATAAAAAGCACACAGAGGAAAACACACGCCCGTGTACCAAGTCTCCATTGACCTTAGCAATGCTTTTGATGCTCTCAGACTTCCAGCTCTGTGAAAATTATTGGCAATATTTCCTAACTCCTGGATGTCCAGAAAAGTTTGTGAAATTATCCGTCATCTGCACAATGGTGTGCTGGATAGAGGCTGGGGCTGGCACTCTGTTGGATCCATTTGTAATAGCAAAAGGAGTCAAGCAAAGGTATATTTTGGCACAGACTGTTCTTTGGACTGTTCTTTGTAGTAATGATTGATGATGCCACTAGAGACATGATGCCAGGAATATTTATTAAATTTTGAACATCTGGCAAGCTCTTTAACCTGAGCAGATTGAAGGCCTCCACAGCACTGAAGGAGAAGGTTATATGTGAACTCCTTTGCGCAGGTGGTTGTGCTTTCGTTGCACACACTATAGAAGACCTCTAGTTCACGACCAACAAATTTGCTGTGGCAGCTGAAGTCCACAGATTTATCATCAGTCAGAAGAAAAGCAAGGTTGTGCACTAGTCCAGAGCTGGAAAAGCATCTGCAAGATATAGAACCAGCGTATTAGTGTGGGTAATGGATTTAATTTATTTTTAAGAGACTATCGGATGTCTAAGAAATCATGTGTAGAATTAAAAATACATGTTTTGCATGTGAGATTGCATCATAAATTGACACATGCATGGTATCCCACAGAATACCAGACTTAGTGTTTATTTTGCTGTAGTAATTTCCACATTAGTCTGTGGCTGTGAAACATGGACAAGTCATTGCTGGCACATCAAAGAGCTGGAAAAATTCCATCACCAGCACCTTCGAGCTATTATGCATATCAAGTTGTGGGATAAGAATCACAAATAACAAGATTTTGCAAAGAGATTGCACAAACAGTATTGAAGCAATTATTATTATAATAGCATTATTTTGCTGGACTGGACATGTCCTCTGTATTTAGGACACAAAGCTCCCACAGTCTGTGTTGCACAGTAAACTTACGACAGCCAGCAGATCAGAAGTCAGGAAAAGGAGAGGCATTTGTCCAGGAAAAATCGCTCCCTGGTTGCCACACAGATGCCATCATTTGGGAAACGCAGCATCAGCTATTAATATGGAGTACTACAGTGTAAAGTGAGACATGTTGGTCAATGGAGCTGAAAAATAATTCACAACTCCAAACTTGTGAATAATTTTGCCCTTGTTGAACATCTGTGATTAAATCGCAGTCTCTTTAGATGTGGTTGTACTAAATTCAGTTCCGAAATAAACCAAATCGCCGCTGAGGAGCATTTAGGCATCGTTCTCTCTGTGTCCAAGGGATGATGAAGTTCCACTTCAGGAAACCATCAGGGAGAGTAATGTTGGAGACAGCACTGGGTACTGGGGATGCTGCCCTCTGTCCAGCCCGTGGGATTCTAGGATTCAGGCAGGTGTGGCTCTGCTAATGGAGTGGAAATCAGGAGAGAGCGAATTGGGCTGAAAGAGAAGGAACCCTCGTGTGATGCTAAAGAAGTTCCACAGCAGCCAAAAAGAGAAGGCACAAGCTCGGCTTCCATTCTGGAAACACTGCAAGTGATTAAGCCTGGCTCCAGGAGAATGCATTTTTCTTTCCACAGCTCTCTGAGAAGGCATGGGAAGTTCCCAGGGAATGGAGAGCTGCCGTCAGCGGCTCCTGGGATCCCGGAGCGCAGCGCGCAGGGGAGCGGGCTGGAGGCTTTGCAACGTGGAAGTTCCCTGTGCATCGGGATTTCTTCCCGTTTGCCCCGTTCCAGAGATCCCTGCAAGAGCCCCACCGTGCACAGGCCTCCTCCCCAGCAAACAAAGGGACAAACGTTCAGGGGGGTTGTTCCCTCCTGCTTCCTTAATATGCAAACTTCTAATAAGGAGGAGATTGGAGGGAAGGAAATAATCAAATCAACTGTTGTCATTTCCATTTAATTGTCGCGTTTGCCATTTCAGCAGCGAGCACTGAGATGTGCTCAAGGCGGTGGGAGAAAGGCAGCAGCCTTTGGTTCCGTGGCTGTTCTTTAAACAGGAGTCTATTCAAATCCCAAGCAAGGTGGCAGGAGCTCCGGGGGAGCTGCTGCACTAAACAGGTCAAAGGAAGAGCACAAAGCACATCTCAGAGTTTGGGACGTGGCGGTAATAAATGTAAACAAGCCAATTAGAATATATTGTTTGCTGAAATGAAACTTCAAAACCCGGGATGGTTGTACACGACCTGTAGGAAATGAAGTGGAAGCAGTTCAGTGTGTGTAAAATTGATAGGCAGTTTTTATCTCGCTATCCTTTTTATCTGGAGCATCTGAAATCCAGTAAATATATTCGCTTGCCCTACTTTTGAGAGTAATTTTTCATCACATTTTCAGTAATTGGATATCACATATTTTACGGTCTTACTCTGTGTTGTTGGAATAGCCAAAAAAAGGAATAAAATGATAAATTGAATTACTTTATGTTGGGCAGTTTTTATGGGAAAGTGAGATAGACTGGATGCCTTGGGTGTAATCCTTTGACCACATTTGAAAACTTTTAGGCTAGTAAAAATCCCTATCATTGGCATGCAGTATTTCACCTCTGAAACAAAATATTGTTTTCTGAAAGGACAAAAAAATCAACAGTGTTTTAGTGTAAAACCTGTCTAGATTTTTAATGAGATATTGGAAGGAGGAAATACTTTTGTCCTGGCAAGACCTCAAGGGTGCTTTTCTTAATTTCTCAGTTCATTTTGTTCTCTTATCTAAAGTATGTAAAAGGGATTTTGTATTTCAGTTATGAAAATGTGCATATTTTATGCCACAAAAGAGAACCTTTTTTTCCATTTCTTTTTTTTTCCCCCTTTTGGTAAATATTCTTTCAGAAGAAACACAATCAATGTAGTCAGAGCTAACAAGCAGATGGATGTATTTGAATGCCATTATCTTATGTACAATGATATTATCTCTTTCATGAAAAATTCAGCAGTTTGGGCTGCTTTAGTCAAGGAGAAGGAGGAAGTAGGGAAGAAAAAATAGTGAGAAAAACATGATCAGACTTGGAATCCCTGAGGGGGTCACATTGCATCATTTAGCAGGAGAATAACCAATGCAGAAGGAGCAAAGTTGGTGGAGTTGCTGTCTGCTCTCCTTATGGCGTTCTTGGCTCCGAGCTCTCTTCAAGCCCTGCAGCTGTAGGTGGGCAGCTCTTGGGCCTGCTAAAGCATCACACCATGACATTTTTATCATCAGTCTAGGAGAAGAAAATAAATTTGCTAACAGAATATAGTTGGCAGGCTAATACTGCCTTGTCACATTCCAGACATCTCCAGGTCTGGCCTGAGCCAGGGGAAACAAGAACGAGGGCCAAGAAGTTCATGATGGACATGTTATATGAAGAACAGAAATGCATTAAAGGGGGGGAGGCTTCTCTGCAGTAGAAATTGGGTAGACCTGGTGATTTCAGAAATGGGAGTGCTTGTGCCTATGAAATACTTCCACCTGGGAGGTGGAAGGCTCTATTTCTGTAAAATCAAATCTTAATCCTCTTTGAGGCCCTTAACATTTTATTTCCTTTTATTGAAAAAAACCCCAGAATTAAAACTAACACTGCTGAGGTAGAGAGTTGTGCCCTATTCTCAGGTATCTACTGCATCCAGTAACCTCCAGCAGCTGATCAAAACCACTTGTATGCAAAGATTTCGGTTTTGCTCTCTCTGGGAATGGCGTGTGGGAATGATTCCCACTGCTATTTGGTTCTTGTGGCATTTTCTGCTCCCCAAACCCTTCCCTGTGTGCCTGCCCCCGTGGTGGTTGCACTTGCAGGGAGAGCAGAGAAGGTGTCGGTGCCACTGCACAGTTTTCAGGGGGAGCTGCCTGCAGAAATTTTAAGTTGTCACCAGGCGACTCTAGAGTTGAACCATGTCAGGGGTGGACATTTCACCCCTCAAGCTGCAGCAGCAAAGCCTGGGGTGTAACCCCTCTGCTGGGCAGCTGAGCTGAGCCCGGTGTTGGGCACAACAGAGGAGCAAAGGCTGTGCTGGGGAATTTCACATGGACACGTTGATTTGTCATGGAAGAGTCACTGTTCTCCGCAGTCGTGCTCCCCTAATCCTACAGGATGAGATGATTGGCATCAACTGGTAAATTAAATCTGTTTTTACTTGCCTGCCCAGGACAGTGGTGGCCCTGAAGCATGAGGTGTGTCCTCCAGAAGCATCGTGCCCCACGGGGTCACTCCTCCGCGGGGCATCCGTCCCGTTTCACTCGGCCACATTTGGCAGTGTGGAACTCAGCTTTGTTTGCACTAAAGGAAAGAAAAATTCAGGGAAATGAATAATTGAGAAAAGACATTATGCAAACAGTGCAACTTCTTTGGGGTTCTGGATGTGTCACGGAATGCCTTAATGATAAATCTTTATGAAAATTATTTTCATGAGTGACCAGGTAGATTGACTGAGCTTTCTGTAGCCCAGGTTGTGGGAAGAGATGTGTAAACCCAAACTGGACCTTCAAAAGTCCTTTGCCCGATACACGATGTTTCCACCCAGCCATGCTGCCTTTTTCACAGTGATTTGCCCAGGTTTAGAACACCTAAAATTAAGATTTACTTTACTGTAAGGTCTTGAATGTCATTGAGATGTTCTGGTTACTAAATGGTTTCTCTTTGTTTGAATTTTATTTAAAATAGTACATCAGGCTTAAGTACAAAGGTTTTCTTAGGCAACCTTAAAATTATTATGTTTAATCAGGATTTTTTCTCCCCAAAATGCTGAGTTACTCAATTCCTGTGTCATGTCCCTTTAGAAAAATAAAAGTGTTAGTTAGGAAAATATTCAGGTCATTCCTATAAAAATAACCTCCATTTTTTCTTTTTGATGAAATGGGGTTTGTTGAAAGTGCTGGCATTTGGTGGGCTGAAAGAAAAAGTAGGACTGAAAAAATATTTAATCTAAGTTGTAAAGGAGCTTGGAACCACACCACAAGCATCATAATTAACTTTAATAATTATAAATGTAAATGCAGACAAGCCACAAGGTTTTAATGGTGTGCCACATGCTTCTGCTAATTATTTTAGAGTTTGGACACATTCAGTGCCAGCTAATTATAAACCCTGCTATGGAAATCATCTGTTTATATTAGACTTATTGATCTCTAGTGCTTAAGCAATATGAAAAGGGAAATCTACAATGCCGTACCATCTGCTTTGTATTCCTAATTGCTTTTAAAGAATCAAATATATAAATAGTCAGCTTTTTATATGTTGGGCTTCAAACTCATTCAAGAAACATGCTCTGCAAATCTAAGCGAGCAAGGAGAAGATGGAGCATTAATAATTTCTCTCTTCCCCTCCAACTTTTTCCATCCTTGGGTCTCTGCAGTTCGTTGACCTCAACACGGGAGAACAAAACCTGCATCTCCCAGAAGTCCCACATATTGGTCAAGCCAGCTGAGGAGTTGTGCAGTTTATCATTTACATCTTTTAATTGCACATTTTCTTTTACTCCTTGCCATCAAACACACTTTATGGCCGTGAACATTTCTTGTTATTCCACTTAATGGATACACAAGAAGAGGGGAAGGGAAATTAATGTTCAAACTAACGATCACCTCCTCTGGGAAGTATTTGGCTTTATGGCAGATTAAGCCTATTGGGCTGCATGATGGGCATTTGCTTGGGGGGGAGGATGCACACTTTGATATAGTTTTTTTTCTCTCTCCTTTTTTTTTTAGAAGTAGCACTATTATGTATTTCACCGTCATTTCTTTGTAAAATTGCTGATTTTCATGCCGTATAAAATAACTGTTTTCAGTGCTTTAGCTGCTTGCAGTGTCACTTTTACCGGGATAGGTTCTTTTGTTAGATATTTACTGTTCTGCGACCCTTTGTTGTGGTTGAACCCTGCAGGCAGCAAAACATCACAGCCACTCCCTCACTCCCTCCTTTCAGTGGGACGGGGGAGAGAATCAGAAAAAAAAAAAAGAGTAAAATTTGCAGGCTGAGATAAAGATGGTTTAATAGGACAGAAAAGGAAGGGGGGGAAAATATATAAAGCAAGTGATGCCAAGACTGTTTTGGAGCAGGGGCCCCTGACCAGCTTTCCCTCCAGTTTTCCCCCAGTTTATCCACTGCCCCTGTTATCCCAGGGTATGGAATATCCCTGTGGCCAGCTCAGCTGTCCTGGCCACGCTCCCTCACGGCTCCTTGTGCAGCTCCTCACTGCCAGAGCCTGGGAAACTCAACCGTCCTTGATTTAGGGTGAGCTCAGCAACAACTAAAACATCCCTGTGTTATCAACATTATCCCCATCCTAAATCCAAACCACAGCACTGCACCAGCTACTGAGAAGAAAATTAGCTCAGTTCCAGCCAAACCCTTTCTTTTTCTAAAGCTGGGATTTTTTTCTAACTTTTTTCTTTTCCAAAGTTCGACATTCGGGTGTAACCGAATTGTTTTGTTCATTGTCTCATTGCGGGGTTCAACTCTCATTACGGGGGTGTTAATCCTGGAGGAATCCTGCAGTGGACGTAAGAAGGAGAGTGGAGGTGCAGAAGGGTGGCTGGTGTGAGTTGTCACAGCTCTGCAGCATTGGAAGCCGACAATGCTGTGACGATTTGCATAGGACAGCAGAGTGCCCTAAGAATGGCCGGCTCTGACAAATTGGGAAACTGGGCCAGATCCCCAGCTCGTGTCAGTTGTAGTAGCTCTGCTGAGATCCGTGGAGCTGTGCCAGGCTGCACCAGCTGGGAGTCTGGCAATCGCCGGATAAAATTAAACAAGTTAATGCACTTGACTGCTGCAGTTAAGGGGTCCTGAACCTCTGCTGCTTTGCCTCTTGAGGAGCTGCTCAGACAACTCCCTGCCCTCACACCCCACTCGCACAGGGTGTAAATGTGTCTGGGGACACGGTGGGACAGAGTCTGTCCTTAAAAACACACCTCAGAGCTGGGTTTGTGGGTGAGGATCGCTCTTCTTGGAAATTCCATTCTGCTGGTTCCTGTGCTTGTTAAATGGCTCTGCTTAGCCTGGCACTCGGAAAGAAAAGTCTGCCACTTATGGCTTTATGCTTATCCTTTCCCAGTGCACATGCACACCCTCATTTGAATCTCTCTGAGTGCACATTAGTAGTGTGGGATTCTATTATTATCAGAGTTTATTATAATTAGGGCTCCTAGTTTTCTGCAATTCAGCAGGGAAAGAAGCACAGCTTAAATTTTAGTTTTAAAATTCAGGCTTCTTCCCAAAAGTGAGGCACCAAGCAAAGAAACAACACTGGAATAGGCTTTCAAATGACCTTCCTGGTAAATCTCACATTTATAGTGAACAATGTAATTTGGAAGCTTTTAGAGAGCTCACCAAACTCCTGGTCTGTATTTTCAGATAATGGTCACCTTTCCTCTTAATCCACCACCATAAACAG
Organism: Edolisoma coerulescens; assembly: GCA_013397115.1. NCBI lineage: Eukaryota > Metazoa > Chordata > Aves > Passeriformes > Campephagidae > Edolisoma > Edolisoma coerulescens. The sequence continues at coordinate 3,298,646 of VWZW01005507.1, forward strand.
TGACATTGAGAAGAACCACTGACCATGTAGCATCATCCTTGTGTTCTCCTGGTGCTGGGGAACAAGTAACAGAGTGTGGAAGGAGGGGTTTTCCTGGGTGACACTCAGTGCAGGGCACGCTCTGACAATAAGGGATTTGGTTTGGTAGCTTGCAGTGGCCAGAGCCTCTGATGCTGTGTGGAGAGGAAAATATCTCTGTCATCTCAGAGGCTTTCACCTTGTGGTGCTATTCCAGCATCACTGCACCTTCCCTAAGGAAAAGCCAGGCCTCCAGTGGAGACACAGCAGGGTGGAACAAGCACAAGTGTCTTCCTTTCTGAGGATGGACATAGGAAGGTTTACTGGCTTTTTCTGCTCGCAGACACCAAATATAATTATTATGACCTGCTCTTATTCAAGTTCCCTCTCGGAAATCATCAGCAGAGCCAGTGATGATCTGTCTACATGTAGTGTTTAACTTCTCCAGAATGTAAATGTTATACCTCTTCTGCAGTACTTTCAGAGGGCTTTTCTGGTGCCATTAGCATTTTAACATTATTATTAAGAATGGGACTACTCACTCTCTACTTTGGATGGCTAGGAAAATGAAAGTGAAATGTCAGATGCAATTAGGAGAGATGCCACCTCCTGTATTCCCTGGACTCCTCTGTTTGTCGCCTTCCCATATGACCCCCACTGGGAGTAAAACCTGCAGTAGTCCTCAATGAAGTTGTCATGGATGAAGCTTATGCTGTAAGGACAGCTCTGGTGTGGTCTAGATGACTTTAAAGATCATGGAAAGCACCTAATATTTCATCCAAACTGTGAGCAGAAAAGAATTAGCTCCACAGTTTTATTGGATAAGGAAAAAACAATTCTGTGCTTTCAATAGCCTTCAGCTATAGCTCCAGGTACTGTGATGTTAAATAATTTAGTCTGAACTTGCCAGCAGTGGGAATTATTACCATTGCAGAGGCAACATTTGATGGACAACGTTGGGAGGTGGAAGTGGTTGTTTTTTGAAGCCGCTCTTGCCCGGACAAAAGGAATTTGCTCTCCGGATTGAGGTGGCAGCTTTGCACTTGGATGACACGAGTCGTCACCCCTCAGCCAAATCCCAGGCATCCAGTGTATAGCCTGGAATGTCGGATTAGTGCCTGAAAGCTCTGCCAGAACCCTGCAAGTCGGGATAGCTTCAACCCTGTCGTAACTACACAGCTTTGTAACCTCCCGGGGTGAGGATACGGAGTTCGGTACGGAGATGGATCCGTCTCCTTGCACCTGAATGTCATATTCTCCTCAGAGCAAACGGATGGGCTTTTGTGTGGAGACTGCCATAAACACAGTAAAATCTCTGATTTTTGGCAAGCAGAAGCTGTTTAAGAACCAAACTAAACTGCTGTAAAACAATAATTTGAAGGAGTAAACCAGTGCTAACCTGCATGGCAAGTTTCAGCCGACGCGCTGGGAAATGGCAAAGACATTAAACTCCCCTAAGATAAGGGTTATAATAGGAACTTCAGTGACCCTCCAGTACAGTGGGGCTTCCGTGCTACTATAATTAGGGTTATTGCAATGAAGTCAGGCATATAAATGTGAACATTCTGCTCATTAAAACAGTTCTTTTCAGAGAATTAAGGATTCTGCATTTTACATTCATAAAGTGAATAATATAAACTTAACTTGTGGTTGCTTTGATTATGTGTTGGAAAGAGTTAAAATTCTCTATGTAGATCACTGTAGTTTTATTATGTAAGATGACCTTAGGAACTGTCATCCCCCTTGAATTTATACAAAGAATTCAAAGTAAAGGTTTTCTAGGTTACACTTCTTTTTTCAACCCTTTGTCCTGTCAGCTCAGTCCTAGATATCTTCATCTGCCGACATGCCCAGATGTGCAATGAATGTTGATTTGAGCTGGCCCCTCAACCCCTCCCTGCTGGTGTCATTAAAACCAGGGAGGTAGCTGCTCCCCTGGCATCTTTGGCAAGGCTTGGCTTTACACTGCGGACTAAATTATTGATGAAGAGCACTTCTGTCGCAGTGTGTTTTACCCACCTTTAAATGAAACAGTGCGGATAGAGCTGTCATTGCCTCCTCACTCCCTGCAACTTCTACATGACATTTATGATGTGGTTCAGATTGCACTGAAGCAATTAATTTCCAGTAGAGCCTGCACTCAGAATGAAGTTCCCTGACAATTACCAAGGGCTGGATTTTCAGGGAGCACACCACACAGTCATTGATATGGTATACAAAAGAAAACATCACAATACGCTGCAAAGGTTTGTTGGTCTTTTTTTCCCTGAATCTGATGCTTAGTGCCTGAACACCCTTTTCACACCAATAACTTTTCTTAACAATGTGGATGAAACCTGGTGTTCAGCCCCATGTTTGGGCCTGATCCTGCTGTGTGCTGAGTGCCTCCAGATCCTGCAGCAATCGGTAGGACCCAAGTTTTGCCATCTGTTAAGAAAAGCCTTACCAAACTGCCTGTCATTTTTGGTGAGAGACAGCCAATATCTTCCCATCAGACATCTGTCTGCACCTGGAAGCGAAGCCTGTTTTTAATTTTGCATTCAGCCATTCAAGTGGTGCTGGTGCTGTAGGAGCTGCTCTTTTATGTCTCTTCTAGCTGCTGTCTGAACACAAGGATGGGTTTTTCTGGGAAGAAGGTGTGCTCCTTGCCAAGGATAAAGATAGGATAAAGAACAGAATAGGTTTTGTTTATACACGTTGTTTTCCTCATGCTTAAAAGTCTTCCTAAGACCTTAACAGTGAGTTTGCCACGTGAACCATCTCCCAATCTCCCCAATGATGAGGATTTTGTTCAGCTTTGGGATTTACAACCTGTTTTATTGTAGAAGGGAACAGCGACCTGAGCATGGGACTAGACCTGCTACTTCTCTTGTCACAGAGCCACCAGCTTCCAGAGTAGCTCCCAGAGCTGGACAGGAGTAGCCATGGGTTTGTATTTTAGTTGAAGCACAGCCAGCTCTGATGACAGCGCTGTCAAACTAACACGGGGTGAGAATTTGCACTGGCACCTCTGCATCAGGGTGATGGGCACTTCAGGAATGCACAGACAAAAATACAGACAGGATATTGATGGGTAAACTAATGTGTGGACTTGTACTTACAAGCTCAGGCTCAGAGGTGAATATTCTGACAACTGAAACGTTTTGACACAAGTTCTTATTAAGAAAACGTGTGAACCAGTTTGGATGAAATCAAAAGTGTCTTTACCCAGACCAGGAAACAATCTGCTGGAGACTTGGGAAGAGCTGTAGCTGGCCTTTCCTACAGTCCTGGTTTTCCTACAGCACCTCATGGGGTTGCATTATCTGAAGGTGACTCTATGAAATGTGGTCCAGTGTGTTTTGGCCCAGGGGATGCTGTGGTGTGAGCACTAAGTGCAGAGGTGCATGGATTTAGGAACCTCTCTTTAACATAGCCTTTAAAATTCTGACTGTACTGCAGGTGCCTGGGATTTTTTTCCAAATGCATGATATTTGAATTTCCTTCGAGGAAGAGACACTGGAAATAAATCAAGTGAAGAGGTTTTTTTTTTCCTGTGACATAATTCAAAAAACCATCTCAAAAAGCACCCAATGCCTCCATCCCCCAAACTGATTTAGATTAGGATTCAGAGTGGCAGAGCATCTGGAATATTTTGAGGTAAAGGCTACCTTCCTTCTCCCAACAGGGAAGCTCTTCCCCAGTAGTTTGGTCTCAGTTTTGTGGTGAGTTAAATGTGTCTGTAAATAGCACTCCGAGCTGTTGGTGTGGCTGCACTACTGCAAGATGCCTTCAGAAGTCCCTTTAGTCTCTACCAGGCGTCCGAGGAACTACTTTTGAAATTGTTGGAGCCAGAATAAGATCCTATAAAAACTGAGTAAGGAATCTGGCGTGTTCTTCATAGTTGAGTGAAACCCCACTTTTAACGATCTCACCATTGTTTTGCAGTTGAGGTTAAGCACAAAGTCTCGTGGGATGCATTGTGGGATTATGTCAGAGAATGAGGGATACTTATACAGGAATTTTAGGACAGCAAGCACCCTTTAAGGAGGGTTTCAAAACTCCTGTAGATATCTATGATCTCTTTGAGAAAGCCCTGGTCTTGCTATTTGTTCTTTAAAACACTCTGGGGATGAACTGCCTCAAAGAAACCCTGATTAGTTTAGTCCATCTCCTTTTTTCCTCCCCGTTCTTTTTTTTAAAATTTATTTTTTTAAATAAACCAGGAATGTATCATCATGCCTACTTCTGCAAAGTCGTATTGTAGTGTTGTAAGCCTGATATACATTTTTCATGTAAAAACAAAACCTGTCAATCGACATTTTCAAACTCCAGTGTCTCTACTTAGCAATGTAAATAAAACTGCTTTATTTTCAGAGGCTTAGGAACTATGAGGGATAAGGTACAGAAGGAAGGAATCACCACGTGTGTGAAGAAATAGCAGCTCCACATTTTTTAATGGAACAGGTTAAAATTTCTTTTTGAGTGAAAGTTAATATATTTAAATACACGTGGGCAAATTCCCTTGTCTCCTGGAGAGTTAGGACACGACTCTGTGCTCTGTAGCAGCACTTTTCTGCTGGTGCTGCAAATGTGCTTTGTACCCATGTTAAAGGATGCTGCTCCAAAGCAGAGAATTAGACCTCGGCATGTAAAATAGGGATATGATGCAAAGCAATTTGAGTAGGAAATCCTGGGACATTAGTGATGCTCCAAGTGCAAATTTTAATATGGATTTAACTGCAGAGCTGCTACTGAGGCCTCGGTAATGTTATTTTAAGGTTAATTTGGAAGCCTCGTTCGAGGTTTTGGCTGCCTAACAGCCACTGTCATTAGTGAGAGTCGCATGGTTGAGTTCCTGCCCTGGAAATCTCCCTCTCTCCAGTTGTTTATGTACATAGAAATAAATGAGCAAACAGACCATTCTTTGAGGAGACAATTTGGTGTATAATAACACATTAATGTTTTAATCCAGTCATCGGTACTCCCACAAGGCAGGCAAAGGAGCCTCAGATCTGAGTTCTGAACCTTTTCTTAATGACAGATTTCTTTGGTCAGAAGCAAGTCAAGCTCTCCCTTTGTCATCCTGGCTTATTTTTCAGTCTTGCTGTCTTTCCACAAGACAGCAGTGAGAGATTGCTATGAAACTAATTAATGTCTGACAGACAGATCGAACCAAATATCCAAAGGATTCAGACTACAGTTCATTCCCCTTTACATAGCAGAATACCACGAGGCAAGGAACATATAGATGACATTATTATACTAACAAATAGCTGAGGGAATTTTCTTGCTCATTTTATCCAAATTAGACAATTTAAGACAATTATGGTTAAACTCCCCTCCCAGACTGCAGCTCCGTTACCTCGATGTGTTGGTGGTTGTAAAGAGATACATATGAAATATTACCTAGGAGGGAAGCTGTGTGCTTTAGTGGACCTCTATTGTCTCTCAGACTGCGACCACAAGGGAGAAATAAGGGTCATGTGTCATATATGCATAGCCAAAGTATAGAAGATTTATGACTTAGTGAATATGTAGATACGCTGCTGTTCTTGACCAAGCTGTGGAAGCTGTCCTTGAGTGTGTCTGAGGTTTTGCTGCTAAAAAAAAAATACTTCAAAGCAAGAAAGAGACAAACAATTACACACACGGAGTCTTGGAACACTTGGGCAGTGTTCTCTGCAATCACAAAAATAATGACTGCTCATCCTGGTCTCTTGGGGGGGAAATTTCCATATTTTTGCTTTCGAGGCACTTTCAAAGCCATTTACTGCCATAATTCATACACCGCTGGATTAAGAACCATATGCCTCTTAAAATCAGCAAGAGGCTATGTAGAGGATTTGCTGATTTAAGGAAAAGGCAAAAATAAAAATAAAACAGGCAGATTGAGACCTACTTTTACTTCAAAGGGTATAATCACACCAGTTTGGCAGTCCACTTATTAAGAAATAGTTTCTGATTAATTGGCTAGAGTGGCAACAAAAAATACCAAACCGCAGTGTGTTGACCACTGCATTTGGTTTTATCCTTACTGTGTTGTCTGTTGGTCACCAGTTACCTGTAGTTGTTGGCAGTTCATTCAACACAAGCTGTATCCAGGGGACTCAGCAGGGCTGGTGGATCAGGAGGGAAACATTTCAGCTGGGAAACAGAAATCAGGGAAGGCCCTGTGGCATCAGCTCTGAGGGATCACAGTTTGCTCCATTAGATCACAGCACGATGCAAACTCACTGCACTTCTCAGCGGAACGTGCACAGATTTCACTGCTCTGAAGTGAAATACCTCCAAATTCCACAATTCCTAATCTTTTCTGCAAGGGGAGATGGAAAGAAAATCTATTTTCTCTTCATCATCTTGATGGTTTTTTTCTATTTAAAACCAACTTGCCCAATGATAACACCATTCCCAGTGGACAGTATGACATTAAAACAAAATCTGCATCAATGCTGAGAGCATGGGTGCAGATACAGGATTTGTGTCTTCTTGGCTAAATTCTAGTTAATAACTTTTCCTAAACTTGTTGCTGATTTTTCTGCAGCAAGTGTTTTGTGTAGTTTATTTGCTACACCCCATCACTCTTAAATTAAGACAGGTTTGTTCCTGCTTAACTTACACGCCTCTCTTGCATCAAAATAGACTCTAATGTTTGACACACTTCTTCCCGGACATGGTCAGGATGGCTGGACAAACAGAAATTTAAAGGCACGTTCCTCTTCCCTTTGTGGTGATATTGCTGTCAGTGGTAGGAAAAAGGGAAATATGAGAACATGATGGGATTCCTGTCAATGCTGGCTGTGTCTCTTCAGTAAGGGCCCTGCTCAGTCCGCTGTTGTTTTTTGGGGCAACACGGTAACTTGTTGAACTGAGTATTTTGCAGAAAGAACCTTGTTTATGTCCCTCTTTAGTTTTAGTGCCTGGATAGCAGCTCTTGGGGAACATTTGCGAGAAGCTGCATTGATTTCTCATTTCTCAGAAGGCCCCACCTGGAGCCTTTCATCCTGCTTGGGCCAGCGCAATTTGGGAAGGATTTGAATCAGTAGGACACAGTTTAGAGGAGAACAGGGAGGATAAATCAGAACCCCAGAAAATGTGGCCCACAAAGATTAAAAGAAACGGGTTACTGAGCCTGAGGCACTGATGTCTGGGAGCAAGACTGTTCTTTTCAGATCTATAAATCTCCCTGTCTGTGCTGGACAAAGCAATGGACTGAAAGTAGCAAGATCCAGGCTGGATTTTAAAAAAGCCTTCCTGGTCAGGGAGGTTATAGCAGCACTGGAGGAGGTGGCTGGAGTCTCTTTTACTGTGTCCTGCCTGAAAGCAGCTAGAAGAACATCTGGTAGAAAGACTTGTAATTTGCTTTCAAAGGAAAAATGACCTTAAAGTCTCAGGGTCTTTTCCCACAATGTGATTCTGGATCTCTCCGTGCAGGTCCTGAAACTGCTGTTGTTACAGTATATTATAGTATTCCTGCTAAGAGATCATATAAATGAATAATTTCCTACTTCCCCTCCTTTTCCTGGAAAGATGCTATCAGTAGCCGGAAAACCTCACAACAAAATTGGTTTGAGTAAAGGCTGTTTGCTTTCTGAAATTTTTGTAGGGGCCAACAGGTTCAAAAGCATCTAGAAAAGATATTTTTGCTCATTTTTCATCGTTCATTTCTTTTGTGAGGTGTTAAAAGCTTAAAAGAAACCTGGTCTAAAACTCCATGCTTCCCATCCCCTTGGCAGAAGTATGGACATCTGAGGATATTGACTGAACAAGCCCCCCGAATACGAGCCTCAGAATTCACATTTTACTCCTGTTTGAAAGAGCAAACAATCCTGTCTGCAATAATGTAAATTTTCCTTTCATTATGACTGTACTCCCGCAAGCTAATTACATTTCAGACACAAAGCCTGTCAACTTTGCTGCTCTGTGGTGATAAAGGAACCTGCTGGGTAAAATAGCCACCACTCATGTGTTATTTCAGGAAATATCTAGCCAACTGTGGGAGAAAGTCCTTGTTTTTATTTTGAAGTAAAGAAACAAACCAGGAAAACTCGAGTAGTTATAGTAAATGTGAGTGGCCATAATGATCAATATGATTGGACAACATAGTTTAAAATTAATCACAGTCTTTGTTTAAGGGACCTGTCTGGTTTTGCCTTGCATGTTCTTTTTCATATTTATTGAGAATACCAGCTGAAATTGAGACCCTTTCCTCTGGGATTTAGGGCTGCATGTTTTCCTTTGCAGCCAGGGTGGGCTGGAGCTGTTCCAGAGCTGTGCAAGAGTGGCTTAATTTCCTCCCAGCTGATGTGCTAGGGGTTATCACCCTAACCAGCTTAACCAGCTGTCCAAGGAGAAAAAGAACATTCCATCAGTCCCTCTGCAATTCAGTACTCGTGCAGCCACTCGGTTTTGAGATCTATTTTAACTAAACCATCTGATTTTTTTTCCTCTCTCTCTTTTATTTTTTTCCCTCCAGCTAAGCAGATAAGAGCACTCCCAGATTTGGATTTGCCAGCTGAAATGTGAAGGTGACATGGAGCAGAGGGGTGATGAACAGCCCAACAAACCAGGGGTGAAGGCAGCATCTTTCCCTGCGTGGCCCTTCCCATAATACGCTTCTGGGAGGAACATAAAGGCACTTCCAGAGGTAGGTTTAGAGGCCCAGCTGACAGGTGCTGACTTGTTTAGCTGCTGTGCCTTGATTGCATTTGATTGTGTGCCCATAACCTGAGCAGATTCCAGAAAGGAGGCACATTCTGCTTGTGGCGAGTTCCTCGTGCAATACATCACGGGTTTGGGGTTTGGGGTGGAGCTTGGCCTCGCTGCAGCACTCGGGGTGAGCAGGGAACTCCAGGGAGTGTGAAGGAGGTTCTGAGGGGAGCTGGCACTTTCCTGCCTGCCCCAGGCCATGTGACAGGACAGGACATTCTGTTATTTTGGTTGCTGTTGGTGTTGAGCTGTAATTTGGAGGAGGTGCCCACCCCCAAGGCATTGTAGCTACTCCACACCTGGCCAGGGGCTGGGGAGCTACAGGGGTTGTCTGAACTGGAGGGACAGGCTGGGAAGTGGGAGCAGATGGGAGGAGAGGGGGGATGAATTCTTATTTAGCTGCCCCCAGTAGGTGAACAGCAGATTTAGGAAGATGCCCTTTCCATCAAGAAGCTGCTGGGAGTCACCCTTTCTGAACAGCCGTGACCCTGCGAGGTGCTAAACATCACCTCATTCTCATTCAGTTATCAGCACTAAGGGTGATATGAGATCAGGGAGGTCAAGCTCCTCTCTGATTATTTAACTTAAACCCTTGTTGGTAGTTTCAAACCTTCTCCAGGTTTTATCACGCTGTTCACCACCTCATGACCATTAACTTCAGCTTCACGAAGTCCTCAAAGCCTGTGCACAACCAGTATCACAGAGTCACATGGAAATATTGGCTTCCTGCAAGGCTTTTTCTGTGGGGAATGGTCACTCTCAAAGGTCTCCATTGCACTGACAGGAGCATCCTCATGGGTACTTGTCACAAATATCCCCTGGAAGGTCATAGTTCATGGTTTTTAGGACATCTCTGCTTTGCTGATCAACATGCCAGTGCCTTCTTCAGTGGGACAGCGCTCCTTTATCCTGGGGAGAATCTGTCCCAAAGGACTGAGGAGGTAGGACTGTAAAATCAAGTTTTACTTTGCTTCTAAATAGCGCAAATGCTCCCTTTATTTATGAAATTACTCTAAAAGCTTGGGTCAATGTGCAGGTATCCTGTTAAGTACTGCTTGGTTGAACACTTTTTTCATTACACGATTGTTCTGAACATACTTGGTATTTTGAGAGACAATGGTGAGGACATGGTGGCCTAAAAGTGCCCTAATAGTGCAAAGTAATTTATTCCATACATTTTCATGAGTATTTTTGATTATGCATTGCACACGTGCTAAATACGTAATTACATGCTGTCTTGACCGATTGAGTAAATAATACATTAAAAAAAAAAAAAGTATGAATATTTAACAAATGGAGTGCAATGGCTTCAATGTGGGGAATATAGCACAGGTTTAAAAAACCTGCCTAATTATGCACTTAACCAAGACATGAGGACAGTTCCTCTAGAGCCACTCTGGCCTGTCAAGTAAATAATATGCATTTTACAAAACCAACTAATTACGGATTTACCCACGGGACTGTAAAAGACCTGAAGATGCAGGTAAGTAATATGCACTTTATAGCTAACCATGCATGGGGAATTTAATTTAATTAAAAATCTGGTAGGTGAAAAAAAGAAGGTAAATAATGCCAATAATCTCTCCAAAGCCAGGACATTCAACTTAAGTTACCTCCTGTAGCATCTTGATAAAGTCAGTGTACCAGTGCAAAATATCCAAGAGGGGGATTCATGTGGGTGGAAGTATTTTTGTTGAAGGAGATCTTATTGCTTTCCTAAAGTTCTCCATGATTCAAAGTGTCTCTTCTGGCCTCAGGAATGCCAGCTCAGGGCTCCCCTTTGGGATTACGTTGTGGGGTCACGGGTACGGCGTGTCCAACCTCTGCCTTTGGTCACACTTGTCCATTTTTCCCAGAGATCTTTATATGAGATTGACTACAGGCCTCGTTAGGGAAAAAGAAGAAAAAAGAACAGAAAACTGGGTTCGTATTTGTTTTTATTAATATGTATTTCTCAAGGTGCTGGAGGAATTTTTTTATCTGTTTAGGGGGATACAAAGATGACTTGTTTTAAGCTGAACCACTGGAAAAGAAACACTAAAGCTTGAATGCTCCGTTATGTGTCTCTTTTGGAAATAGGTGATAGAGAAAAGAGGGCAAAAGGTGCCATCAAGACTTTTAAAGAGTTTTGAAGGAGAAAAACATTCTGAGCTTAATCCTGCCAAGCCCCAAGAACATTGTGTGCACCTGAGTGTGTCACTAATCCTCTGTACACGACTGCACAAAAACTGGTGCCCAAGGAAGACTGATGTTTGGGCAGGCTCCCTTACAAGTTAGCAAACCACGTGAAATTGCAGTTAGGAGTGTTAATTAGGGTAAATGAGTAGTGCAAGTGTTTGTATGTGCATGCATACACTCTTAGAGGTATTAACCAGGCATTTCTTCACTGAAGGCTTTACCAGGTGAGGCTGAAAGGCTGCAGCCAGCACATTTCCTTAGGAAACAGTCCTTCAGCAAAAAAGCACTAAACAGTTAATGGTGATCCATCCTAACTATTCCTCAAACAGTATACAAAGCAATTTTGTGCTTATTTGTTTGTTTAGTATTCGTCTTTTTTTTCCTAACATGTGAAAAACAACATTGGGACAGCTAAAATACCCCGGTCCCCCCTCAGACTGCTGGGTGACACACAAACACATTGTCTGAGATTCCCCCCCAGATTTATACACCAAAGTTGTGTTCTGAATATAAATCCCTGCCAGCTATTGAGATCACAAGTATGAAATCTGAAACTGCTGGTTCTATGATGATAAAGGGACATGCTCTTTAAAGGAACCCAGTTTTGCTGCAAGCAATGAACATGGGACGTGGAAAGAGACCTAGATTTGAAGTAGAGTTTGAAATGCTCCAGGGATTCCATTACATCCTTCTAACACTCTTCTCCCTTGGTCAGATAGAGGCTTTTTTTTGTTGTTTATGTGTTTACTTTGAGAATGATAGATTGGAAAACTTCTATTAACCCTCTTCTCCTTGGCTCCCTTTCTTTGCCCACCTTTCCCCATCACCCACTCCCCAGCTTTTATGGAATACAGTGGTTCTGTTTGGGATCTGAAGAACTGTCTTGTTTAGCCACAAACCCATCTTGTCCAGCTTTTCCCCTTTCCTATAAAATACACCATTCTTTTTAAAATGCAAAGTGGATTTGTGGTATTTGATTACCTACTGAAACCAGATCAGAAATTTATTATTAGGAAATGGAGTTTCATGCCAGGAGAGACTGGAGCACAGTCAAATTAACAACCTGGTTTGTATTTTAACTATGTTACGGTCTCACCATTCTGCTTATGTTTCTCACAAAAAACCTTAAAAAAAAAAGCCCAAACCCACAATTGCCGTTTATTGCTTAGAAATAGCTGCTTGTGCTTCAGATACTTGAGAAAGCAGAGGAATTAAATAAGCTCGTGGCAAGCTGTGAGGGTTTGAGCACCAAACACTGCGAATAAAACTCACCTGGAGCTTTTGAGGAGTGAAAGATCAAGACTGCAGTGAACAATTTCTTGCCAGCAATTGCCTTGACCGTTGGGTCAGCATTGGAAAAATAATATGATAATCTTTACATTAACTTCAGTGGTTTCCTTTGTGCCAATTGCTCCTATTGTGGCTGTGCTCAGCTAAGCTGGCATGATGGGAGCTCTGCTACTGGACTGCTTCAGAGGAGACTTGCTTGAGTTCTCAAGCAAGGTGAATAGGACTTGGGGAATCTGACAAAAATGTTTTATCTGAGCTGTTCTCTTAATTAAATTAGTCCCATTCCAATAGCCAGCTGAATAGTGATGTCAAGGAGGAGACAGCCACCTTACGAAACCTCTCCTGTAAAACTTACTGTATTTTTAGATTTCTTGGATTCCTTCGGTGCCATCTGTAGCTCACACATCACATTCTTCGCCATGCCATTACCTTCCAGAAGTAGATGAAGAATCAGAAATTATTTTATCTAGGTCAGAAAGGGAGTATGCTGAGAGAACTCCTTTGTGAAGGGAGAAATCAAGCCATGGCACAACATTAGGAACCACAGGACTCATTAATTGAGATACTCTTTTAATATTCACGGTTTAGTAGCAGCGTGGCAGGATCATAGAGCAACCAGTGCTGATGTTATTGCTGCCTTAAAAAAATTCTTGCCTCAGCTCCAGGCAGTTTAAGAAACATTTTTGGTTCTTTGCTTCTCTGATGGTCAAATCCTGCTCTCTCTGCCTGTTGGGAGGCTCTTCAAGGATTGGTACCTTTTGCTCCCTGATTAAGACCCACAGGAATTGTCCCTGAGACCCTTAGGATGTGTGTGTGTGGAGGTTTCATAGGTCTGAGCAAAGAAATCGTGGGGTTTTTTTTTTTCCCCCTTACCTTTCTTCCAATAATTCCGAGGGAATTGGAATAAAATTAGTGTGGAATTGTGCAGCAGAGGGGAGAGCTGTGCGAGCCCGGGGCTGGCCAGCGGTGCGGAGCGGCTGTTCCGTAGAGTGTGAGTGCCCTCTGCTGCACAGCCCGCCGAGCTCTTGGGCTGCGCCTCCCAGCAGAGCTGCGGCCCGCGAAAAAAGCTCTTTTCCCTTCTCGTGCACAGCGAAGGCTGCACCAGAACTTCTTAGGGAACGGGCCACATTCCAAGCTCAGAGCTGGTGGTGCCGTCAGTCAGTGGAATTTACTGCATCGACACCTACTGTAAATATCAGAATATTTAATGAACATTTACAGTGGTAGTTTCCCGAGCTGTTGTAACAAGCTGGGTGAATTAATCCAGTATCTATATGTGAATAAAGTGAAATGCTTTGAAGTACTTAAAAGTAAATTTTAATATATTCCCTGAGTGCTCAGGCCATTTATGGTCATAGTTCCTAACTCATTTATTCAGAACAGAATTTAAAGAAAAAAAATTTAAGTTCTTCAGGTGGAGCTTCTATAAAATCTGGCAAATCAATTTTAAATAAAGTATTTTAGCTATTAAGTATTCATATTATTTTGTTCTTCTCCATATAACTTATACTGACAGCAGCTTTTATGGAATACTAATATTCTCTCACACACATTGCATATCTAAAGCTACTAATTACAAATCACATTTTACACAGGCTTTGAAAAGGAAGCTCCAATACTTTGTAGAATATTCTTTTAAATAGCCTGGTACAATATTAAATAATCATTAGACAAAGATTATTATAAAATCAGGCTGCCAAATTACTGACTTTGTGTTTTCTGCAGCCCTAATCTTTTATTTCTTCCTCGAGCAAAACTCCCACTGATTTGAAAAATGCAAGATTTAGGTCTATGGCAGAAGAGTGGGACATCCCTAAGATGTAGCTGGGGATGGTGTTTCAGTATTATCCAAAAATTGGGTGCAGATTGTATTTTGGGAACCTACAACTGGGAGACTTTGCCAAGTGGTCCAAGGACGTCAATAGGATATAAAGTGCCTTCAGCTACACTTGGAATGTCAGCTGGAAACAGCTTTGAAGTGAATTCCAGCTTTATAATAAACAGCATTTTTGGAATCTGCTGTAAGGGACAGTTCTTCACCTCTGGGGCTGCTGCCTCGCTGGGATCCAGGGAAAAATGCAGCCTGTGTTCCACTGCACTGAAGGGAAGCTGCTCACACAGTGCCTCACGGTGACATCTTTTGAGTCACTCAAAATGCCTCCAGTTTTTTTCTGTCCCAAGTCCAGCGTTATTCTGGACAGAGCCTTAAGCATTTTGAAGCATCACCATGAAATTATTGCCGTGGAAAATCAATATAATTGTAATATAACCCCACAGAAGTTAGCTTGAACGTGCTGTAGAGTGGACTGGAAGGAGCGGCCCATGAGTAGTGCAGGTGGCACAATCCAGCTGTGCCTCCTGACACCTCCATTCAAATACGTGTTTGTTTTGCTGGCTCAGATCAGTATTTTCTCGTGCTGCCCACAATGATGTAAATCTGAACTAATTTAGGAGTCGCCACACAAGAAATGTGTATTGCAAAGCTCTGCAAATCAGCGCTGAAGGGCCCTGACAAAGCCGTGGGTGGTAAATTCCCCACAGATATATCTTCCCTGTATCTTCTCCTGCTCCGTGCCATTGTTCTACTGCTTCCACAAGGATTGAAACTCACCTCAAATCTTGCAGATAAATCAAATTCATAACCTTAAGTGGATATGCAATTCCATGGAGAGCTGGCCTGACAAAGACAGTGAGGCTGTTGTAAATACAGTTGTGAGGCAGACGCTAGCCCAGGGCTTTCCTTTAATGCTCCTGCTGCTGCAGTCTGACTTTGGCACAAATTCAGTCCTGGTACAGGCAGGAGCTCGAGAGCCACAGGAGATCCTGGGCCGGTGAGACTCTCCTAGCCCTGTTTTCTGACTTCTGGGGAATGTCAGCAATTCCTGCCCTCAGAGCCTGCAAAGAAAGGCACCGATCTGTGGCCGAGCTGAAGGCTGGGACAAAACTTGAATGAATGATGTTCAGTCCAGGACTGTGCTGAGAACTGGCTGAAAACAGGAGATGCTGAGATGTTAGATGTTGGCATTTCCATGAGCTGGTGGGCAATGAAGGCATGGCAGAGGAGGTTTCAACTTTCAATTCCATCCCTGGTGACTTCATAATGCAGGGGAATCCTGTCTGTTTGGATAGCAGATCCTTAGAACAGACCTCCTAATCTCATGTCTTACACAGTGAGAATTTTAAGAGCAAAACTTAAAACCAAAAGGGTTTCTTGAGTGTTGGGGTTTAGCCCTTTGTCTGAAATAGATATCTGGATCCAGGCTCTGTTTAATAACCTTGGCCTTCTTATAAACACTCTTTGTCTTTTCTGTGTAAAAGCAAATCTGCAGGTGGCCGTGGGTGGTCAGGGCTCCCAAGAGCCACCATTACCCTGTGCCCTGAGTCACGGAGTGACCTGGCTGTTGTTTAAACCCTTTCCCTGCACATCTGCCACCCCTCCTCACACCTCATTTTTGGCTGTGAAGGCTGGGGAGTGGCTCTCAGGAGAGCTCCTGGGAATACGAAATGCCAGAGGTGGTTTCCAACAGTGCATCTCGCTGGGTATCACACAGTTCTACAAACATTTCATGGAGGATCTCTCACATGGTGAGTCTGACATTGGTTTACAAGCTGCTTTGGAACTGAGAGAGTAGGGCAAAGAAACCAGCTTAAGCTGAGCCTCAAAATGAGAAATAGTTACCAACTTCGTTGCCTTTTTGATGCCTCATTCATTAAACTAAGGAGGTGGCAGACCACTGATGGTGTTTTCCTTAGATCCAGAGGGTTTTTTTTGTTCCCCTTCACAAAAACAGGGTTTGAGCAGTCGGATTCTGTGGCCTTGTAACCCCACAAAATTGTAGTTTATTAACTTTGTGCAAGTTGTTACAAGAAGAATTGAGGCGACTCAGAATTGTGTGCAGATACTGGAATGAAATCAGGAGTTCTGCAGGAGCAGCTACATTGCTCTGAAGCAGTTTGTGTGGTACAGGGCAAGTGTTTGCTGGAATGCTTTCAAAAAGTAGCAACAAGCCAGAAATGAGGTACAGGTTCTGGTTCGTGTGCTCCGTATCTTTCCTGTCTTGCACACAAGCTGGAGCTTCAGTAAGCCCATCTACATGGCTCCTCCCTGCATTTCCTCCTGGCCCAGCCCCTGGAAAATGGCAAATCCAGAAAATTCACTTCCCAGGCTCTTTAGCAGCTGTTTCTCTGCATCAGTTATTTCCAGGTTGTGTCCAAGTGGGATGGCCCCATCCCGACCCAGTCATTATGCCTGCTACCTTTTCCTGGATGGAATGTTTTCTACTCTTCTTTTTGACTCTTTTCTAGCATGGGGAGATTGTTTGATGTGTTTTTCTCCATCTTGAGGTTCCTTCTGAAAATCTCAGCCTGGGTTGCTCAGCAGCTCTTGTCCTTTTCTGTGGATATTTTCAATAGCTCTGATGGAAAGGATATTTCTGGAGAATTAGAGACTGGGGAACCCCAAAAGTCAATAAGGTTTATTTGGTCCAGTAGTCACACAGAATATTTTTGGCTGTTTTAAGCCCCCCCAATTCTAGGCCAACAATGCAAATTTGCGAGGATAACTGTATATTAATTTCATATGCAGGTCTCTTTATTGAGAGGAAAAATCAGAAATTAAACCTTACAAGTATCCAGAAGCAATTATAAAATGAGTAGATTATAGTGGTAATACTGTAAATGGAAATTCACTGAAATGTCAAAGTACTTGCCATAAAATGTAGCAATAATATGATACTAAACACAATACAGAGAGCTTTCAAATATTAATACCTTTATTATTTTCTCTATTAATACTGCTAAAGTTCAAACAATCATCACCAAGCTGATCAGGGGAATAATAATATCATTACCATCATCTGCTGGAGGGAGCTATAATGGTGCTGTCATTCTGTCCTGCTGGAAGATCACTTAGGAACCGAGTTGGATCCTGACACAAATCCCTGGGGGTGAATGACAGGACGTTACCAGGCTCAGAGGATAATTGTAAACTCGCATGCTAATGGCTCAGACTTGTGAAGATACCAATCATAACAAAACTGGGAACAAATAGTAAATTAATTTTTCAGCTTGCTTGGCACTGTCTGCTCAGGAAAAAAGTTCTTTGTATTCCAAGGCTTAGTGAGCTTCACTTGCTGTTTATTCCGTTATTTCTTTTATAGTGATCTGTACATAATTCAGCTCTCATGGCTGGTTTATTGAACAACCTAATCATCAGGCATCTCCTGGAGTTTCAGCAGGATGGATATCCCTTTTCCTGCAGGAATTCCTGCTTTGCAGAGCAGGCTTCTGAGCCGCTCAGACCAAGAGACCTCTGGCAGAGGCAGATTGGTGCATACCTTGAATATCTCCTAACTTCTGTAGCCTCTACTCCATCCCAGTGGGTGAGAGATCAAAATCCGGGTATGTCCACACAGAGTTTTACCCTCACAGCCCCATTTTTTCTCAGTGATGGAGGACATTTCATTGCATGGGGTTGCTGGTCATGAACTTCACAGGTACATTTTAGAAGTTATTTTTGTGTTAGAAATAACAAGAACAACAAGAAAAAAAGAAATTGCAGAAGAGCGGCCTGCGCGTTTAATTATAATGCTGAATATTAATTAATAAAAAAACATCAAAAATAAGTTGCTGGCTGCTGTATAATTAGGTATCTACACCCATCAGATCAAAGTATGTAAATGAACTACATTCTAATAAGCCCCACTGTTTAGCTCAAGAATGATAATGAATCTAATTTGCCTGCCTTAACTTAGCCAAAGCCACTAACTATGCGATTTTCTTCTCTTTGTACATTTTTTGAGTTGGTACAAAAAACGAGATAATCAATAATGGTGGATAGTCTCCTGAGTGATTCCCACTAATGCTAATGGGAGTTAATTGCTTATATTTAGAGGAGACAGTGCAGTTCTGGCACCCCAGTGAATATAAATTACACAGTGGTGGAGACTGCACAATGGGCTAAATCATTCCCACCCACAGGAGGAGGAAAGTTCCTTGGGGAAAACCGCTTTATTTCTTCCACGGCGTCTTGTCTTGCTGCTCACGGGAGGGCTCTGCTGGCCAGGTGACAGTGGTCTCACAGGACACGTCCTGAGGCTCCTCACTGGACCTGTGGGATGTGTCCTTGGTGTCCAGGGCCCCTGGGGGGAAGAGCTGGGGTTGGCTTGATAACCACAGGAAAGGGAACAGCATCTGTGCTCCCACACTTCCCCTGGCCCCGTGTTTCACTTGCATTTTATCCTCCTCTTCCATTCCTTGCACCAGCCCCGGGGCACAAATGAAAACTCTGCCACAGACTCGGCAGCAGAAAGTCCCCCAAATCCCTGGCACAGGGCACGGCAGCTGGGGGCTTTCATTCCCCCTCACCAGAGGAAGGAAGGAGGGAAGAGCACAGCACTGTGTGGCCTCCTGACCCCACCTCATGAAGCCTCAGGAGCTGTGGATACCTTGAGCTGGTGATCTTCTTCCTGCTGTACTTTTCCAGCCCCTCAGTACTGTGCCCTTCCTTCCTTGTTTCCTTCCTCTGGCCTGGAGAAAGGCCCTGGAGAAGGTTCCAGAGGTCAGTCTGGAACCTCAGAGGTGTCCCGTGGTGAAATCAGCCTCTGCCTGGTGATGTCCAAGGAGCCGACTCCGCTGATTCCGTCCCTGCTGGCACAGGCCTGGCACTAATGAGGGAAAATGGGGTTTTTAATGTGATTGGGAGTTTGTCAGAGCCTGTTTGGAAGGGCAGTGCAGTGATGCTGGATTGTTAATTCTCCTTATTAACATTATGTAGAACCGAAATTCTGCCACTTCACTTCTCAGTCTCTGAGCATCCCATTTAAATTAAATTGGCCCGGCATGCCTTTATCCATTTTTAAACAAGAAACAAGACAAAACAAACAAAAGCTATCACAGTTTAGCTGAGTCTGTGAAAAGTGCTGTGTTATCTGAGCTACAAAAAAAAAAGCCAGAGACTTATTTGAAGATGAAATTTTGCATATTGTTAGTCTATAATTTAGGCACTTCAGGATATAAAAAATGATCTGGCTGAGTTATTTACAGCAGAAGAGAGGGAGTTGTGCGTGCAGATGAGCTTCTTGTCATCATGTTTTTAAATCTGTAATGGGCATAATGGATTCAGCTCTACAATGGTAATTGGCAAAGCCCCATTGATTTCAATGAAAGTGCAATGAGGGTGGTTAAAGGTATTGGGAGGGCTGGTGCTTCCAAATGAAGGGAAATTAAAAAGGCCAATATTAGCAAAAGGAACAAATAGGAATGAATGGGATTAGACAGAAGGTTTAGGGTCCAGAAGTCCAGGCACAGGTTAGCTGGTCACTGCAGTGAAATCTCCCTGCATTTAAACAGAACACGGGCGTTTTTGTGCTTCCTTTTCAGGTATTTGAGTCATAAATCATGTTTTCATTTCTTACACACTTTTAACTGCTGTTCACATCTACCCACTGCTTTGGAGGTCGTTCATTGCTCCTGTTTCTCGTGAGGAGGGAAGGGTGAGTGCTGTGAGCCCCAGGCACGTGTGGAAGACACCTGCAGGCGCTGGGGACAGAGCAGTGCCAGAGCAGCCAGGGTGGCACTGACCCATCCTCAGTCGCTCCCAGCTTTGCAAACCTCACCTGCCTGAGCACAAGTTGTCTGCTCCAGCTGTCTCCTAAAGCTCCTGCTCTGGAAAGCTTTGGCTGGAGTGATCCAGCTGTTTCTGAAGTTGAGGCTAGGAAGAAAGGCAGAGTAAACTCCTGAATAGCTCAGGAATGTGGTAGTGCTGAGGCAGTTTGTGCTTTGGGGATGTTGCTGCTGAGTTCTAGATTTGTCTGCCTTGAGAACCAGCCCTGGCTAAAGGAAATCCTTGAAGCTCGGTGTGAGTCAAGACTAGGTGAAGTTAAAAGTGTTTTCAGGGACTGCCTTGGTTACTGGGCAGAGAGGGGTGGTGGCACAGCAGCACGAGGTGAATTCGTGTCCTGCTGTTTGGGTGCTCGCTCAGGCCCGATGCTTCCCAGCTCTGCTGTTCCCCTCTGGCACACAGAAATGAATCTGCTTTTGAGCTCCCAGTGGTTGTGTTAATATAAAATGTGGCTGACATGTCCCTCCTTCCCTTATCCCATCAGCTGTAAGAGCTGTTCCTGGGCTTTCTCTGCCTTCCTAACAGATGCATTTGCCTTCTGCTGTGAGCAGCTTTGCTGGTCATAGTCTGAACTTGCCGCTTCCTTTTGCTGAACATGAGCTGGACCGAGAGCCTCACCAGCTCCTTTTTCTTTTCAGCTTTTCTTTCTAAACAAACACTGTCCCATGAAGTTACTTCACAAAGTCCTCTCGCTGTTGCTTTCTAAATCCTTCCCAGAGGAATGTCCTGTTCCTGGGAAGGGAGAGTGCTGTTTTCCTGTGCCATCTTCGTGTCAGTATCTAAAGACTCTTCCAAGCAGGCTTTTTGACTGGGGCTGAGATCCTATAGAGTTGTTACTACCCTGTGTGAATGGTTACATAAAGGTGTATGTAAATGGGTGTGTAGGAAGGGTTTAAAACAGCTAGTGAGAGATACTAAAGGAAATCCCATTTAAAAACTTCCTTTCACCACTTCAGTTTTGAATTGGTGGGACATTTCGTTCTTTAATCATAATAATGATTAAAATTTCTTATTTGTAACATAAGCATAGCTCTCTTCATTCACTAAGGAGTCAAAACTCACTTTCTTACTGTAAATCTTGAATCTTCTAGAATTGTGTTGTGATGTGAATTGTCCTGAAGTGCAAAAAACAATTTCCTTCATATCAGCTTGTCATTTTTTGTTACTGTTCTCATCAGCAACAGGGGTATGGGAAGTTTTATATCTGGCATTGAACATGAAAAGGGTGCAATCCTGCCAAGGAACAAAAAAAGTATTAATATAAAGAAATAGCACAATTAATGTCAGGGTGTTCCTTGTCTCTGCATTTGGAGGACTAAAACAACCAAAGCAGATAAACAGTTATGTCAGTGCTGCTTAAAGTGAACCAGTTTTACATGACTGAGCTATAGATGTTTTGTACAGGTCTGAATCCAAACATCTCCTTTTAGCAGCAATGTTAACAATAAAAGTAATGCTTCAATACCTTTGTAGACAGTCAGGTGTATCTGGATTGCTTTAAACTCCAGCCTCACTTCTGTAAATCCTGTTATGATTAAGGCACGCAACAGTGCGTCCATTGCAATAATTGTATCCTCTGCTTTCAGGAAACAGATATTGAGGGAAATAGCTTTGTATGTAAATCACTTCTTTGGAGTTAGGAGAGAGATTTAGTTTTTAAAAGATTCTGGATGTCCCCTGTGGCCGTCTTCTGTATTTCATGAGTGGAGCACGCAACAAACTCCACATCTCTGTGTGTCAAAGTAAAGGCCTCGTTTGCCAGGACTGGGAAGTGAGGTTAGTGGGTATTATAGACCTCTGCATGCTAGTGAGGGGATAGAAAGGGGAGAAGAAAAGGACATTCATTCATTCTTTCTCTCTTCTTCTGTCTTTAAACACATAAACGCAGCGGAGCCGCTGGGGTGACACTTCTCTTTCATTGTGGTAAATCTCTTGACTCAAATGGGCACGTGTGTGAAGAACGGGCATTCAGATCAGAGATAGAGTGCTAAGAAACTGATTTCTCTCTGCTTAAGCTTGGACATAAATGCAGTTTTTCAATCCAAAGTGTATTTTATTGTGAACTATGTTCTTATTCTTGAAAGTAATGCGAGCTCTTTATCTGCCATTGACAGTCCCAGTGTAGGACTGCAGTGGAGGAACATCTCAATTGCATCACTTAGACTGACACCGGTGCCAGATCCATGATCTATTCTCACACTCACACATCTCTTTCCTTTTTGCTTTGGTTTATCTGGGAAAAACGTGCCAGATCTTTAAAGCTGAGGTACAAGCTGCAGCAGATGGCCTTAATTCCAAAGTCCGGGAACTGGTTCTTATTTTCTATGTCCACTCATTGTCTGTATTTCCAGATATAGGCTGAGACATAACATTTCCTGGCTGAAAGGAAAAGAAAGAGAAGTTGCATAAGAAATTTAAAGTTAAGGTATTTCCCCAGATCTTCCTCTGATTATTATCGTAATAATGCCGAAGCCCCAGATATTCTCCTGATCTCTGAAGTTACACTGAGTACAGCTCAGCTGTGTCTCAGCTATAGCTGGGTTCAGTTATTTTGCAGAGAGAGCGTTTCCTTTTATTTTATTTATTTATATTACAAACCCACAGTTTAGTGCAGATCAGTATTCCTCTGTGTTATGTGGCACTCTGGTGTCTCTGTGATCCTTCAGCTTTCCCAAAATCACACCTTTGGGGCCTGAGCCAAAGCCTGACAGTTGATTTCAGGCTCTTCACCAATTTCAAACAGCTTTGGATCACGACTTGTGGCTCATTCAAAGCCTCAGCAGCATCAGAGAGCTGCTCCATGAGACCAAGAGTGCCAATTATATTGCAGGTGGGGCCCGTCCGTTTTTATTGAGTGAAAAATTAAGCCGTGCAATTAAAAATCTTAAACCTCCCTTGCATCATCTCCACGGAAAGCTGCAGCCTGAGGCTGGGCTCTGATAGCCCCAAAGGGGTGTGCAGTGAGTTCCCAGCCGGGCTGGGGCTGCCTGGGTGGTTTATTCCTGTTCAGTTTGTCACGGCTCGTCACAAAATGGCCTGGGAAAGTGTTTCCTTTGTGATTCAAATCTTAAGGTGCGTTAGGCAACTTGCAGGATGAATGCAAGGAGTGCCACTGCACAGAAACGTGGGGAGCTGATGGAAACCTACAGGGAGCTGGTTAAATCTACTTCACTTGAGTGGCCAGCCTAAGAGTACAAAGAGGTCAATATATCCATAATTATTATTATAATTTGCTGTTTAAAATATGCCAAGTTCTTTGGGAAGAAGAAATTAAAAGAAAGAATTTCTTTTAAAAAAACCTTTTAAATTACAGCTTCAAAGCATGAACTTGTCTAGTAGCTTCCTAATTTCCCCAAGGATCTAAGAAATAGGCATTAGGATTCCTGGAGCAAGACAAAGACTTCTAAAATTCTAGATTTTTAATATAAAAGCATTTTATATATGTTACTGCAATGGAGCAGCTAATTTTGTGTGACTGTAGCTGGTTACTGGAGCCTGTACAAAAGTAGTTGTAGTTCTAGGCAGAGTGTGCTGTATTTTTATCTGCAGACAAGCCTTCAGCATTTGGGAGAAACAAACATATTTCCATTTTATGTGTCTCTTTGGCAAAATGTTTTGCTTGTGGAGAAGAATGGCTTCTCTTGCTGAATTTGGAAAGTTGTAAATAATGCTCATCTTATGTGTTCAACAAGTTTATTTTCTACTGCAGACGAATGGAGTGTTCTCCGTGGTGATGACAATGGGGAGAACATTACCAATCCATTATGCAGCACTCCAGAGAATTAACTTTGGCACAGCAAGTAAATAACCCTCCCAACAGCCCTATGAACTTTCTGGATAAGTATTATCAGTATTAAAAGAATGGGATGCTGAGTTCTAATTTTCTTCCTTATTTAAGCTGGGCAAGTTGGGATATGTATGTGATAGCTGTTCATAATGCCACTCCAAGAACTTCATTGTGCCAAATGACACCTGATGTGCCAGCTACATCTTGCTTGCCCCTAATCCAAATTAACAGGAAATGTTAAATGAGAAATGGTGCTGTACTTTCCCATCAGGGAATATTCAGGAGCATGCAAGGCTCATGTGCCCGTAGGTAAAGGAAAAGTGTTTGCTGGAAGAACTTTTGTACATGGAAGGGCTGAACTAAAGACCTCTCAGCTTGGAACAGTCAGGGGTGAGACTATTAGGAAAGGGGAATATTTAAATATAAGCATCCAAGTATAGAATAAAGATGCTGCCATTGCCGGTAAGTATTTGTGTTCTGTGTTTAGGCAGGAGAAGGACCATGTGCTCAGACCAAGAATGGTAATGAAATACTTCCCCTTCCAACCATAATTCAGGAGAATATTAATCAGGAATTTCCTGGTGGAGAATGGCAGGATATAATGTGTACCCCTGGGTTTGTTGTGGATGATCAGGCAGATCTGAGCTCTGAGGAGACACCATGGCCAAAAGGGCTAATGGAATTCTTGAATGAATGTAAAAGAAAATTTCAAGAGAATGAGAGAGGTTCTTTTACCTGGTTTTGGTGCTTGTGTGACTGCTGCTGGCAAACTCCCTGTGTGCAGCTCTCCTCTCCATAATTCAAGAGGATAATGACAACTGGAGAGTGTTGAGAGAATAATGACAAGAGTGATTAAAGCACTGGAAAGGAGAGAGCTGGGGATGGCAAGGAGAGAGATGGGCACTCGAGGAGCTTGTCCTTGTACCTACAGTCTTCCCAGCTCCTCAGAGCACCTTCTTCTCATCCTGTGCTGGGCCCTGGAATTGCAGGAGCTGCTCCACTGGGCTTGGCACTGAGAGGGGGAACTCTCCCTGTTCCTGTGCTCTGAAGGTCAGAGCCATCCCTGCCTTCAGAGCTCCTCTCCATGCCATCGTGAGGAAGCGTCCAAATGAGCCCAGCAGGGCTGGAGTTAATGGGGATTGAATCATTCCTGTGTTGTCTCCTGAGGCAGTTCATTTTGGGAGTGGCCTCCACTGAAATAGGGACAAACCTACTGTCCTGACACTCCGGGGCACAGGGGCAGCACCTCAGCCTGCCTGAGGTGTGTTGGACTTGGGCTAATTTGGCTTGGTTCCCAGTGGGAAGATATTGTTCATTGGACACTTCTTTTCAAAGGGTTTCTTTGACAGGACGTTGTTTCCAAGGCCAGTGTATCAGGCCTGTGTGTAACTGCTGAATAACTTCTATCCAAATTAGAAAAAAGAAGAAAATAATTATGTCCATACTGTTATATGTAATTTGACTGCTGGCCTCGGTGGAGTACGTTGTAATAGAACTTTTCAAGGTAAAATGCGTCCTCTTGAAGAGGTTTTATGAACTTGAGGCTGTATAAATTACTCATTTGCAAGGTTAAATAACGCTGTGAAATCTGTACAGCTATGTAGACAACATTTACTTCATTTTTCAGGTGCAAATTAGAAGTTTATATCTATTATTTTTCTTTGAAAATGTGGAAACATTTAAAGAATATTGATGTAAGAGTTATTAATAGTCTGAAGTACTTTTTGATACAGTTTATCATTCCATGACAATGGATTTGAGGTCATTTTATTACCTCCTATTTCCAGAAGTATCCTTGGGACCTATAGTTTTCAAACTGTGTGTAAAGAAATGTAACATTAATTATGTTATGAAAAAGATATCGGTTCTTTTCAAGCATTTTAAAAGACTTTGTTATTAAATAAGTTACAAGCTGCAAAATACCCCGAGAAAGAAAAGATATTATTGTTGGTTCAGTGGCTGATGACAGCAATTAAGAATCTGGGGAAATGGATTTGCACGAAACAGTGATTTCTTTACTGCTGTTCCGATAATGTGGAACGCTGGATTCTGAGAAAACATGGAAAAAGAATAAGAAATTGTCACAAAAACTAAACAAAATATTCTATGAAAGTCCTGTCTCCCAGAGAAAGCAGTCATTACTGTAAGAATGGAGCAGCAATCCCATGGTTAAGTGTTTTCACTTGACTCTTCTCCTTGGATTCTCTGTCCTCAGCTATAACTGGGCTGATGGACTCCTGCTACAGGAGGGGACATAAACAATAAAAAAAAATTCACTGAAGGATGCAGAATGTAGAAGAAAAGGTGTCAGAGAAGACTGCAGAAAAACTTGCGAATTCACTTCTTACTCTAGAGAAAAGCATCATATTTAGCTCTCTTGATAAAAACTAGAGCCATATGTCAATACAGAAACAATTGTTTCCTTTAAAATATGTTACACAAGTGATTTGCCATTTGAAAATCATTCTGCTCATTTATGTAGAAAAAGTAAAAGGGGGGAGTTTTGTTTCCTGGATGAAAGCATAGCTCAATATTTAATTTCTGGTTTTATTTTGATGCATTTTTTAACAGTCTGACCATAGATCTGAGCAAAGAAATCCTATTATGTATGCACATGATACAACAAGCCTTGTGCACCCTCTGGTACCCCTGTGAGCCTGGCAAGCCCTTGGATATTCCATGGTCTCCTACACTCCATCGCAAGCTCCTGGCTCGGAGCCTTGGAAGTTTCAATGCACAGATCCAGAGCTCACCCTGACAGACAGGAGGGTGCCCAGGGTCTGTCACCTCCCTGATGCTAACCTGCTGCACAGCCTAGTCCTTCCCCAGGATTAGCCCTTTCCCAGGACCAGCCTAAGTTCTGCAGCATCAGTGTTGATCTTCTCCCAGTCCGCAGCTTAAATCCCAAAGCTTGGGCACTGTCAGTGGCAGGAAATGTGCAGTGTAGCTCTCTCTGGTTCTCCTCGGAGAACCTGTGCTGCCCACAGGGAAAAGTCCAGACTGTGGGATTTGCATCCTGCAAATGATGAGAGGATTTGTGAGACTGCAGCACGAAGGGATTTTATGGGAGTCCCTCTGTTCCCTCAGGTGGTTTGCAGGGACTGCCCTTGTCCTGGGCAATAGGAAGCAAGCGAGTAACAAGGAAAAAATCGCTGTCCAGTGAGCAGGAAGTCAGGATGGGGGAAGTTCACAGGAGTTTGCTGGGAGCTCAGCTCCTCCTGGGCTGTCCTGGCAGAGCTGGGGCTGAGCCCTTCCCTCCCCACAGCACAGCCTTGCCTTGAGCCCTTCCCTCCCCACAGCCTTTCCTTGAGCCCGGCCCCAAGGCTGGAGGGGCTGGAGGTGCTCGCACCCTTCTGCTGGCAGAGCAGGGGCTGAGAGTGGGAACAGAGGCTGCGAGAGAAATTAGACAGATAAATATGAGTTCGAAGGCTCTGAAGGAATCTGCAGGCATCCCGGGTAGTGCGGTAATCCCGGGCAAGCTTTGCTCTTGGCAAACATTTATTCAATGGCTCTTTAATAGCTCCTGACTGACAGCGGGTCTGCGGTGTAATCCCAGCCATTGGCTCCCCCCGCCCGCCCGTCACTCTGGAGAGAGTTCCCTCTCCTGTGAACTGCGAGGGAGAAAGGATATAACTGTTCTTTCTGGAAATTCCACTTGAACCAGGGTTCAAGGATAAATATTACCTCCCCTCGGATATGTTAACTATTTTTTAATGATGTGATCTGATATTTTAACAGTGTGCGCAGTGCAGCAGAGCTTTGGGTTTGTTGTTTAAATATCTTTGATGGTATGTCATAACAAATTAGTTTCTAAATGTTGCCAATTTGGCAGACAAAGCTGATTATTTCCTGCAATCACACTGCATATGTGCACAAGATTATAATTAATGACCAGGGATGCCAAGCACACTTTAATAATGATCCTTCAGCATTTAAGGGACTGTTAGAGTTATTGGCATTTGTGCCTCGTGTTGCAGAGGATGGGGGCAATGAATACTGATAGATCTATCAGTGTCATAGAATCCAATAGTTTCCTGATTTTTCTGATAAATTGGAGGATTCACTGGGAGTTATTGACAAAGCAGCTGCAGTGAATATTAACAGTGTTTGTGCTGCTTTCACTGAAGCACTACGAACTCCTAATTAGATGGGAATTGCTCTTTTGGCAACTTTGCAAGGCGGTTTTCCTCATCTTATTGTCCATTTTGTGTAAGGATTACAAGGAAATCAGGGGCGGATCTTTGAAGAACACTTGAATGTCAAGACAGCAGAGGGCTGGATCAGAATAAAAACTAAAGTGGAAAGGCACAGTGGATGCTTAAAATAAAGAAAAGATAAAGCTTGTAATGCAGCCCAACAGAAACAGGACATGGAACCAACTTCAGGGCTTTTCTCAAGATGCTCCAGGAAATTTCTCCTGTTGATATTGTTGACAGTAAAATGAAAATCTACACACTTTTTCAAATTGAGACTTTATGGACAATCTCTTGGCTATAGATAGTTTCATCAATATTTATGGAGAAGTTTACTAAACAGACAGTTTGTTAGTAAAATGGTATCATTCAAACTCTGGGGGAAAAAAGTTAGTTTATCATAAATTATTTTACTTCTTGTCATCTTTGGTTTTTGAATTTATTTCAGCCAGACCTAATTCTTCACCCTGAAATTTTCAATATGATTTGTGAATAGGATTCTGGTATTTTTGGTTACATTTTAAAGGTGAGCTTACTTTTCTAAAGAAACTTTTGAAGAGGACAGACTTCAGCTCATTATTCTTTAGCAAGTTGTCTTATATGTCAGATTTTCCAGAGACAGGCTGGAGGATTGACATGGATACCTTGAATTAAAACCCACTTACCTCAGACATCTATGAGGGAGGAATTTCCCAAGAAAGGCAAAGCTGTGTTGGCACTGATACATCTCATTAAGTCCAAACCACGAAGTTCCAGCCAGCGGAAACTTAAATTTTACTCTGACTCATGTAATTGAACAAAATCTGAGCACGTGAGAGTTTTTACAGACCAGGCAAGAGCGTGTGAGGGGAGTGGAGCGAATGTCCTGGCTCAGTGAGAATTACACACCTCAGCTGTTTGCACAGGGCAGTGCTGGCACTGGCAGGAGGGGCTGGAATCTCTTTCAGTCCCAGGGTCAGGCAGGTGGCTCCTTTTGGGGGACACCTCTGCTGAGCTGATGTTTACTTGGTGTGTTGTTGTCTTGACTTGCAGGTGATGATGTTTGCTCTTGGTTGGAAAAGTCTCCTCTTGCTGTGGAGGTCTCCAGGGACTTTTTTGCCAGAAAACCAAGTCCCCAGAGCTCAGATCTCCCCCGTCCTGCCCCTGCCCTTGGCCTCAGGGGGTCAGTTCACCTTTCTGCAGCTCAGCTTTCCAGGCTGTGGGAGAGGTTCCAGCTCCACAGGGGCAGTGGGGACTGGCTGATATGGAAATGTGCTGAGAGCCACCACTGCCTGGAAATATAAGGTTATTATTCACTAACAAAAGGGAAGTAAAATTTCCCTGGTGATAAAAGTTGTAGGATGCAGTTATATTATTATGAGCAAGTAAGAGTATAATTGAGGTCTGGTATAAACAGAGGTGCTCCTATATGAGCTGCTCCTGATATTGATCAATAACCATCTCTCACTGTCATTGTTCCAGTTTGTTTATTGCTCTGCATGTGAGTTATTGATCTTCTCTTTCAAGCTTCTTTGTGTTCTTCCAGTTTCTAATTCATTCTTGCTTTTTTCTCTTAGAGAGTTTAAATAAAAGCTTGAAAAGGATTATCAGACTGAGCCTTGAGAAGAGATTGCTTAAAGCCAGCATCCACACACCCCCCTTCAAAAAGCAAATCAATAGTCCTGACGACCATTGCAGCTTATCAGTGAGCTGTGCAGTGAGGAGAGCAAACTGCAACAATGCCCTGGCTCCTGCTGGGCTCTAACACCTCCTCTCACTTCTGTGTGGAGATGGCAAAGCCACGTCCATCCGTGTGCCCATTTTCACTTTAGATTTTATCAAATAACACCCACACTTGAAATTCCACCCAAAATTTACCACGGTGGCTGCTGAAGCATTGCAGTCCCTTCATGTGCTGCTTGATGGGTGGGAAGACACTCTTTTCTATGGCTTCAGTTTGCAAATGATCTGGAGGGGGGATCCAGGGAGGCTCCCATCCATTAGCCCAGTGTCACAGCTCTGGTGGCATGGCTAATGCAGCAGATTCTCATTGAAAAGCAGCAGACATGGCTGGATTAGTCAGCTGCAGTGCTGCCAGCAGAATATCCAGAAAGAACTTGGAATCAGGTGATTTACTCAATTTGTGAAACTCCCTGGGTGTATTTCTTGTTTGTAACAATAGTCACAAACCCAAAGCTTTACTGCAAGGGAACCATTATGCTCTGTGGTTTCGCATCACGATGCAGTTTAATGTCTTTGCATGAAATGAGTTTCCTCCTGTCCCAGGAGCTCGGTTTCCACACTCCTGTTCACTCAGACCTCATTTCAGAGGAGCACATTCCTCCTACTGAGTTCCCCACTCCCAGCTTCTGCTCTGGCTTTATGTGATGTGACATTTTTTACTTGTTGCATTCTGCAAATGATGATGATGAACTTTCTCATAGCTGAACTTAAGAAGTATCTGCTGTAATAACAACTTTTTTTGACATGGTCTCTGGGGGTCCCTTTTCGTTCCTTTGAGGAAGGAGGGGAAGGCCAGTTTCCTGTGACTGGTGAGGCTGTGTAAGAGCATGTAAACTGTGAGATCCCCTGCATGTCCTCTGTGTGTGTGTGTGTGTGTGTGTGTGTGTGTGCTGGCTCATGATGGAGCAGAGAAAGGAGAGGGATGAGGCTGCCTAATCCCAACTTCATGGTTGCAGGGCAGCTGCTGAACCCGGTTTGAGAACCTTTTCCTTGGCAGATGTGAGTGACAACACCCTGAGCAGCAGAACACGCATTTAAATACCTAAAAGAGGATTTAGGGGTCTTAAGCTGTTACCAAGCTTGCTGATGAAATGGTGAATACCCCACCATGAGATTTTTGCATTTACCTTCATAACTTTAGGAAGACCCAATACCAATAACTTCAAGAGTGCCCCTTCTTCTCCTTCCCCTATTTTCATCCCTATCAGCAGGTATTAAAATGGCTTGTTTCCAGATAAGAAAAATATATGTCATATAAAATATCTGTGCTTTGCTAAATGGCTTGCACATCTCATTAACTTAATATTTTTTCCAGTGGTCACTTTGGATTTATTACTTTCCAACCATAATTTTTTTAAATTTAATTTTGACCTGGCATTAGCCTAAAATTAAATTCTGATCTACCCTCCACCTAAAATGGTCTGGGGAGGAAGGCATTTTGCATTCCATTATCATCCTATCAAATTTAACTAATTTAAAGGTGACATGAATAAAATATTCATTAAAAGTACAGTGCCCGTTTGTCTGTGATCTTTAGTGATGTCCCCATTAACTTTCAGTTGACTCTCAGTTGGAAACAGCAACCTCTCTTTCCTGGCCTTTCTGGAACAACTTTGATTTACATGAAGAACGTAGCTGCCTTCTTGCTCTCTTACTCATTATTTGTTAAAGTTCCTTTTTATTGCCTGTCTCTGGGCTAAAATACTTCCCCTCATCATAGTCTGAAGTACTGATGCACTGATTATTATAGCAAAAAAATATCATGACACGATCGAGCTTCCTTTAACAACGTAAAGAAAAATATTCCGGGGGGAATTCAGCAGCTGTGGGGGGGACAAAATGTTTTCTATTCAGTTCAGCAACTTCTCCCTGGTTGCCTTGCATCATTTGTGCACAATTCCTGCCTCTTGACATCCTCTGGGCCTCCTTAGAAGAATGGTTCTGAAAGCCATGAATTCATCCACCAGAGAAGTTGTGTTTGGTCCTTAGAACAGGAGAGATGCAAAAATGGTTTGCATAAAAAGGTGCAAGAAATAATCTTCCAGGTATAAACAAGGATATTTTCTTGTGCTTAAACAGGAGTCACTGCTGTTGGAAAATGATCTACAACCTTTGAAATATAATTCCTTTATAGTCCAAGGAGAGAAAAGTCCATATTCTGACCGAGTCTTACACGTACGTGTAGTTCCATGTCCGGTTCTTATATTTGGTTCTGCACTAAGGAATTCAGCCAAGTTGGGATATTTTGCCACAATAATCAGAAATTGGTGCATTCTGGGCTGGAGTCTGAAATTCCCCATTGTAGATAGGGATAGCTCAGCCTTTGATGGAGCTGTGCTGATTTGTCCTGGGTCAAAACCCAGCTCAAACTCTCGAGTAGAACTCAGAAAGAAGAGATTCTTATTCAGGTTTGGTGTTTGTTTTTTTTTAATTGTCGCTGGAAATATCTCATACATAAGTTTATATTCAATATAGACAGAAATAAAAATCTGTTGGGCATTTTAAACTTGGTTTGTGGCTGCTGTGAAACACTGGACACCGAGAACTGCCCTATTCCCAAGTTACAGGTGCAGTGTTATAACCAAATGATGGAATCATAATTCTTTGCACACTCCAGTTTTGCCTTATTGATTGTGAAATGATGGGGTAATTCCAGGGGCTTTTTTCCTTAGAGATTCTTAGATAAAGGATTTTCCCTCTTTCCAAAGTTAATAACCAAACTCAGTTGATGCCACTGGGGTGAGGATGTGGTCCATATTACGAACACTTGTCATTCTTCTTCCCCTTTAAAGTGGGAGTACTCTAGATTACTCTAACTGAAATTCAACATTTATTTCTTTTTCAGACCTTAGCCCCCTGCAGCTTTTATGATTTATAAACCCCTGGATTATTTTAAAAAGTAATTTTAAAAAATCTGTTTATCTGTATATGTAATTCAGACAAAAATAGCCATAAGTTAATAAGAGCCAAAATGAACCTTCACAGTCCAGCATCGAAGCCCGAATTCTTCCAACTTCCTTGCTGTAATCAGTGAGACAGTTCCTTACTCTGTTTCCTTAGGGGACATTGGGGTAGTCCCAAGGAAGTCATAATGTTTTCCTTCAGCAGGGCTGAGTTTTGAATCAGGCCCAGCCACCTCCTTAACGGGCCTGAACACAGGGATTAGGGAATATTGAATGGGAAACGAATCGGCATCCTGGGTGATCTGGATTATTGGGTGATGGATTTTAATTGCATTCTGTAGCTATACAATGATCACTCTTCTCACATTACTAAGGAGCTGGGGCCCCATTAGGTTTTTCTCATATATTCATAGATAAATTGCAGATTTGTTTGCCAGTTCTCCAGTTTTTGCAATAATCAATACTAAAGCAGCCATGCAAAAGTGACAGCTGAGTTACACAAGCTCATCCACACTCAGAGATCTCATACTAAGAAACAAACAACAAAAAACACATCCTAAAGAACTCCCAACATCCTGACAGGAATTGAATACCTTTGCAGGTTTGGGTCAATTTTTAAGAAGTCCAGCGAGTACACAAAAATCAAAATTAAAGTAAAATCAGATTCACTCAAGTCAATACAACGTTAATGAATTTAGAAGATTCCTACCTTGAAAATTTCCTCAGGGTCAGCCAGGGAAACCCTGCCAATAAATGCCAAAGGGTTAGCACAAGGTACAGCAGCAATTAGAGCAGGGCTCTGAGTGGAGTGAAGTGGTTTTGGATGAAATTTTGCCTTCTGGATCTTTTCTGAACAAAAATATAAACCCCAGGAAATGAATATTTTTTATGCTGCAGCAGCGAGAATTTATGAATCCAATAATTTCTCAGATGCTACTTGAAAAATGTTTCTTTATCCAAAGGTTAACTCCTTTAGGAGTACAAACCTCTAAATTTTCTCACTGGCTCTATTAGTTGGTACAACTGGATTTGCCCGCGTTATAAATCTATCCATTTTCCAGTCTATAACAGAATAATCCCTGAAATCTCATAGATATAAATGGAATTGCTAATTTTCAATAAATCTGCAGTAACAGGTAATCGTGTCATGGTCCCCGGTCCCAATCATTTTTGCAATAATAAATGAGACTACAGAAGACTCACTTTCGGCCATGAAATTTACTGTGCAGGGCAGAGATTTTAACCCCCAAAGTACTTAACCAATTCCCCTCTCTTTGTTGTTGTCACTGCTGCACCACAGCAGCTATTCCTGAGGTGGGATCAGGGCCACTTTGGGCCAGCCAGGTTATTTATAGGCTGATTTGGGCAGGAAATGGAGAGTGTTTTTCCAACGTATATTTTTGGCCTGACAGTATTCAGTCCAGAGGGGCAAATCCAGGCTATTTGTAAGAGCCCAGGGCCAGATGCAATTCACCTGAAACTTCCTCCCTGCTCAACCCCAAGCCTGAAATCTGACTTTGAGGCCAGACAAGAGCACCAGAAATGGCTTTTTTTTGGGGGGGGTGCTACAGGTAGATTGTCTTTGAAAGCTCCACATTTTATTTCCCAATTCAGCACAAGCTGGGAGTGCACAATTCAAAGCTGTGTCTCACAGAGATTCAGGTGCTGGATTTAACAGTAACTTTAAGTCACGGGACTGCTCCCAGTCACTAAATACCTTCCCAGTTTATACAATCAAATACATGCACACGTCTTTACAGGAATGAGGCCCAAAAGGGAAGGGCTGGGAATGGATATAAGGGCCTGGAGAGCTGTACTTACTTGTCCAAGATGTTAAAAACAGCTCCAGGAGTGGAACACACATCCCTGGAGTCCCAGTTCAGGGATCTGGTGACACAGGTTGGGCTTTCAGTGCCAGCAAAATAACACTGAAAAATATTAAACATGTTAGGAACATGCTGAAAGGAAAAGTTATATTAACGAGAGATGTCTCTCTGAGCTGTATCGATTTTCAGCTCTGGGTGGAAGAAACTCTCCAGACAGACATTTCAACATATTATTGTCTCCTATTTACTCAGCAGATACACCTAACACGCTTTATGAGATGAGTTCATGAGGGAAGAAGTCAATTAAAATCCGAATCTCATGCAGTTATAGAAGATTAAAATACCCCCTATTTGTTATGTGGCGCTCTAATGCTCACCCCCAAACCACAGCAGCACCTGAACCTCGCTTTAAATCCAGCACGTGCCTTCCCTGGATGTGTTCTGCAAGCTGGTCCGAGCTCAACAAAGTAGAATTCCTTTAGCTGAGATTTGTTCAGCCAGGGATAAATGATCGGTCAGGAGCAGCTGGTGAGCTGGTACCAGCCAGAGCAGCTCCACTGTGCTGGACAGGTCAGGAGCTGGCACTATTCTCTTATGGATTTTTCTCTCTGACAGGGCTGAGATAGGATGAGAGAATTCAAGAATAAGTTCTGCCTCAAAGATAAAGCATTTGCATGACAAATTTGTGGGACTTTTCTGAGCTGTGTGACTTGGTGTGAATCCCTTTGTGCCTCTATTTCTCTGTTTATCAAGTGTAGACCTTGGTATTGGTTTCTCTCTGAAGTACTTCGGGATCTGCAGGCAAAAACTCCATTAAAGGTGACAGAAATAATGGCAGTGGCCATCCTAAAGAGACCCACAGGCAGCTCTTTTCACACTAGCACATATGGGGAATAGGATAGAGCACATGCAAGTGTGGGAACTGGAGAGAAATGTTCAAGAAATGCCTTTAGACCAAAATCTGCTCCCTTTGATGTCAGCGAAGCCCCTCAGTGAAGGCCCTGTCTGGGTGTGATCTCTGTACAAAGAGGGAAGTAAAATGTGAGTAGGTGGTGGTAATTCTTCCACTGAAACCTTCATAGGGGATATAGGACTTTTACAAAAGAATTAGGAGAGAAGCAGGAGTTGGAGGGAAAATTCACCTCAAAATGCAGGAAATTATCCATGCCAAAACCTATCCAGAAAATTAAAAGCCAATGAAATGAAAGCCCAGATGATGCTGGCAGTAAGGGGGCTGTACATGCAGGCGGGTTCAGGGGGAATTTGAAGATGAAACGATCAGAGGTAAGTAAAAAGTACAATGGATATTCTGTTAAGAGTATTATGAAGTAAATGAGAAAATGGGGGTGTTAAAAAGGATAAATGATCAAAGGTGAAACAGAAGAAGAAAATTACATTGAAGACAGTGAATTTCTTCGTTCCAGCCTTGGCTGCAGAGGCTGGTGTGAAGCACCTCAGGGCTGCTGTGCTGTTAACAGGGATGTGCTGTCCCTGGAGCTGTAGGGGAAGGTGCTGAGGGAGGAGTGAGAGGAAGCAGCAGGACACTGCCAGGCAGAGAGGAGACTGAGTCAAGAGTCTGGAAGGAATTTGGGAATGCAGTAGCTGAGTCAACGTTGAGTTTTCCAGACTCATTACAAGTAGTGAATATTTCAGAAAGCAGAGAAAAACATCTGTCTCCTATTGCAGCCGCTTTCCAGTCCTTCCCGCTTTGTTTGAAATGGAAATCCCGGCTGGAATGTGGAGGCATTGTGGGTAATGCTTTCCAGCAGGAACGAGCCAGGCGCCTCTGGAAACACAGGCTGGTGCCAGTGCTTCCACCAAGAGTCTGTTAACAAACTGCATCTGAACTCCCTTCTGTGAAACTCCTTTACAGTGCTGAGTTAAGCACAAGAACTGATCTCCTCGGTCACACTGCACAGCATATCTGTGGTCTCTGCATATGAAATATAATCTGTGGTCTCTGCATATGAAATAGAACGAGATTTGGGTTGTTATGTTGTTGTTGAAGTAATAGATTGTGGCTTATAAAATTCTGCAAGTTGTGTACTTTGTTGTCTGTTTCTGGTTGTTTCTGAAAGAAGGGGTGAGTCTTTGTGGAAGTAGGTAGGATTCCCATTACTTTTCTCATAAAAACATTGCTTTGATTAATAGGCTGAAAATTTTAATAGAAGGATT
The DNA here is from genome assembly GCA_013397115.1 of Edolisoma coerulescens. Classification (NCBI taxonomy): domain Eukaryota; kingdom Metazoa; phylum Chordata; class Aves; order Passeriformes; family Campephagidae; genus Edolisoma; species Edolisoma coerulescens. The sequence continues at coordinate 3,335,047 of VWZW01005507.1, forward strand.
TTCTGTCTAGCAGGCTCCCAAATCCTTCGGAACATCTTCTAGAAGCTGCTCCTCAAGATAATTTCATCATTAAAAAAAAAAAAAAAGAAAGGACAAAAACCAGATACAGATGTCTTTTCACCTTCTATCCACCTGTTAAATAAATTTGTCATTCCTACAGCCAATTCAGGAAAGGAGTTATCAGATCCTTTCCTTGGAGACCCAAGTGTAACCCTGCAGGTCTCTGGGGTCAAGCCCATACCTTCTCAGGAAGGCTCCCTGCACAATTTGATAGTCAGGGCAGTCATTATCAGCCAGCCTGGCACAGGCCTCCAGGGCTTTCCCATGGCGCAGGGGCTGAACTGTGCTGCCCATGCCTCCTCTCCCCAATTATAAGTTCTGTACAGTTTTTTAAAAGACTGCAAAAACATATCAACATCATTCCCTTCTTTGTAATGAGGAAGCAATTTTACCTTATTATAACTGACTAAATATGCATGGGCTGACCCAGTAGGACCCTCATTCACCCTTATTCTTTCCCTCTGGAAATCATATTCCATTTCCATCGTTTCCATTTCAAATTTCTCTTCCTCCCCATCCTTTCTGTGCGCTCTCTCTTGATCCCATTCTTGTTCCATCTTTATCTTTCCCGTGCTGAATTGTCACTCTTCACGCTCCTGCTCTCATTACAACTTCCTTTGTGTTTGATGCTTGCTCACACCCGTTTGCAATCCCCTCCTTTTACCTCATGCCTTTTTAACATCTGCAGTGGTTCAGCACTTCTGCAGCGTATTTGCTGTGCAGACTCCTGTGCATGGCTTCAGTCAGTTGATAAGTGTCCTTAATGCTGTTTGCTGCCTCCTCCCTGATGCTTCAAGGTGGTAGAGACCAAGCCAGGACGCAGAGGGAGATGGGTGTAGCACGTGTCTGGCTGTGCCCTCCCAGAAGAGCCCTTGAGCCCAGCTCAGCTCCCACTCAGCTCTTCCACCACGCCCGACCCCGTTCCTGGGGTGCCTGCTCTGGGTGCCCCCCACCTCCCCAAATGTAACTCCCCCTCATGAGTTCCTGTGAGAATTCCCAGTGTGGACCCAAATCCTTTCCAAGGGTTTGTGCATAGCCCTGGCTGTGTCTGGAGACCACAGGCTGAACTGCGAGGAAGTTTGTAGCCTTGTGAAAATCCCCTTTCAGCCTCCTTAGCAGCATCTGTTGGGATTGTTTAGCAGAGCGTGTGAAACCTCCTCCCTCAGTGACAAAACGCTGCACATTCCTCATGCCTGTCATGCCCCAGGCCTTGGCAGGAGAGGGAGGCAGGTGATGCAGAGTAAGACAAGGAGACTTAAATGCCTCCGAAAATCCATGCCCTGCAAAGCGCCCGGGGCCTTAATGGCCAAGATAAGAGAAAGTCATGGGCACATCAAAGCTGGGAGTCCTGGTGACCACTGGAGATAACTCCCAGCTGGCCTCTGGCTGGGCTTGGAGCATACATTTACAGAAATGAAAATAGCATTGAGAGCTTTATCTGGGATATACTAAATCAGGTGAGTGCCTGACCCAGATAGCATTGAAAGGAAAGGGATAGACAGCTCCCAAAGCTGGCAAAGGCTTTAGACCACCAAGGATTCCCAGGTGCACTCAGGATGTGGTGAAAACTCAGCACCCACAGGTGATGATGGGGAAAAAAGAATTGACAGATGTGAGGCGTGAGCCGACAGGTTATAAAGCCTTAAACTGAGGCATTCCTCCTGTCCCAGGGCAGGCTGATTGCATTGGAACCATTCCTGCCAATCTGGGGGTTACTGTCTCATGGACAGGAGATGCTTTGTTTTGGTTGCCCAAACTGTATTTTCTGTATTTTACACCTCGTACGCGTGTCCAAGGGCACACAGGCATTGCTCTCCTCTTGACATTTGAAATATATTGCTCTCCTTTTGATGTTTAAAAAACATGTCAAGCAGTCATATTTTTAAGGCAAGTAAGATCTCTTATGATCTCTGACAAGGTGAGTAGCCACGCAGACCTTGGCCGTAGGTGTGGGAGACAGGAAAATGAGAGTTAAAGCTTCCAGATACCTTTGTGACATCAGCCAAGGGTGGAATGAGTGCTCCTGGCCAGTGCTGGGGGTGCTCTGTGCAGGGAGAAAAACACTACGGTTTCTGTGGTTCCTCATGCCCAACCCCTGTCTCCAGCCTTCCACAAGGCTTTGGACTGTGTGTGCATCTTGTTTGGAGGAGTTCAGGCTGCGAAAGGATCAGCCTGGATATTTCCCTTTATTGATCTGTGCTCATGTTCACACGTGCAGGGAAATTCTTTCTGTGCAAGCAAGCTGAACTAATGGAGCCAGCGGAGTGAGCAGCTCTTAACAGCTTCTTATTATCATCTGTCTCTTCTTCAGATGCATTCTGGTGTGCCACACATTTAGCTCTGTCTGCTGGAGAAGTAAAAAAGGTCAAATGAAGGTGAGAACACTTCATTCATAATTTTTATGAGTTATTCAGACCCACTGTATCGTTACCCCTTGGAAACATATGTTTTCTGATAGCAGTTTAGAAAATAATCAGCACATCTCGACAATCTCTCCTGAGCAGTACAGATCAGTTGTCACACTTTGTCATGTGCCATCAGGTTGTGTGGTGCAGTGAATTTGCTGGGGTGTGATAAACTGCAGCCATTTGAGATCCCATCCTGATAATTCCTGCGTCTCTATGTGTAATGTTGCAGGATGTCTTCCGATGAGTCAGAAGTATTTTAGTGTATCCCCATTTCAGCTACAGTTTCGATGTTTTCTGGGGAAATACTTCAGCCCCCTCCTACTCACAGAAGTGTCTCTGATAAGAGCGTGTTAAATGTAACTTTTGGTTAAAGGGTTTCCTCAGAAGGTGTAAGATTTTACTGGCTCTTGACTTGGGCTGGTCAAGGTGAGTACTTTCAAAACCACTTTTTGGCCAGGGTAGCTGCACCCACCACATTCAGGTGTTTGAATTTGGGAATCCCAATCTCTTAGGGAATCCCAGGGACTGTGCTACTGTAAAAGAGACATCTGTGTGCTCCTCTTCACTGCTTCTTTGGGAGCCAGGTGAGGAGAGGCAAGGTCTCACCTGCAGCAGCATAAACAAGAGCCTGTGTTTCCCAGTGGGGTTTTACCAGCTTTTTCACAGGAGGGTGGGAGTTTCCTCCTATGTTTCCCACCCAGCCACAGAGCTGGGTGGCACCCAGCCCTCAGCAGCCCTCTGTCCTGATTTGGGAGAGTTTCCACTTCACCTGGAGCCTTTCCCTCGGAGGAGACAGGGAACTTCCTTAGGGAACACAGCCCTGCCTGCCCATGGAAGTGTTTGATGCCACTGCCGTCCCTGTAAGAGTGAGGACAGGGGTCGGGATGCCTGGGGACAAAAGGGACTTCAAATCCACAGCGAGGCCTACAGCTGCTGAGTTGAACTGTGCATTAATTTCAGACATCAGTCGGGGTAATTATGTTAATTATAACCTTTTTAAGTAATCCTACGGCTAGAAGGCAGGAGAAAACCAGACTGGCTCAGGATGCCTCCGCCTTTGGAGAGAGGTTGCCACCCATGTTTGTGGTGCTGCAATGAGAGCAATGAGAATGATGATTTTGTTAAACAACCCTTTCTGTTCTTGTACCCAAAAAACAATGCCCATGACCAGGTTTAGATTTATTCACTTCCCAGAGAAGTGTTTTGCAGCCAGCTGGACACGGACCTTAACCAACATCCTTTGAATTCCAGCAGGTAATTGGTGAGGTGTCTGATTCCAGCAGAGCTCATTGGAATTGTGTTAACTTGTGATAGTTGTCTGTTTGGATCAGAGTTGAGCCCTGGAAAGAGAAATCTCTTTAAAATTATGTGTCACCCAGCCTGCTGTGCAAGGTTATCAACATTTCAGCTGCCAGGAAAGTTAGACTGGGAGGTTTCTGGATGGAAATTTAGACATTCCCAGCCGCTGTCTCCGTGGGTACATTGCCACTCGGTGTGTTGGGAGAAAAACCAAGCCCTCGTAATTCCAGGTGTTCCACGTAAGGATCACATATTGTAAGGCTGGCTTTGAAAACAGATTGACAGGTTGAATATGGCCCAAATACCTCGTGAGTGGTGTCTGAGGGGTCACAGAGAGCCCCCGAATCCTCCCCCACTGCAGGCCCTCCCTGGAGCGTGGGTGAGCTGAGGGAACCATTTGTTACGGGTTTGCCCCCTCCGGGTGAACACTGGAGAACTGCGGCTACAGGTGAAGATTTCCAGACTTCACAAAAAATCCACCTTTATCCCAGCACTCACCGTGGTTTAGAAAAAAAATGAAATGGTGAGGGTTTACAGCCTCATTTGCAAACATCTGTTTGGCAAGAAGAGTTTTGTTGTGGTTGTGTGAGCTGACAGAGCTTAAAGGACAGGGCTGTGCAGCGTCCTCCTGCTGAGCTCCGTGGGGAGCCCACCAGTCACCTGCTCCCCTTGCACACTGAACAGGCAGGAGAGTGACAGGACCACATTTTTCTGGAATGGCCCAGTGGCTTTTCTTACGTTTCTTGCTGATTGCACCCTCTCAAATGCTAAAAAACTAGAGGCTCTTCCCTCTGTTGCCCCGTAATGCTGGCCTTAAACGTAATTCTTTTCTCATCTCCGTGCCGTGCTGTGCCAGCTCGGTGGGGCCCCACACATGCAAAGGTGCTTTGCTTTATGATCAACAGATTTCTGAACCTCAGCAACCTCTTGGTTTCCTGGTCTCCTGCTGAATGTTTTGAGATTTGCAGAGCGCTGAGCCAACTTAGAAGGAGCCATTATGGATCCTGAAGCGAGAAGAAAACCTTTCTAAGCCACCCATTGAAATGCTTAACTGCATCTGCTTTTCTACCACCACCTCATCAGTGGCAATTTGGAAACTGTAACCACGAAACAACTAGCAGGCCAAGTGTGTAACCAGCATATCCAAATGGTCTCAAACCCCAGCTTTCTATAGCTTCTAATAGCCTAATAAATGGATTTTTGGTACTGAGCTAAGTACAGTCATATATAATTGCTGTTATTCTCACATTAAGCTGCAGGGAAGTGGCAAACCCAATTAGATTAAATCCTACCACGTCTCCTTGGGATTTGTGGTAGACATTTAAGCAGAGAGACATGTCACTTCCACAGACCAATTTGCTTGTACCTGTCTGCTTAGATTTATTGTGATTTGTCCTTGGTTTTGTGTATGTTTATTTGCAGAAGCCAGCTCCAGATGCAAAACACATCAGTGGAGCTTTGGAACATTATTTTTAATTAGCTGGGTTCGCTTTCTAGTAACATGCTTGAATTGCTCCTGGGCTACTAATGGAGTGTGGAAAATAAATATTGTTGCTCTTGGATATTTTTTTTCTGGTTATAGCAAACTTCCCATGCTGTGGCAGGGAGGCTTTATTTGCCATGAGCCTCACAACGCAGGGCAGCCAGTCCAGACAGAAAGTTACAACTGAGTTTCCTCAGTTTTGATCTCCTATCTAAAACCCTAATAGAGATCATAATTACACTGGAAAACATCGCAGAAGCTGCAGGGAAAAGTTGAATTTTTTTGTTTCTTTCTGAATTTGAACTAAATTGGACCAAGTTTACCTCGGTCAGCACCTGGAAGAAGCAGGGCACAAAGCAGATAATGAAATGTGGGTCCTAACTAATCCCAAGGAAATGGATTTGCTTCTCTCTGCCAGGTGGAGTTTCTGAATTCTCCTGTACGTTTGTTTGAAGAAATAGCAAACCCTTGTATTCCCCCTTTTATTCTGTGCTTGTGTGACTGCACGAGGAGAAGCACATGGAGAGCTGGGGATGGGATATGCAGACGATTGCTTGTTTTCTTTGCAGGGAAACATCACTCAGAAATTATTACCAGGCTAAGACATTTCATACAGGACACATTTCTTCTTTCAGAGGAAGAAAACAACGCAGATTGACACGAAAGAGCAGAGTTCAAAGTTCCTACAAAGCAAGGGCTGACAAATCATACAGTTAAATTCTAAGTGAGTGAGCCCAAAGCCCTGCAGTACTGAAATCACTGGGCTTGGGATAATTCTTGTTGCAAACAGCCTTTTCTGCAGGGCTGTGAACCTCTTCCTCTGCCCACTCTTTGTTCAGCCCAGGAAGCAGCAGTGCCACGAGTCTGTCCATCCACGAGGATTTACAGCCAGGCTTTCACCATGGGCAGGGATTTTACCGAACTCAGGGCGTCACTGGCGTTACGCTGGGGAAGAGGGTGAAAACTCCATTTCCCGGCCCACAGCGATTCACTGGGCAGGCTGAGCTTCCCTGGCAGTTCCCTGCAGTGATGAATAGCTCCAAAAACCCAGGAGAGGTGGGAAAGGGCAGGATTTGTGCAGGCTGTGGGGCCGAACGTGAGAAGGAGCTGCCGAGCGGGGTGAGCTCTGTGACAGGACGCGGGAATGGCCGTAGGGATGCCATCTGCTGCTCGCGGGGCGAATAGCTGGGAAGGAGGCTCCAGGAAGATTTCCTCCAGGGTTTCTGTGGGCTTTGTGTGGCTGTGGTGCGTGTTACGGATTTACACAGGCGTCACACGTGTGTGGGGTGCGTTTGGGGCGGCCCAGCTCACAAAGGAGTCTGAGGCACAACGTGGGTAAAGGCAGCAAGGAAGTTGTGGGGTGAGAGAGCAGCAAGTGGAAATTCCACGTCTTGTGCCATGTTTCCTCATCCCAAATGTACTGAAAATGTTCCAGGCCAAGGAAAAGGATCATTTGGCTCCTTGTCACCTGCACTTTTCTGAAGGGCTCAGGATTAAGTCCAGCCATAGGAAGAAGTTCTGGTTTTACTGCAGGTGAATGTGGACGGTTTTACCTCAGGGGAGGAATAACCAAAGCCAGTGGTCTCACTGAGACCTGTAAGGGATTTGCAGTGCCCTGTCTATAATATGGGGTTTGGATTCCTAGCCTGTCATCTCTAGGAATAATTTGTAAATGCATGTTGGAATTTTTCCATATCTTTTATCCCTCTCCTTTTCCATATATTGGGTTCAAGAAGCATTTGGACAGCCCCCTCAGGCACAGGGTGGGATTCTTGGGGCTGTTCTGAGCAGGGCCAGGAGTTGGACTTTGCTGATCCTTGTGGGTCCCTCTCAACTCAGGATATTCTATAATTCCATAGTTCAAATATTTTCACTCCCTGGCCCTGTGCAGCAGTGCAGTCTCTGTGGAACACATCCACCTGCTCCGTGTCTGTGTATTGCTCCGAACCTCAAACCTGAAGGGTGCTGTGAACACAAGTGACAAGGACAGGAGCTCTGGCAGCCCCAGCCCTGCACGAGGTCACAGTGCCAATGAGCTGTGAGGTTTGACAGACTACCTGCCTCCTCTTTTTGTCTAGTCATGTCAGGGGTTATTTAGATACCAATAACAGCAAGACTGGAAAGACAATTGCATCATTATTTATATCTGTCTGGCAAACTGCTGGGACCAATATGACGGTTTGGAAAACAAGTCAGAAGGTATTTATTCAATGGTCTCTTCTATTGATTGTTATCAAACAGCAACTCATAATTTTGCACAGTGAGAATTTTATGACTGCAGCGATCTGAAGTATGTCTCTGCTCACAAACCAAGCTGTTTATTTAATTAAGTACTTCTGGCTCTTTGGATTTAATAATTCTAATTAAATTGTTATGGTTATGACTTGTATTTGGATTATGCCCACAGTCTCAGTTAAGACTATGAGAAGACCTCATAAGCACGTGGAAGGACTCATTGCCTTCCTCAGAATGATTAGGAATATGGGATGGGGAAGAACCCATGGGGTCATCCGTGGACTTTCAGGGACCGTGCTGATGGGGCAGCTTCCCCAGAGACTGCGAGAGATGTCACCCCTTCTGCCTGTACTGAGAGCAGGCAGAACTTGGGGGAGACAGGGTCTGAATGTGCAAAGAAAACCAGGGAAGACAAAGGTTGTTCTTTGAACTGCAGGGAGAACAAAAAAACTTCTTTGAATTTGCAGTGTTCAGCAGGTGATTACGCAACCTGGAGCTGAAGTTGTAGAAACCTTGGCTGGAAAATAACCATGTTTGGATAATGCAAATAGCAATTGGATTTCATGGAGCACTGAGTGCATCTTTATTTTTGTAGCCATCAGTGAGTAAAATGCACTTGACATTTCCAGTCGTACCACTTCAGTGTCACAACTGGAAATCCATTATTTCTCTAACTCTGAGAGGGGCCGTATGCTGTAAGACCCTGTTGTCCTTCTTGACTCCCCTCAGAAGATGGGAATGTGTGCTAATGGCTGGAAGGAGTGCTGTGACTTGTCTGTAGGAAAGCAGCAGAACTGAGCAGAAAAACTGTCTCCTGTGGTAAGAAATGTGGGTAGAAATGTGCCTGGCTGCTGGCCTCCCCTCCAGTCGTACTTACTGTGTGCCTGCAGCACAGAAGCCCTGCAGGGTTGTGGAGAATGTCCCATCTTTACCATCTTGCTCACCTTTGTTCATGAAGCCGAGGTCCAGCACAGCTGTTGCTATTGATAAAAATCAGGGCTATTACTGATGGAGGTTTCTTTCCAGTGTGAACAGTCCTGGCTGAAATTCCGGTGATTTTGCCAGCCACGAGTCAGCCTCACTCATCACTGGGGTAGCCTGCTCCAGGTGGCCCTGCTTGAGCAGGGGGTGGGACAAGGTAACCTCCAGAGATCCCTGCCAACCCCGATCCTTCCATGATTCTGTGATCTCCATCGTTTCCACTGGACTCAGAGGCCATAAAAGGCCTCTCTTGCTCTTTGAATGTGGCCCTGGCAGACCAGTAAATAAAGAGTTTCTCCTCTGCCCCCTGCTCTGACACCGCTGCCTCCTGAGCAGGAGTTCACCTCTGCAAAGCTGCATCAGAAACTGTCATTGCAGATAATAATTCTCTTACTGAGTCCGAGGGAATAATCACAATTCACTGTGTCCCCCAGGGAGCTCGTGGGGGTGATGGTGGCGGCAGCACAACAGCATTCAGAATTTTGTACTTCCAAACACAAACTCCTGTCCTGTTTAGAAGGAAAAGGAGCCTGTGTTCGGCACTGGGGTGGTCATACCTGCAGCAAAAACAGCTCTTCTGGAAATTCATTTGCATTCCTGCATTTGTTAGCTGGTGGGTTGATCTTTTTCCTGATATGTTTTGTCCCAGATTATTGCACATCTTTGCCTGTTTGACACTGAAATTCCCTCCCAAGCTGTATCTCCACAGGCTTGCTGGGTTTGCAGCTCTGCATTGGTTGAGGCACAGCAACTTTTGGTGTTTTGGAAGCTTTCTGCACATGTCAAAATATGAAACAAAATACTGTTTTGAGCACTCTGCACCAATCCCTTACCCGGTTTGAGGCTGACAGACTGTTCAAAGGGATTCATTTCCCCTGCTGGATGAAAGATGGGATCTTTTCAAACTTTATTTTATGTCTGTGAGTAAGTTCAGCAATACTTTCGTGATAGGAGTGTGAACTACAAGTGGTAAAGCTGATAAAAGCCAGGCCAGCACCGAGAGGAAAAATCAGGTGCAGGGGTAGAGGTTTGAAGAACATCTGCAAACAGAGCCAGGGGAGGTTTGACCCTGGAATTTTTGCATGTGGAACTTATCTTTTTATGCTCTAACTCTGCAGAGGTGGAGCTGGAGACACTGGAGTGGGGGATACTGATGGTCCTGACAGATGACCCCACAGCTCTGACTGATGAGGTTCTTCTTTAAAGGGAGAAGAGATTTTTCCAAGTGCTTCCCTGAGATAAGGCTTTAATGACAGTGCTGGGAACCGTCTGGTACGAGGACCACACAGGCCTTCCTTAGAAACTGCTCTTTGCCAGGTTTCTGTGGCTGGTTTGGGCCTTTGCCAAGGGATTGCTCAAGGTCTGGGGGTGCACAGAGCAGATGTCAGGATGTACATTGTGTAATTTAGGAATGCTCCCTTGCCATTTGCTGATTATTGATGCCACTAAGAATTTTAACATGTTCAGAGAAAGAGTTGATTATTTTACAAAAATTCATTCTGTTGTTAATTTACTGCATTCATGGTCTATTATTCAGGATTCCTACAAAGTGAATGAATGAATATTCATTTTAATTTTTTTTTGTACACAAAGGTGAATTTTTGGTTTGAAAAAACCAGCTACAAAACTGGCATCAACACATACATACCTATTTCACCAACACATGCACGGCTATTTCACCTGTCTACTGTGCCGAATTATTTACATTCCTTTTGATGTGAAGAGCTCTAATCTTGTCAACTTGGTGTGGGCAGCAAGCAGGCCTCCCTGCCAGCACCCCTGTGCTCTGTGTCTTCTTTACTCTCCTCAGTATCCCATTTCTTCCCCTCTCTTGCCATGTTTTCATTCACTCTTTTAATATGTACTTTGGCAAAGCTTCCTCATCCTCCCCTCGTTTCCTTGGGAAGTTTACATAAGTCGTTTTTTCCACTTGTTTCTATGTCTGTGATCCTATGATCTTTTCCAAAGCCTTATATATCTCATGGATGTCCATGGTGGATATTTTGTCTGATTATTATTAGCTTTGGACTAAGATTTATTTCTTGTTAGGTCGCGTTTCTGGTGATTCCCTTTCTAGCCTAAATTGTTGACGGCTTTTGCTGTTATGGCAAGCGGAGGCCACTAGAGGACTCTGTTTTCCACCTTTTTAGCAGTGCTCTGGAATCAGGTTTTGCAGTTCCGGATTTTTAGGCATATATTTTTACAGAGCATGCAAATACACTCGTTTGCACGAATATATCATTTACAGAGTGACCAGGGAGCATTGGCCACCCATCAGTCAGAAGTGCATCCAAATGATGAGGAATTCCCTACAGAAAATGTGATTTGTGCTCTGCTGCCTTTAAAACAAAACCAATGTCTGGGCAGCTCTGTCCATCTCTCTGTGCGAATATTTGAGGCAGTGTAGGATTCTGTCTTCACTTCTGGCCTGCACAACTCCTTTGCTTCTGGGCTTTCAAGGCACCCAGATGATATAAACAAAGAAGTTTCACAAGATTTCAGGGTTTAATGATTTTTAAAACCTTTCCCTCAACTTTTCCCATTGGAGTCTTACAGAGAACTTTCCCACCCTGAAAGGTGCACTGGATTTGGATTCTTTCCAGAGACTTCCAAATCACTTTTCAACGTAAGGGGTTCCTTGCTGCAATTTTGAAGGAAATGAACAAAAATAAAGCAGATCATCTCTCTGTTATCTTCAGGCAGACAATAGAAATTATTGAGATTCAGAGCCATTATTCGGGTTTTTTTCCAATATGTGTTTTCCAAGGATAACAGAGGTTCTGCTGTCAATCCCCAAGGCTGTTTACCCAGCAGCTGCTCGGCCACTGCCCACCCAGCACTGAAAATTGTCTAATTGCAGTCAAGAGAAAACTGCCAGGGGGCATCTGGCCTCTCTTGGCTTTGCAGTGGCAGCACAGCCCAGCAGAGGCAGCTGAAGGGACTCTGGCATTCGTGAGCATTTGAGTTCAGCAGCACAAAAGGATGGAGGGAGCTCCATGGAAAAGGACCAAATTGCCCCGGGGTTCGTGGGTGTGACAGGGAGTGCCCAGAGTTTGCTCAAGTGAGCACAAGCAGAAAGCCCTCGGAAAACCTCCTGCTAATGGCTGGGTTCATTTTATAATCAAGCGACCCTTTGGAATGATCTACTCTCATCAACTTACTCTTTTTTCTTAAAAAAAGCAGATACTTGGAATTTCGAGAACATTTCAGTGTTTTCTTCCTCGTGCAAGTCTTCAGACAAGAAAAGAGGCCAGGGTGGCAAGAGCCCCTGCTCTTGGGAGGGACAGGTGAGGCGAGAGGAGAAGGGGTTCTTGAGGGGCTGGGATTGTATGAGATGCTCTGCTGCTTGGCTGCTCGTTTGTTTGGGCTCTGCCCAGTCTTTACCTACAGTTTTGGAAGGCAATTTAGAAATTATTTCAGTAGGAATGATTTGATAGCTATTGCAGTGTTTTAATGCTTTTTAGAAAATCCGTCTGTCCTGCAGTTTGGGGGAAAAAAGGAAATATTGTGAACTTGTGAAACGTTTGTCTTAGATTTTTATGATCAGTAATTTTTACAAGATTTTCCTGGACTTTCTGGAAATCCATGATTAGCTGTGGGGTTTTACAGAAGAATGGCACAGGAAACACAAACAACCCCCTCCCTGAGAATCAATTTTGAGTACTGAAAGCATTGAATGGATGCTTTCTTTAAAAACAGGTGTTACAGCCCAGGCTACATCATTTTCCATCACCATACCTGATGACAACTTCTGTTTATCCGATTTCTTCCATTTGAGAGTGCATTTATACATCTTTCTAGACACAACACATCCACTGCCTTTGAAGTCTGTAGTGAAATAGAAAATAATCTCTTCTTTTGTTCCATGTCTTATCCCTGCCCTATTTAGCACAATGCAAAGAATGCATGAAGGAACCCAGCAACAATATTTAAATGCTGCTTGTATCTTGAGTTGGGATATATTTAGACAGTTTAAATGATTTAGCTGCAAGTTGGCCTGAATGGTGTGAATTACACACCCAAACTGTCGGTGTTCCTGACACAGTTCATAGTAAGAATTTTAGCAGCTGCTGACAGTGAGCATCAAACCCCCCCTACCTCCAAATGTCTGTGTCTCGATTTCTCCCCCTTTACGGAGCAGTGCCATCTCCTGCTGTTCTGCTGTGGTGGCAGCCCTTCCACTGGCATCCAGGGGGTGGGAACTTCTTCCAAGAAAGAAATGACAGCACTTAGTATTCCCAGAAGCTTCCAAGGAAGGAAAATGTTAATTGATGAATTTCAGGGATTTCATGCTGAGTTTTAAAAATGAAAATACCTTGACATGGGCAGTGCAACTTTGTATCAAAACAACCAGCGTCATTTTACAAAGATCCGCTCATCCAAAAACCCAAACATCCTTCTCTGCAAAGTGTAGAACTTAAATGGGAACAGTGTCTGTCTTAATCATTCCAGTTAAAAAGTTCTTTTTTCTCCATTCTCCATTTGAACCTCAGGAGCGGAATTTGGCATGAACTGTCTGTAAAAGAGTGTTTGTGGCTCACACTTGACACACGTCTCTGGTGATGCTGGCAGGGCCAGGGCACACCAAGGCAGCTTTTGGGTCAGGATCAGTCCTGAGGGATGTGCACAAACATGAGAAGTTACATTGCAATGTGTGGTGTGGAGCAGAAGCCCTCGAATCAGGAAAATCATCAACCATTTGCTCAGACATCAGAACGTTTTAAACCAGCTGAGAGCAGGAATCCTGGGCCCAGTGCCCTGAAACCATCGTAGGCACCTCAGTCCCGTGCAGGAAAAGAAGGGCAGTGAGTGCTGTTAGATCTGGGAACTCCTGACCTGCCCTCTCTGCATAATCCTCTGCGAGGGAAAATGAGCTCGTGTGGCTGGCAAAGCCCCGGTGCCTGCCCTTCACACCTCCCCAGCCTGCTGCTCCTGCCTCCCCAGCCGAGCTCTGCTCTGTGATGCTGACTTCAAAAGAACATATTGAAGTGCATTCCCGAATCAGAGTCAATATTTGTGAGAAGATCAGTGTAATAAGGATTTCTGGGAGATGTGAAAACTACTCAGTGATCCGTGATCCGTGGCTGCCTGCCTTTGATATCACAGTTGGCAGAAGAAATAACAATTCTGCTTTGCAGCAGCTTTCATGATTTCCAGATTTATTTTTGTTTCAGACTAAAATAAAACCAAGGCTATTTTTTTTTTTAATAGTGACATGAAACTATCTGGGTTTCTTCAGATCAAAAATATGTGGTTTGCTTCACCTAGAAGTGAGTTTGGCCTGCGTATTTCAAAATTTTAATATTTGACAAGGCGCTGTGTGAGCAAATGGACACCCTGACTGCTCAGGGAGCCACGGAATGGTGGCATTCCTGGACTGCAAAAGCATTCCTTGCTGGGACCTGTCTGAGCTGCCCAGATGGAGTAGTTGACTTCCCTGGGGTTGTATTTTTGCACAGCAGGAAAGTTGCCCAGCCCTTAATGATAAAGTGTGGAACACAGGGAATAATTTCTGAGACAATTTCATAAAAAGATGGGGGAATGCACCACAGAGCTGCTGTTGGATTGTGCTGGGGGACTCTCAGGTGCTAAAATCACCTCCCATCAGTTACAGACTGAGCTCTAAGTGAAGCAGTGCCTGGGAGCAGCTGCCTTGAAATCAACTGCAGCGCTGGTTGCAGAGAAAACTGCATCATGATGTAGTCCTCATCTTGTAGTGTTTTGTAAACAGCCAGGAAAAATGACTTCAGAGTGTGTTGTCAAAGTGAGAGTGAGGAGGAGCTTGGCCAAGGAGCAGTGCAGATTTTAATAGCAGTCACACAGTCAGTCCAAGCCGACCACCTTCACAAATTTACACTGGGTGTCTAAGCACTAAATGTTTTCTCAGGCATTACAGCAAATAGGCTGCTTTTCTCTCTTTTAAACAGGGTTGTAAAGAGCTTTACACTGCTGGGTGTTTTGTTCTCTGAGTGTTGGAGTTGAGTGGGTTCCTCAGCTTGGACACAGCATCGTGTGTCAGGGTGTGGGCCTGTGTGTGTCCATGTGTGCTCCTTGGCTGTGGGCTGTGCTTCTCTAAGGGGAGGACTCTGTGCCTGACTTCATCAGCTGATAGCGGCCTTATCAATTATCTCCTACACCTTGTGTAGGGATGGAAAGAGCTCTTATCGGCTTTCATTGCCTGTCATTGCAGGCACCACGTGGTGGGAGCCATTCCTGCCTTGTTCACACTCCACTCCCATCCCAGTTTTACTTTACTGACCAATATTTCTCTCATATTTCACTTTTGTCCCCAGTCCCAATGCAGCACTCAGCCTCCTGATCCCTTCCCCAATGCTGCTGGTCTGAGATGCTCTCACTTGGTTGGCAGCATTTCCAGAATCAGGCTACAGTTGTTTTTGTAAAAATTACAGTATCTCTGGCCTTGCCAGCAGTAACGACTGAAACAGAGCTACTCATACCGCAGTGAATCAAGCTGACACTAAGATAATTATATTTGTGTTAGACTTTCAGTGCCTCTCTGTGTCACTGTTGTGGACTGAAACGAAATAAAAAATCATAGGGCAGTTCAAAGCAATTAAAGTGTGAGGGCCCTGGCTCAGCTTTCAAAACAGACCTAAATGTTTATCTTCCCTGCAGCATAAATCAGCTCTGGCTCACAGGGCTGGATGAGGAATGGCTCTTAACAGGGACTCTTGCAGTCCTGGTGTGTTTATTTAATGTGGCAAAAGACATCTACAACTCCTGGTATTTTTATGTGTAAGAACCTCATAATTCAGATGGTTTCCCTGTCTTGGCTTAGCAATTCATAAACATTAATAGGGATTTCTCTTCACTGCACTGCAGCACTATAAAGAATGCTCTGCCTGGAGAGGGCAAGTCAGCAGAATTAGAAACTTGCCCTGTTCTGCAGGATATCTGCATTTGTGTACACCCCAACCAGGTGCTGGCTTGCACCTTTTCCCACAGGGATAATCATGAGCTGAGGAGGAGCTCTTTCCACTTTCTGATCAGCCGTAGGCACATGAAGTTTACTTTCTCTTGCCTTTTCATATTCAGCCTATTCTATGAACCATTTAGTGTTACATGTCCTTGCCAGCAGCATAGGAGAGAAGGGGAGCTTTCCATTGTAAGGAAAAAATGTGGAAAATCTTTTCAAAGCCACCAGCAGGTCAGATTTCTCCCCAGGAAATAATCAGCCTCGGCACTGCAGGAACATCCACAATCCCGAGTTTCAGCCTACGCAGTTAAAGGCTGCTGCTTGCTTCCAATAAATAAAATATTTTTAGATTTCGAGTCTATTTTAAACTTGCATGAGGGAGCCTTCAGTTTGGTGAGCTCACTTCTGGGTTTTTGGCTTTCAGGAGATGAGAGCCTTGAGAGTGTGCAGGTTGTAGCTGAAAAAATACTTAATAGAGGAGGCTTAAAGCAGGAGTGGGTGCCCAGAGGTGTTTCTGTATGGAAAAGGTCCAGAAAAGCCTCTGGAAAATGGGAAATGGGAAGAGCTTGGGTGCAGGACGTGGTAATGTGGGCAGAACAAGGGAATTGCTGGTGTCCTCGGTGGTTGGGCAAGAGCAGATTGAATATGCACTGGAATTCTGAGTATTGCAAAGAGGGAGGCTAGATCAGGACACCGTGGGCTGGGAGGGTAACGTTTGCAGTTAGTGTGGGTGAGCATCTCCAGGTTGCTCCTGGAATTGTTATCCAGGCAGTGATTTCCCACTTTCCCTGGAGCATAGGGCAATTTAGCATCGACTTTGTACATAAGGTCTTTAAAAACTGGGAAAAATTTAGTTCATTTTAGACAAGAGGCCCAGATGACAGTTCAAGGAATGCTGGAAATTTCTGGCGGCTTTTTAATAAATTCAGAAGTGGACATGATTCTGTCTCATACACAAACTGTTAAATCGATAAATTCCAGTGGATTTATTCCATATTTCTTCTCTTTGGGGCTAGACCTTTAACAGGCTCTTGAATAGTGATACAGACATGGAAATAACTACAGAAAAATTAACTCATTTTTTTTTGTTTAGTATTTTGGGCAAGTTCATTGTGTCAGTGTCAGCTGGCATGTAACCACCCAGTGTTTCACACACATTTTTGGTAGGATAGAGCTGGCTTGGATTACAGAAGGGGGCAGTGATGTTTCATTTTTTGGAACTAGAATCCCCAGCTAACAAAAGCTTCGGCTCTATATATACAGGAATAGAAAAGCCCAAGGTTTTCTCCTGCTGTTTTGCTTCCTCGTGTTACAATCATTCTTCCTACTTGTTATTACTTGATTTTCTTCAAGGAAAAAGTTCCACCTTGGGTTGGGTGTGAGGCCAGTGGATAGCACAGAATGCTCCTGCCACCTGCCCGAGACCTCTCTGGCTCCAAGGGCAAATTCTTGGTAATATTTCAGACTCCATAAAAATGTTAATGACCTGTTAACTGCTTGTTTCACCCCACAGTTTGTTTGGCCTCCGCCTGCTGACATTACAGCTCATCAATGGCGTTTTGTGACCCCCATTCATAATGTTCTGCTTCCTCCTGGGGAGAGGGAATAAAATGAGGGATCTTTATAAAAACGAGCATATGCACAGAGCAGACAGGCTTCTATTCTAGGCACGCCCTGCATCCTCGAGACGTCAGACGCCAGGTTCGATGGGCCGGGAGTTTTTAGCTCACACATGCAGTGAATGCCAGCGCAGTTTCATTGTGGAATTGTGGTGCTGTTCTCACCTGGCTCCTGCTGCCCGCAGCACATGGGGAGGACAATGCTGCGGGGGGGTTTCCTGCAGGAAATGTCTCTTCATTGTTTGCTCTGCCTGCCTTAAACTAACAACTGCAAACAGGGGTTGGGTGAGGGGGGATAATCCCAGAGGCCATCCCAGCATCTCCCAGCTCTTCTGCTCGGGCCTTTCCCCCACCACAGAGCTGCTTCCAGACCTGCTCCCCTGACTCACCAGCCCAAGCACGTTCTCCTCTCTGCATCACCTCCCAGCTTCCCTTTATCCTTGCACCACAGGAGCCTTTCTCACTCACACGGGTTCAAGAGGTGCTTCAGCTCCTCCCTGCATTTCTTGCCACCGATGAGACCCCAAGACAAACACGTTCTGTGGGAGCTGGGCAGCTCCCTTTGATCATTATTTCATAGCAGGGTTGTCTCCTGCCTTCCCGTTGCTGGTGGTGTGCTCTTTATCCCTCACTTCCAGGTTTTCTCAATGCTTTTCTATATGTAAGGAACTATTGGAAGCCCCCAGTCCACAGTGAATACTTCAGACTTTTGTTTTTCTTTGACTCCCACTGAAAGATTGGGGACAGATGAACACCTTGAGGTACAAACACTCACTTTCCCTGGGTGCTGATATGTGTCCACCTCTGTCTGTGTTTTCTGGTTTATCCATCAGTTGTTCTTTGCACATAATCCAAGGGGTACGTGGTCCCTTGGGAACATTCTGAAATATTTATATTATTGTTAAAATACAGTGAAATAGCCCCTAGAAACTGGGCCTTCATGCTTGCTTGATACCTTGCTGAATAGCTCAGCCTTTTTGGGCAGACTTGTGTCCTGTCATATGCAGCCTCTGCCCTTGGAGAAGTATAAATACTCATTAAAAGCCTCATGATTAATTAAACAAGTCAGTTTTCAGAGTGAAAGCAAAATAGTTTCTGCGATAAGTCTATTTCTTAACAATTATTCCAGATTTGATCAGATTGTACACATACAGTCCTGAACATATTTCTGAGGTGAAAATGTTCATCAATAACAATTATTGTGCATGGAGTCCATTTCCAAAAGAATTTTCCAGACAACAGATAATTTTAGAGCATTTCTCAAGTAATAAAAGGACATATAATCTTCAATTTGTTACTAGAACACACTGGCAAGAAAACCAATCTTATCCTTAATTTTTTTTTTAGCTTCCATGCCCAAATCGCTAATATTTTAATCAAACCACTCCTTCCAAGTGGCCTGCCACAGGATCAGGGCTTCTACTGCAAGTACAATTGCTCACAAATCTTATTTCTTGATGTAGCCCTTTAGTCTTTTTGGGAATAATTTGAGTGTGCTGTGACTTGTGAGGAATACTGCCAGCAATGTTTCCAGGTTTTCCCATTGAATTTGAGGATAAATGATTTGCTTTAGAACAAACAATCCTATTGCTGACAGACATAATTGCCACGGTTTTCTCTTTGCAAATATTCTGGCGGTGTTCTGGTTTGCTGGGATCTCACTTGTGATCTCACAGGACTCAGCTGAGGCCATTTATCTCTTTCCACTGGAGCCTACTGAGCTTAACCTCTCCCACCTGCCAGCCCTGGGCCCTTCGGTGAAGTCCCTGGAGTTCAGAAAACAGCCAAGAAGCAGCAAGAGGGGTGAGCAGTCAGTCTGTGGCAGCAGTTTCAGTATTTCCTGTAAAAATACCAATAGCTACTCAGATATCCTTAAAATTAGAAATGCTTCTGAGCTCCACGAGTTTTTAAGGGGTGGCATCAAAGCCCTTGAGATTAAAGTGGTTTTTATGTGTTTAAACTTAACAGTATTAAGTCTGTAAACCCAAGCTGGGAAATAATAATAAATATTAATCTTACAAGTCACAGTAGTTAAGAAACGGCGCTGGAAGCTGTTACAGAATTTCAGGTGCTGTTGTTGGAAGTGGATGTTAATGAAGTTGGTATCTGCTTTTGATAGATCAGTCACTCCACTTCTTCAGGGATCAGCAGGGTAGCATTAAGTGTTTGTGGCTGGTCTGCTTTCCCAAGGTCATTTTAATTAACCAAAATAACAGCAGGCGATAGAATATTTGATCTAAAATACAGATAGCAGTGGGGATAAATGAGGAATAATTCTAAATGCATGTGCCAGAGGTGCTGGTAATGGATAAGCAGTATCACAGTTTATTTTATACAGAGGTATGTGGGAAGCTGGCTGCCTTTAAAATAAATGAATCTATTTAGGCAATCAACCTCTGCTGCACAGTCAGGGGCCTGCAGGAGGCCAGATTGTAATGTGGCAATGGTAGCTCTGAAAATGTCTTTACAAATGTCTTGTTTTCTGTTTTCTGCTTGATTCCCTCGGTCAAATTGATGCTCTCTGGATGGGGAAAACAGGCAATGCAGTGTCAGGGGAAAGATACTCCTGACTGAGGGCCGGCAAAGGCTTTTGTGGGAATGGCAGCACATCCTTTCTGCCCCCAAAGCTTGTCTGCACTTTCAGATGTGCACTGGTGCATTCCTACACTGAAAAAAAAAATAAAATTGTTGATGGCTATAGCTCTGTGAAACACTCAGGCCTCTGTGAGAGCCCTGGGGGTGTTCGTTAGTAGCACATACAAGGTTCAGATACCTTGATGTGAGCGCATTTAGGTTTTTGAATGTGTTAAAAAAGGTCACATTTGATAATGAATTTTAAACGTTAATTTTATTAAGATAGTTAAACTCTCTGTAACTCCAAATAAAGAATTATTTCAGAGGTGTTTGTAGGCAGAGTAATTGGAATGCTGTCTGAAAGTGCTGCAGTTGAACCAAATCATGTCAGGCACAAACTGAATACACCTGAGATATTCGTAATTCCGCTGAATGTCTGTTCTGGCACTAAATACATCAGGATGGAATTCCCAGGTGTTCACTGGACCATAGCAGATAGTGACTGGTTGAACAGCAGAAATGAGAATTACTGGTTTGGTCCATTTCCCAGAATATGTGCCTGAACACTCCTAGTTGTGTATGCACATCTCGAGGTTTCCTGTACCATAGAAGGCTTTTTGTTTGGAACTCGTGGAGTTTGTGTTACGATCTCTCACTCCCACTGCCAGACTATTCCTGGCTTACTGGAAATGCTGGGTTCAAAGCCCACCTCTCCCGCTTGGATCCACACACCCCCTTGCCTTATTTAGGACTGAATCTGGCACTAGGGGAGCAATTCCTCTTGCCTCCCTCTTCACATGTTTTCTGACCTACCTCTAAGTGGAAGTGATACATCTATAAATAAAGGTCATGTAACACTGGGTGAGGCAGGAGGCTTCTGTCAGTTATTTTAGTTTGGATGCATCATTAATTAATGAGTTGAGCCTGCTCAAAAAAGTAACAGTAAATGTTTTTATCAGCTGTCAGTGTGACGTGTCATTATATAACCTGACAGTGTTAAAAAAAAAAGTTGGAAATTATCTAAAGCATTTTGGACCGTAATAGTTTTAGCATTTATCTTTCTCTGAGAGCTGAAGTGATAAGTGACCTGAGGGGCTCCACAGGCCCATCCCCACTATTCCAGCAGTGCAGGGCTACAAGACAGGGAGCTCTTGGCTCATGCAAAGGTCAGTTGGATTTTGTCCATTCTCCTTCTAAAGCTCCCTCCCTCTGGGCTGGAGAGGCTGGAGGAGAGCTGGTCACACACGGTCCCTTGGGTGGTCACTTGGTGCAGGATGGCTGAACTCTGCAGCTCTCCCTGCTCCCGGCTGTCACCTACTACAGCCCCTCTGTTGTAGTTGCAAACCAGGAACGGGCAAAGCAGGTCCTTTTCTGCAGAGCAAAAGGGACAGTGCTCCCCTTGCCACCCCCTTGGTGACAGCAGCAAGTGTCTCTTACATTTAGGCGGAAGCTTTGCTTACAGTCGGAAATCTGAATCAGCGATGCTGTCGTCGCCAAAAATACCACCTGGAATGCAATTTGCTGCTTAGCAGTTGGGGTTTAGGTGTGGAAAGGTTGCAGGTAAGCTACAAACAGACAGCACCAGCTTTTAACATGCAGAGGTGTTTGGAGTTGATTTCTGTGGATGATTGATTGGATCTGTGGGGGACCACGCTCCTCTTTCTTTATCATTAACACACTTTCTCACTGAACCCAAGTGCCAAACAGTTCCTTGGAGCTTGACCCCAGAACATAACATTGCAGTGGCTTTAGGGAGCAGGAGGATTTGGGAACGTTACCTTAAGAGCCCAAACTTGTTCCTAAACAGTTCCCTGACTTTCCCTGGAGGGTTGTCAGAGAAAAGGGTCCGGCTGGTGCTGCCCAGGATGAAGTACTGGGGCCAAGCTCTTTGCCAGAGCAGTAGTGAGATACTGATGCTTTGGGCTGCCATGTGCCTTGATGAGATTGTTGATCCTCATCAAGAGCAGTAGTGCTGATTAAAATGCCAATACTTGCTCCAACAAGTTCCCTTTCTCTCTTTCCCTTTAGTTTCCCCAGAAAATGGCCACTTCCTTGCATTGTGTTTTTTAAACCATGTTTACAGTGTGTTCTTGCTGTGGTTTTGCACACTGTGCTTATAAACTAGCAGATAATTTAGAGTTGCTTTTCATGCAGGAATGATATTTGCCCCTGGTATGTTTAGAGCAATTCCCAGCCTTGCCTTGTGGGTGTTTGTGCTCATCCCTTCCCGCCGTGCCATCAGTGGTAGGTAGGATGCTTTAAAAATCTAAGCTTCAGGAGTGAGTCAGACTCTTCATGCTATTATTTTTTGCTGCTTTAACCATAGCTCTTAAACACATTGTTCAAATGCAGTGCTGGGCTGTGGAAGCATTTGATTCCTTATTTTATTATTTAGCACATTAGTGCTTCAGAGGCTCTGTTAGGTCCATCTGTCAAACACCACAAAAGCACAGGACATAAAGACGCTGGGTTTACACCTTCTCTCTCCCCAGTGCACACCCAAGATTTTGATTTCTGAATGAAATGTTGCATTTGCTTTGAACCTGCTTGCTAGATCTGTCTCTGTTAATGTCACTGTCACCAGCCATGGCTTTGCTGTCCTGTGCACTGTGTGTGAAAGGCTACAGCAAGGCACTGCCACTGCATTATTGTTAAAGGAAAAAGTAGATTTTGCCATTAGGCTATTGTAGCTTTGAGGTTTTTTTGATGCCTCCTCCAGATTTAGAGGTTTACCAGTATTTCAGTGGTTGATTTAGTAATAAAGCTGGATGAGGAGCTTGTCTTTTTCCTTGTTGTTTATAGTTGTGGTTTGTAAGAAAAAGGTGATTTTTCTGGCCAGGGGGAGTTTTAAATCTGTTTTAAGTAAAACTGAAATTTTGCCTGTGCTGTTCCACATGTTAATTCCAACACATGAGCCTCGTAAAGGAGGTGTTGCCCAGTTCATCCCTTTGCTCCCTTGCAGCAAAGGAAGAAATTAGAGTTTTGCATCAATGTGCAACAAGTTAGAGTTCAAGTAGGTGTTACGAGAAACATTAAGCACCTGCACATGCAGTGCTGTATTTTATATGTTTGTGAGTTATACCTGGGTGAATGTTTGAATTAAGTCCATGGATAAGTTGATGATGACTATAAAATTCAGCAAGAATTATAGATTATGGCTGCAGACAAGGCAACAAACTTGTTTTAAATCTGTTGGAGTGAATAAGGTGAAAGTCCACCTGAGCAGACTGAAGTCACTGCAGGATTTAAGTCTGTAAAGCTGCTGGAGGACTTCATTAGACCACTGCAGAAGGTAGGAAATGTCACTGAACAGAGCAACAGAGGAAAAATCCAGGAATTTCAGATTGGAAAACTAAAAAAATGTGAGGTTTTCAAATTGGTTTTAACAAATACTTTTTAAAAGCAACAGTTTGGGTTTCATTACCTCCGTCAAGCTATATACAAGTTCTTCACAGATTTTTTTTTTTTCATAAGTAACAATATTAAATTTCAGAAAACTGAAGCTTCCGGCAAATTAGGAGAGGAGTCGCAGACAATGAGAAAATATTCATACATCAGTTATATGATTCTTTTCACTTGCTCTTGAAAAAAAGCTGTCAAGTTTTCTGTGAGGGAAGGAGATTTATGTGAAATGGAGGTAATTGTGTCTTTGACCTATGGACTGGATTTCTTAATCTGGGCTTGTGAATTACAAAAGTTGAATTCTTTTTGAAACCTAGTTAGCAAATATCTCTGGAGAATAAAGCAGTACGAAATGGAGCCCTGGTTTTATTACAGAGGCTGCTGTAAGGGTGACTTTGTTTCATGTAATTGCTTGGGGACCTCTGTCTGATCTCTTCACTTGAAGCTGATACTGCAGGCTTTAATTGAGTAAGGCTCCTCTTGAAGTGGAAATAGTTTACATTGGGAGATTCATTTCTAGAGCTGAATATCTTGGCCTTTGTCTCAGATAAAAATTAATTTTGTGCCTCTGCGTTCACCACAGCTGACAGCGGCCCTCGCTGCTGCCCCTCCAGCCCAGGATTCTCAGCACCTCCAGGATAAACTCCCCTTTCCATATGGTTCAAATGCAGTGCTGAGCTCTTTGTCCCTTTCTAAAATACTCCACATCAAGGCTGTGGACAGCCCACATCTCAAATCCAAGGAAATAGGATTGGCAGCCTTTAAAAAAAAGCAGGATAAAACACAACTTCACTTGTTTTCTTGCTTTCCAGTTTGGGTTGATTTATGAGTGTATTATTAATTCTTTTAAAACTCAGGATTATCATGGAATGTCTGAAATCCTCCTGGAACCTAGGTAAAAAGGAATGACAATTCTTTGCTTGAAGTAATGTTTCAACTTGCAGATGGCAGTTCCAGGTTTGGCTCCAGACTGAGAAACAGGAGAGAGATCTGAAGTTTTTGGGGTTGATTTTTAAAAACTAGAAATCTGTTTGGAAGGGAGCAGGCAGAATAAAGGGCAGATAAGGCAAAATAATGCCTACAAATACCAGCTTATCTTGTACATGTCCTAAAGCCCAGCCTGGTGTGTGAGATCAGAGCAGCATGGGAGAGTGCAGGTTGTTCTTATCAGTACATGTTGTCAGGATAGAAATCTTTGAGTGATCCTGTGCTGAAAGGGAGACTTGGCATGAATGAAGTCATCTGTGTAGGTTTAGTAACTGAGAGCCTTTTTAGTCTCTAGTGTGAATCTTCTTTAAGAAGGGGCTGTACAATCCTGCTGCTGCCAGTTTCCATCTCTGCTGATGCTAAATGTAGCAGTCTCAGTGATTGGCTGCTGCTGGTTTTTTGCTGAAAAAAAACCCTTTGTCGTGATGAGACAAAAAGGGGGGTTATTTTTAAATTCCTTGAACCCTTCTGTAGAGGAGGAAACACAGAACAGTTTGTTTGCAGGTTGCAGTGGTCCTCTGCATCCTTGGACTCTGAAGCAGGTTCAGTCATGGTTCTGTTCAGTACTCAAAAGCAAGGAAAGCCGAAAGGAGTTCCTGCAAAAAGCAGAACCCAGTGAGAAAATGTATTTATAATTTGTCTATCTGCCTCCTATTGCAGGAGGGAAGTAGCTGGTGCTGGTCATAAAGGTTTTCTTGGAGACTGGTGCATTTTTTGAAGCAGTCTTGTAGTTCTGGAGAGTCATTGCTGATCTTGGATCTTCTTTCCAACCCTATTTGTGTTTTGCAGCTTGGCTGTTAATGCAAACACACCGCCTGGTTTAAAATAGAAATGACACAGACCAAACTGAATATGAAGCTCAAGTGTTTCGTTGGTTCAGGGTTAGATTTCCTGGGGGGTTTTTTGGAGGGTTTTCCTCCATTTTACTTGTGTTTGCACACTCATGTCCATCTTCCAGAAGGTTGTCTAGGTAAGCAATTATTAAAACTGTCTTGGAAAATTTTTACATTTATCACGGAGTGTTGTGCTGCCTTTTTTCATGTGGCTGCTGCAAGTTTGGGTGATGTCATGAGCTTGAGTCTTCAGCCAAATTTCTTCAGTGACCTGCCTTGGGTTTAATCTAAAAGGATTTTGTCTGCAAGGCATTTACATTCCCTCGGGATTTGTCAGGATGATGACAAAGTATTAGTGCATTTGTCTTAATGATATCTGCAGTTTGAATGAGCTGGATAAATATAAATGCTCTCTGCAAATTGAGATGAAATCCTGTCTGAGAGTTATACAGACAAAAGGTATTTAAGTGGAAAGATCATGCAATGAGTGTCTTAGCTGATCCCTTTGATCACACTGACATTCAATATATCCAGTGTTTCTCATTTTCTCTGAGAACATGGGGTGCCATTTCCTACATCCCAGTATGGAGCACTGGAAGAGGAGAGGCTGCTCTGAGTGCCTGGTGCTTGCTGGAGCATTTTTGTACAAGGCAGAACTGATTAAACATCATTAATGATTAATGTATGATTTGCACATTCAGCGTTCATTGTTGGAGCCGAAATCTCTCCTATTTGACTTCAACCTGATGGAATATTCTCGGGAACGTTAAGCAAAATTACTTCAGTCCTTTTATTCCAGTGAAAGGATTTAAAGGAAGAAAGGTTTTCCAGCTGCTGAAAAATGGAGACCACCTATCTCTTATCAGGTTTCTTCAGACTAACAGTGTTCAAGAAGGGAAGGCTGGGGGTGTAAAAGGCAAAATTACCAAACCTTAATTTAAAGAAAAATAACTTTTAAAATAATAATGTTTCTCCCTAATTGTCCTTTATAATATTTATAATAATTTGTAGCAAGCAGTTCAGTAATTTGAAGCTTATTCAGAAAACACAGCATTACTTTTGAAACCTGAAAAAGAATCATGGTCAGAGGACAGAGCCCTTGATTGCATTCAGAAAGCTGAATGGAATTCTCCACGCAGTCTCTCACGCACTTTCAGATTTCATATAGGCATCTTGCAGCTTTGCTAAATGCTTTGATCTGATTCTCAAATTGCCCAAAATCACAGTCCTGAGCTGATGGGAAAGAAGGTGCAGCCACAGTGGTGCAAAAAGGGAAAGAAGCAGCCTTGATTCTGTTCAGAAAACAGGGAAAATCAAACCAGTCTGCTGGCATGGCTTGATCAGAACTGTTACAACTCATATCATGTCTTTTGGCCCTAAGTTGGTCTCAAGTCTTGGTTTACATGGCATTAAAATAAAAAAAAAGAATCCATATCAGTCTGTATAACATCTCTATCTTACTACATGGTTTGTACGTTTTATGTCACCCACACAACAGGGAAAAGGAAAAATGTGACAGGTTAATTGTGTAAAATTTCCTAAAATTTTGATTCAATTTAGAAATTATATTTCGGTAGACCTTTGAAATATTTAATTTCTCTTGTCATGTTTCTTTCCCCCAATGGACACTTTTTTCTTTTTCCCCCTTAACCTCTTGGTGAATACTATTCCAAAAATAATTCTGCAGCTATGATTTCTTTCCGGAGCATTTCTATTTTCAGCCTATAGAAATAATTTTATCTTCTTGCTGTTACGGCAGTGACAGATGATATTTTCTTTTTCTCTACATTTAGACACCTTATATTACCCAGCTCACTGAGGTAAAAAAGACCCTTCACGTGCTGAAGATCCAAAACTCTTGATGTGCTCAGAAAAGACACTACATTAGTTACTGCCATTTCCCCTCATTTTTTATCATTACAGCTGTAAGCACTTTTTTTTTGCATGACGTTATTTCTGAAATCCAAAAGGAAGGAAAAATGGCCTGTTTTGGTTGAGACCAGGAGTGTTTTCTAATGATTTTTTGTATTGAAAGTGCTGTGCTTGGATTGCTCCTGCATTAGAGACAGCAGAGCTGTATGTATAATGTATCAGAAGGGATAAACAATGCACATTTTCCATGATATCCTGATATTGCTCAGGATGTGCCTCCCTCCACAGAAGGATTTGTGGAATGGGAGCCGGAGAGAGCTCATCAATATGGCAGTTAAAGGGAGTTTTCTTTGAGGTTTTTCTTTGTGCGTGCACACGCAGGTTGTTCATTTAAAATTCCTTGTACGTCTGCATTTGCTGAGTACTGAATTTTGGATTTTCCGCTTTTCTAGCTGCTGTTCGCAATTGTTGTTTTGTTGTGGAAAGGTTGGGCCTTGAGCTGAGGGGGCTCCAGTCCTCACTGCTGGGAGGGTGACAAGGACACACACACGAGCTATCTCGCCATCCCACACCACATCAGCCAGTTAGGTTTTGCTGCCAAATCCCCAGGAAACGTGTTTTCCCTATAAAACTGTGTGTTTAAGAGCACTAAGTGTTTATTTTTTTGAAGGCTTTCCTCAGGGCAGGGCGCCATTTTGCCCCTGTGGTGAGGCTGAGGGGCTGCTGGGGCCACGCCCGGTGCTGCGTCCCCTCACGGCACCCACAGCCCCTGCTGCTTGCCAAAATGTTTTTGGCTGCTTGTACTGCAAATATTTTGTGAATTGTGCTTGGTCTTTGGACCACCAGAGACCCTGGCACCTGGGCTGCACTTTTTCCCCCTCAGAGTTGTGGGAAAATTGGGCGGGAATGTTCCCGTGAAGGAGAACCAATGTCTGCCAGGCTGTGTCAGGTGAGTCGGGGCTCCTCATACCCTTTCCCTGTTATGATGTTTGAGAACATGCTACTTTCTGTTGTCATAGGGCTTAAAATTTCAATCTTGTGTATTTTAACCCCCTGAGCCCACTTAGTCCTCTCTGGGGGTTTGTGTAAAAATAACAATAAAACCCCGAAACAATATGGGTGTGACTTGTACGCTCAGAAGAGCACTGGTAGATGTGGACGGATTTTAGACAAAATTGTCCTTAGCAAATCTAGAAGTATTGTATAGAAAAGGCCGTGTGTTTCTGTGTGTCCTTAAGTTATTGTTTGTTATCCCCCAGATCACAGTGTTCATGGAGTCCTTTGGCATGGCTGGGTGGGTTGTGCTGGTGAGCAGTTTCAGTATTAACATTTTTGGTAAGATTGTCCAGGGACAAGCAAAAGCATCCCTTTGGTGAGGCATTTGGACCCTCAGCAGCCCCAGAAGGGTTGTCTGAGGTTTTGTGTCCCTTCCTTGCACACTCCACTTTGCTCCTGGGATTTGTGCCTTCCTCAGGTGTCTGGCTGGTTTGGCTCTCCTGGGTGCTACAAAGCAGTAAGGCTTTATTGGCATCAGTGTGTGAGATCCTGTGACTCTGTTTAAACTTGTCCTCCTTTGTGGCTAGTGTTAGTGCTGCTTCTAACCAGCTGTACAACTTTCAACCTGAATGACCCTTCTCTTATTTAAAAAGAAAAATAAAAAAAATCAGAGATGTGTTTTATCTTCCCCTCTGTGATTGGGAGAGAAAAGGTAATCACTGTGGCCCTGATCATGACAGAACTATCTGAAGGTATTGCCAGTTCTGCTTTCAACTCTCACCCTCTGAAAGGCTTTCTTTCATGTTCTGGGTAAAGCACTGTGTTCTTCTACATGTTTGTGGCATAGTGATATTGATAAAACCTTGTTTTATTCCTTTACAGTGCTCTTCACTCAAGGTAACCTTGGCATTCACTTCTGGGACTTGATTGATTTCTAAGTTAAATGGCTTTGTTAATTAACCAACAATTTAGGCTTCTTTACCAAGATCAGGGAAATCTGCCTTTTTGCTGTTGGGAGATCTAAAATGAGAGTGACCCAATTGCTGTTTCCCTGAACTAATTTAGGAAGAGAACTTGAAATGCTGTGGGGCAAACTTGGGTTTATTGCAGTATTTTATGTATTCCATTAACTTCTTTGGTTGTCGTAGCAATGCAGAGGCAAAATGATACAAGCCTTGAGTTAGTGTTCATGTTTTAAATAAGACAAATAAAATCTTTTAAAAGATAAGTACGGTTGATACTTAGCACAAGCCCAGCTCTGATATGCTTCAGGGATTCCTTTGAATTCCTGTTCCTGAAAATGAAAGAATCACTCTGTGTGGCAGATGCAGAGGGAATTTCCTGTGTGCAAAGGAAAAAAACAACCCACCTTTATTAATCTTCCTGCTGAAAAGAAATCTGCAGGGAGTCAGAGGAACTTCTCTGAAGTTGCCAGCTGTAAAATTTGAATTTTGGGCATTTATTCATAGAAATCATCGGGGTTTTGTGGCGTTTTTGTGTGGTCTCTCCCCCGCTCCCCACCCATTTAATTAGCATCATGTTTATGATGCTCAGCAGTTCTGAACTGGTGTGATTCCACCCTGAATGAAGTGTCACAGTGGCTTCCCACCTGTGTGGATGGAACAGAACATGAGGTGTTGGAGGTTTAGGGTCAGTCAGAAAAATACTAAGTCAAGGATGGCTTGTTACTCTTCCTAAATATAGTTAGATTTTTTTTTTTTTCCTAATTTATTTTCTTTTGGGGAGTGGGCATGGGAAGAGGAAGTATCAGAAAATCAGGTGAGGGAGATGTATGAGATACTGTCAGTAACATTTTTACCTTCTTTTGTAAGAATTATTGAAAGTTACCTGCTCTTTGTAGTAGTTACTGGCACAGGCTGGCAAATTAAACTGTTTTTCCACATCCAAGGATTCTCTTAAAACCAAAACAGATGGGGAGACTGGGCATGACTCAGCTGTAGACCTCTTGCTTCCCTCTTTCCATTTCTCTCTCTCCCCCCTGCCTCCAGCCATACAACTGCAGTTCCTTATTTTGTGTCTGCTCCCCACATGAATTACCAGAGCTTGTCTGAATGAACAACTTCACCTCCTTTCCCTCAAATCCCTTGGCGGATAAGTAACATATGGGCAACATTTGGGTACAGCTCACATTCAGAGTTTAGATACCAGTGTGATACTGAGCTTGGGTTTGAGCCCAGCTGCCTAATTTCCTCCCAGAATTTCCATTCAGAAATCCATGGCTGTACAGTGCATATGTTAACATCACAGACCTATTTTTTCACCCCTGGCCAGGTGCTGAGTGTTGTCCATCTTTGTCCATAAGCAGCCTTAGCTGCACTTAGTTCTTGGTGTAGGGACTGGTGCTGGGAAGGTGCCCAGTTGTGTCACGCAGTTGGTGTCACACAGTGAGTTCCTCCTGTTCCCTCCTTGTTCCTTTGGTCCCTTTCTGGTTTTATTTCCCTGCTACAAATGATTTTCCCAAATTATGTAAGTAAAGCTAAATGGGCACGTTTCCAATTTATAGTTACTATTAACTAATGGTAGCAAACAGAGACATAATTAGCTGGTGGATGGCAGATGGGGATTGTTTCAAATTTGCTAACCTGGTAGAGATACAAAATGGAATTCTGGCTACCCAAGGTCAACAGTAAATTACTTATTAATCTTAAAACAGCGTTTGACCCAAATTTATGCAATAATTTTTTCAAACCCATGGAAGTAAATAAGATTTTGGGATCAGCCTGTACTGGTGATTATTTGATTTGATGGAAAATAAAAGACCTGAGACTTATGAAGTGTTTGTTGGTTTTTTTCTTCTTAGTGAAACAATGAATGTTAACTCAAGAAATGTGAGTTCTTTGTAATTTACTGTGGAAAAGCTTCAGGCATCTAACCTCAAGATAAAAGAAAATGCATCATGTGTTAATCAGGCAGCACAAGGAATAAGAAAATAAGAGACTGGATGCAAAGATTTCACAAATCTCAGTGACGTGGTAAGTGAATTTTGCATATATTTGTAGCTAATTAACTTGCTTCTGAATTACTGTAAATTGTGTTATGGTAGCCAACGTGACACCAGAGCTTCAAGGTGCTCCCAGGGAACACACAAGAAGGTTTCTTGGAGGAGGCTGGCAAATAAACAAGAACAAAAGCCCCAGGCTTTTCTCTGAGCCTGGCTGGAGCGCAGCAGTGACAGAGGGGATGAGTCAGTGGGCAGTGCTGGCCCCTCTCCAGCCTTTCCATCAGCTCAGGGATGCTGGAGGCATTTGCAGTCAGCACCACCGGCTGCAGGAGCCTTGGAAAACGTTTCCATGGGCTGCTACGGTGGCGTTGGAAGGGAAACTCAATGCACTGTTTATCTATGACCATGAACCCTTCTCTCTCCCCCGGAAAATAAAAATACAGTGAGAAGGGGGAACATTCCCAAGGTCTTTGTGGATCAATGTAATGTTGAGCTAAAGGAAATTAGAGGTTTCTTGATGTTCCCAGCAGTACAAATGGTATAAACGGATGCGTAAAGAAAGAATTTACTCTGCAAGGGAACACTTTAAGCACTACCATGCATTCACAGCTGCATTTGCAGTTAAGTTACAGATCAGGTCAAGTGTCTTTAGCTCTATGGTTTTCCAAAGGTCTGGGAGACAAAGCTGACATCAGGGCAGGTTTATGCTTTTCCCCCTTAGTGGTTTGGATGCTGTTGCATTTTTATCACTGAGGGGCAGTTTACAGAAGTGTTACTTGAAGTGTTGCCCGGACATTGAAAGGCCAGCACCAGTGACAGCAGCATTAGGAGGAATGATAAAATGAGGGTTTTCAGCATGTGCCCTTTCTAAATGTGGTCAGATAAGTAGAAGGAAATACCTGCTGCCACGCCTAAACTTCTGGCCTGCCTTATTACAAGTCCCTGGTGTCAAAGATCAAGGAAAGACAGCAGGGACCCTGCAGGTCAGTCTGTGCCTCACTGGCAGGAAGTTCTGTTCATCCTGAAACGTGGCAGGGAACAGTAGCTGGGGACATTCACTGCATACAGAGAAATCTTGGCTCAAAGTGACCCATGGCCTTCTGTAAAAAAAGAAGAGGAAAATAAGTCTAAACCATCCAAAACACCAGTGATGATGATGAAGAAAACATCTCTGGATGAAAAAGGTGTTACTGAAAAGTATAACCTAACAGCAGAAGTCTGCAGTTAAAATTACTTTAAGTTGTGCAGCTGTAATAAAGTTCCAAGTGTCAAATTAGCATTTCTGTTTTATTTCCAATTCCAGTTCTTGTATTTTACATTGTAACTGCATGAAGGTGCTATTAAGAAAAGCAGAGCCCAGATGTTGCTGCTGATTGTATTGTTTATTGTTGTGCAGAAGGAAAATAATACCTGATTTATGATAGAAAGCACTGGAGATAAATGCAAGCACCAGAACTGGATTTAAATGTTGTTGCTACAAGTGAGATGCGTTTTCCCTTTTCCTAACCCCTCTATTGCCTAAACCCCCTGTAAGGCTTCTAGTGCAATATTCTACAGTCCCTCTACAACCCAACTTTCCTGAAGTCTGAGAGAGATTTATAGTTATGTTACTTCTGTCACTCAGAGCACCATAAAAACTGTCTCCCAGCAAGAAAACAAGGATTGCTGGCTCTCAAAGAAAAGCAAATATTCTGAGCACAGTTCTAGGTAGATGCTCAGATGCTGTGGATTGCCAGAACTGCCTCTCTATTTTGGGCCATGTTGCCTCTTAGAATCACAGAATACTTTAAATTTTAAAGATTTCTAGAGGCCTCTAGTCCAAGTCTGTGCTTAAATCGGGGCCAGCTTTCACCTCAGTCAGTTTGCTCAGGCCCTTATCCAGAAGAATTTAAGGAGATCCCACGGCTTATCTGAGCCGCTGTGTTTCACCAGCCTTGTCTCTCTCTCTCATCAGAATTTTCTGTACCCCAGCCTTGCTTTTGACTTGCTGATAAATACTATCTTGCCTATAGAGGCAAGAGAAAAAATTGTCCTTCCCCCTCTCTGGTGACTCAGTGGTGTAGTTCAGCACAAGATCCCATACACTCATCTCTATTTATACATTAACTGACATGTATGATGCAAATGGGATAAATATAGGTAATTTCTGGCTCTTGATGGAGACCAGATATGATGGCAATCAACCTGGAGTGCCTGCTTTCCATTTTGTTTGTCCTAGGCGCAGCCTAACAGCCACTTCTCAGTCTGCTCATAGTGCTTTTAATCATAAAGCACTCTCAGATAGTTTAAAAAGTGGTCGTGCTGTGAGAATCACTATTTGCTGTTAATATAAAGCATCTCTAGAGCAGCTTGCCATTACTGTGTGCTTATCATGGGTAACCTCCTGGTTTGTGCCAGGGAGAACCTCTAGCACAACTGAGCTTTCCCGTGTGTGTAAATACCTGCCTCATGCTGCTGCCCCCAGCAGTGCTAATTAGAGCCATTCGTTCTGCTTGGCTAAAGGTGGGCGCTGTAGGCTCCGAAGCTCTTGCTACACCCATTTCTCTGATGGCCCCTTAGGAAAAAAATCCCCCTTAAAAAGCCTCAAATCCTTTTTCCTCATTTTTGCATGTTAAAAGTGACGTTCCAAAAACGGATTTGTGGGTGGTGTTTGAAGGCTGCTGCTGTGAGGACATGCGTGACCTGCTCTGTGTAGCCATGGGAGCAGAGTCACTCGGGGTTGTGAGTCACTGCCTGGCTGTAATTAATGTCCATGTGCATATTCCAAACAGTATGGCAGAGGGGAAAGATGGCACTGGTGTGACTCCAGCAGCAATTCCCAATAAACTGGTGGTGCTGACACATTTCTGTGAGTGACTTTGGCTGTTGGATTGCAAATCACCCCAACAGGGAAACCAGGATCACTTGACTTTGTTAAACGCAGCCAAGTGTTGCAATTAAGTTTAATATTAAATGTCACCTTCTGCTTAGTTCGTAGGTTCATGTATGGGTCAGTTCCTTCTTTTCTCCCATTATTCCAGCTACCTGAGGATAATCCAGTGTTTTACACAGCCCAGGCTTTTGGACAATGTGGGTGCGTGAGCTAAAGTAGGAAATGCAGGACTGTGGAGGTGCTTGAGATTTATTGGAGCTTTCAGCTTGTCCCAATGGACTTGGCTTAAAAATATATTTAAAAGATAAAAAAGAGAAGGTTTTTCCCATTCCATGAACCACATGAGACTTGGGTTCATTCCTGTTTTGCTTTAGGTAAAAAATTGCATTTACTTTGGATTTTTTCCTGGAAAAAACTGAAGAAAGAGCCTGCACTAAGCAATAGTGTTGTGGTGAGAGAGAAGAAAGATTTGGCTTCAAGTCTCTAATGTAATAACTTAAATCTGGGTTTGAGGTGATTTTCTCTTTAATGATTAATGGTCACTTGGCTACTTTGGGTTGTAAATATTTTTCTTTTCATCTTCAAATTTCATTTGATACCTAAGGGTTTAATTTAAAAATGTAGCAATATTCTGGTAGAAAAACCTCTAGATTTAAGTAACTGCTGCTTTTATTTTTTCTTTTGATAAAAATAGCACATGAATTGGTGGGGGAAAAAAAACCCCTAATGCATATGATATCTCACTGGGGAAAATCAGGGCTACAAGTCCCCATGCTGACTTCCAGGAGAAGGTATATCCAAGAAAGCAAAAACAGCACTTAAATTGCTTTGAAAAGTCAATTTGCTCTATGGCAAAATTGTTAAGTGCATTTTGTTTTACAGAATCTATGAATATTTTGATTTTTCATGTTGATTTGGAATGCAAATAGATACTGAGTTACCAGAATTTGCCAGTGGGCAAAAAAATCTGAATTTCAATCGATTTTGCTAAGTACCTAGCAAAGAAAGGTTTCTTAGAAGCTTTATTCAATATTTTTCATTGCACATGTGCAAGGAAACGTGATCTTGAGGCTTAGAGATCATCAAGTAATTAGTTTGGGTTTTATCCCAGTGAAAACTTCAGAAGTAGTCCAAAATGTTCCAGAGCACAGTTTTGTTTTTTAATGGGAAAAAATAAATAGAAATTTTAAAACCAGCTAACTTTTTATTATGTTTTCCATGAGGGCCCAGATTCTTCTTGATGAAAAGTAACCTTAGGAGAAAATCTCACCGAGAATCAGCTTTGCAAATTGCTGCTTGGGTGGTGCAGGTGATGCTGCTCCTCCTGGGGCGCAGCAGAGCAAATGTAAAAGCCCTGATGATTTTCTTGGCTAGCTTCCTTATAACATTAGAAATAATAGTAGGCAGGTTCCTGGGCTGTCTCCCATTCTCTGGCAGTGGGTTTGTTTTGTGCCCAGCCCTTCCAGCTGCTCTGTGTTTGAGGTTATCTGGCTGTGAAAATGGGCTGGGTTTACCTGTGCTGGGACTGTCACAGAACAGCTGCACACTGACACCCAGAGCTGCTCCTGCAGGTCTTCTCCAGCTGAGCAATACTTGGGTATTTAAAGTAAAACCTTTTGCTCCCCCATTGGCTGTTTCCAGTCAGTGCCTGAGTTTTATAGGAGTAAATCTTGACTTTCTGTGCTTAAAACTCAGTGCTTTATTTCTGTGGGTTTTTTGTGAAGAATTGTGACATTTTGGATTGAAAATGGAGATGGAGTTTGGGTATCTCCAGTTACCAAGCCCTACAATACACTGTGGTTTTCTCCCTTGTTGAGCTGCCAGGATCCAGTTCTGGAGAAAAACCCAGAGAGGATGTGCCAGGTGTGCAGTGAAGTGGGACAGTGAACATCTTCCACAAAGAAATGGAGCAAGTCCTAAAGAAACAAATCCAGTTTCTCACCCAAGAAGAGGTGGCATTGTAAAGTTTTTCCCAGAGCAATGTTACATTTTTTTTTTCCTGTTACTGGAACTTTCTCCATCCTGTCTCTAGAACAGTGGGAGTAGTGATGGAAGCACCTTCTTCCTGCACTGGTATGTGAGAGCTCTGAATTGTTACTCTTGGAAGATGAGGGAGGAGCATTAAAGGCAGCACCACTTACCTGTTCTTCTAAACTGAGGATTTGCTGTGTAAATAAGCATCTGGTTTCAAACTCTGATTTTTATCAGCCTAGAAAAATGTCCTTCTCTCCTCCATTCCTGTTCTTCTATGAGAAGTGTGTTTGTAGTTTATGTAGGTTGTGCCTGTAGGACCCGTGATTTTGCCATAGTGGTCAAACATGAGTGAGAAAAGGCATTTCCTGCATCTTCTTTTTCTGGTGCCTGCCGTGTTCACTCTGTGCTGGGAGATGTTTTGGTGCCTCCACAATGCCTTCAAACCAACACCTTCTTGGCTGCTTTTATTTCTACTTCTCTGTCTCACAGCATCTGATTTTTTTTCCTTTACTTTTTCCTTTTCTTTCTTGAATTGTATTAGGGTCTTTAAGCAGTTATGTTGCCACTTTTTTTGATGTGCAGCTTTTAGCTGCATTCAAAGTAGTTGCAAAATCATTGCTTTTCACACTCAGTCCTATACACCATTACTGTCTAGCACTTAAGTGCAACTATGTGAGTGCATTAGAAATACCCAAAATAAGCAAAGGTAAAAAGAGAGATGACACAATTGCTACTTGGATAAAGTAGATTCACTATTTAAAATGTCTTAGCACCTCAGCCAGATTTATAGTGTGGTTTCCTACAACTCCTTCCTGGTGTTCTGCCAAGAGATTATCTTGAATCCTGACACCTCAAATCCTGTTGTTACTGCTCTTATCATTAGAAAAGAACATCTTACACATGGTTGCTGAAATTGCTATTTTGGAAGACTGGTGCTAGTACAGGGCAAATTTGTCTTAAATAAAAAGTATTTACAAGAAGGCATGAACTGCTTCCCATATGGAATGAAAGATAAAGCAACATGCATGGCTCTTCCTCTCCCTGGATGGGCAGGTGTAAAGCAGGAAGGATGAATTTGTTTACACACACATCCTGTTTCATCCTTCAGAAGGTAAAATATTGTCTGTGCTTTTTCAAATCCTTTTCCATGTGCATGTCCTTATACATGTCTATGTTAATAGGTGCTTGGCTCACATAAATCAGAAGGTGCTAGAAATGAGGCAAAGAAGTTGTTTTGTCCTGTTTGGGATGTTCCAAATCAGCGTGGTCAGGAGCTAATCCCAGTGATGGGCTGCCTCCTCCCTCAAAGGAGAATTTGTCAACAGAGTCATGCTTTTGGGCACACTTGGTGAGCCCTTTCTTTGCCCTTTTGTCACTTACCAGGAACATGCCAGCTGCTTGTCAGCTTTTTCCATTACAATTTGCTTCAGAAATCACTTGTGGGGGCTACCAAGGACACCTATAGAAACTCAGCACTCTGATTTTGGGGTTACTGTATTCTGCAAGAACAGCCTCAAACATTGTAGGGAGCTCTAGGTTTTGGGATAGCATCAGCTGGAATAAGCATTGTACTCACTGAGGAGCTTGCAGGTAGGAGCATTTTTACAGAAGAGGGGATGTGTATGGGAATAAAACGGAATGGTTAAATGCCATTATTCCATAGAAAATGGAAAAGAAAAATAAATCAGAGATTAATTCTGGCTTTTTGCCATTGAGATGAAAAACCAGATAATGACATAGACACAATAAGACTTTCTTGGTTTAATTTGAACATTTAATATAACTTGGTAGAAATTCCTCATTTTTGGGGTTTTGAAAATTTAATTAGAATAGTCACAAATTGTATATAAGCACATTCTTCAATACCCATAGTCCTTTCCCAGTCAGTGAAGGATTAAAAATGAAAGTTGTTACTGAGAGGTGAAATTAGAGTATTTGTGTCATTGTTATTCTTTCATGTTTTGCCTTTTTTCATCCTTTATTATTCTTCTATCTTTAATCCTCTTCTCCTTAATTCACTCTTCAAGGCAGTGGGAATGGCTTATAAAAGGATGATGAAAGCATGAATGGAATAACTGTGTCTTTTGGTTTCCAAGTCTCACCTCAGTGTTGCAGAAGGGCTATGAACCATTTTGTTTCAGACCTGAGTGCCTCAGTGATTTGTTGGTTTGGCAGTGGTGTGTGAGGCTGTGCAGGTCAGACCTGCACTCCTGTGACCCCTTTTGTGCTCTGTTCTGCTTCCATGAAATCCACTCACAGACCTGAAATTGTGTTTAAATAGATAGAATTTACTGAAAGAATATCAGTTCCCCTTGATATCTTTCCTTATAATTCCTCATGAGCTGAGCTTACCTTTCTTACACCACCACATTCAGCTCAGTGATGAAAAGACCATCAGAAAAGTTCAAATACATGACAAATAATTTTTTTTCTCAAATAAACCATCCCATAAACCTGCCATTCACTGTATCCAGCAGTCCCAGGACAAGAAAATGCAGAAGCTGTTTGCTGTGACTATGGGGCAAGGAAAGACTAAGCAGAAGTTGTGTTTATGTGTGCCAAGGGAAGAGGGAAGTAAATGGTAAATTCTGTGTGCTGGCTGCAGGGGCAGGGAGGCTGTAACTTGTCTGTTTCCAGAATTTGTGACCAGCATCGGAAGCTCGAGAGTGTCATTGGCAGTGGGTATCTGACAGTAAGTGGCTGAAAGTAGCCAGAGGATGAGGATTCCAGAGATTTTCTTTCACAGCATCAATCAAAGGCTTTTAAGGGATAAGGATGGTAAAGAGATGTGAAGTGAGATATGAAAGAGAACTAGTTGTAAAAACCCACTAAATGATACTTATCAGCTATATTTGGATTAGTCTGAGACCATCAAGAGTTACTTTTCTAAGGCGGAATCTCAGAAAAAAACCCTTTGGTTTTTCACTCCTGTGTTCAAACACAATTTCTGTCATCATCTCAGAGACTGGTAGGAATGGTCCACTTGATTGTGCTAATGACAAGCCGTTGATGGATGTGTGTCCTTTAATTTGTGATGCCCTGTTGGCATGAAGGAGGGCTTAAGGCAAATTTAGTAATTTATGAGTGTGAAATCCATGCCACTGCAATGCTGGTACTGTCAATAGCTACTCACAGCAGTGCTGCCGTTTGGGTGTGATACAAACGCAATAAACCTGTCAAATGCACTCCTGCTCATCCCAAGGCAATGTTGTATCCCGCATTTCCTGTGGGCACCAAGAAAGTGGAGCCCCAGACATTCCCAGGCGTGTGGGAGTTGTGTAGCTTTAACACAAGCACCCAGTAGATGAATTCTTCCTTTCAGGACAGTATTTTCCAAGGGCACAGCTTGTCCTGTTGGCCTTTGCTGAGAGCCAGAGTCAGGTCTCAGCACTTTGTCCTGCAGTTGGAAGTTGAGCTGCTCAGTTCTATTCATGCCTGAAGTCAAAGCTTTGTGGAGCAGTTTAGTGTTCAAGTACCTGTGACGAGTTTGCAGTCTCACTTTGTATCGTCCTGCATCCAAGACAAGAATAGGTGCTTGACTCACAGCAGGATCTTGCCTCCTCTTTGGAATAATAGAGGATTTATTTTGTTGCTGCATTATCA
Source organism: Edolisoma coerulescens (assembly GCA_013397115.1). Taxonomy (NCBI): domain Eukaryota; kingdom Metazoa; phylum Chordata; class Aves; order Passeriformes; family Campephagidae; genus Edolisoma; species Edolisoma coerulescens. Next base: position 3,374,144 of record VWZW01005507.1, read on the forward strand.
AATATCATCAGTAATTTTTGCCTCTCGACTGTTACCCCAATGATCATTTCTCTGTTTGGTGTATGGAACCTCTATCCCATTAGAGGGGTCTTTCTATTCCAATCTCTGGAATTCTTATTCCTGGGATCATGTCACTGGTGCCAAATCCCCAAAGTCCAAACTGGTGTCTCTCCTCTTTGAGCAGCAGCTACATGCAGCACAGGTCTGGGCATCAGATCTGGGAACATGATAAATTCCTCTTCCTTCTACTTCTGGAATAAAACAGCTCCTGCATGCACGCGTTTAAACTTATTGCTGTTCTCAGACTTCAGTTTGAATTTGTAAGTGGAAATGACAATTGCCATGCTTCTCATCAACAGGTCTCTGACCACTTTAAGGAAGATGATTATAGTATTATTTCCACTTGGCAGTAGCAAAAATAGATGCAAAGCAAGATGATGAGGCTTTGCTTCATCTTATAAACCTACCCCGTGGAATCATGCTTCAGGGAGCTTGGGGAAGCATGGAACAGGGGCCCAGAGCAGCTGTGAAATCTCCATCCTTGGATGCAGTCAGAGCTCAGCTGGACCAGCCCCAGCAACGTGCTCTGCCTTTGGCTCGTGGTTAAACCAGACAAACTGCAACCGGTATCATGCTATGCTTCCAGTTCCAGAGACAGGAATGGCTCAGGTTTTCAGAATTCCAGAGCTTTGTTTGGCCTCTACTATGTCATGCAAGGTAAATTGTGTATTTTTCATGAGAGAGAGAAAAATTAAACTCTTTCTGGCACATTTTATTCTGCTTGGAATGATACAGCAGAGTCACAATTTCAGCCAGCTCAGTGCCAGTCCACTTCAGGGCAGAGCTGGTGTGGGCAGAGAAGTCAGAGTGGAAGCAGTGTGACCACTGAGCAGAGCAAAAGAGTTCATTGAGGCGTCTCCACAGAGACAGAGCAAACACCAACCACCTCCTGCATCTATGAAATCCAATTGCATCACGTTTTATAGACACACAGCTGACATAATTGAGTAATTCTGTTTATACAGAAATCATTCCTGCAGCAGTTTGCTCAGCCAGGGATCTAATGTCACTGGTAACCATGGCACCATGCTCTTTGCATTTATCAGCCTCCTCACACTTCATTTTGTGCTGGCCTATAAAAATAAAAACAGAATCAGATCCGTATCTTGGTCTCTCTGAAGGTTGAGGGGTACATGTAGCAATTGGTTTTGCATCAAGAAATGTTTGTGATGGAGGCAGAGGCTCTTTGGTGATCAGCCCAAGTGCTGCCCAACACAGAAGCCCTGCTGTGCTCGCCTGCTCTTCCCTGGTATTTTGGGCATTCTCGGGGCACGGAGCTCTGCTGGAAGCTGGGGGAGCTCCCACAGGCCCTGTGTGTGTGCTGTACCATCTGGCAGGAAACAGTGACTTTTCAGTGCCATCTCCAGGGACTAGTTTATTTTATCCAGCCATGGCTTTCTATAAAAGACACGTAAATCCTCCTCCTAGGAGAATGTCCTGATCACTGGGTTAGCGAGTTTTACACACATACACTCTGCTCTTCATAGATTTTGAGGATGGTGTGTTTGGTTTTTACAGGGTGGAGTGGAATTCTCAGCTCTGAGTCTCCCCTTTCCCCTTTTCTCACGCAGATGCCATTCAGGCATTTTCCTTAGAGATGAAAAGATGGAGCTGAAACCTCTTAGATGGGTTAGGGAGTTGCAAAATTGTTCATGTCTTCATGTCAGCCTCATGGCAGGTTTATAGCAGAGCTGTCACATAACAAGGGAGGTGCTGGTGGCTGTGTTTGAAAGAAATGCTTAGTCCCAAAAAAGGAAAAAAAAGGTGTGAGGGAGGCTCTGACAGACCTAACTGTAACAGTGTGGAAGGGGAGACAGCTCTGCCCAGCCCCAAGGAATGTGCAAACTGCTGCATGGCAACAGAGGTTCCTGTACTTCCCTGAGTTTTCCTGTGTGGGTGAGTTCCCAGGGCCCCTGCACTGCTGGGCCTCGAGTGGCACCCTGGGCATCACAGGGATCATCTCAGAGCCATCCTGGCACTGTGCAAAATTCTCCTTGGGCTTTCTTAGGAGGTGCCTAGGTGAGAGCTGTGGGCTTTGCTGTGCTGCCTACACACCTGAAGACAGGATAAGGCATAAAAATGAGGGCAGCTTTACCATTAATGAAAACAAGAAGGGTTTTGGGGGAAAAAAAAATTGATAGTGACCAAAATGAGGGCAGCTTTACCATTAATGAAAGCAAGAAGGTTTTCGGAGGAAAAAATAATTGGCAGGGACCAATTACAGGTTGAGATGCAAGTTTTCCATTGTGTTTCTTAGTGAAGAGATTTAATGAAGATTAGTTGTTAATGTTGCTCTTCCTGTAGAGCCATTCTCTTCTCTTGCTGAAGTGACACCCAAATTATGTTTGTCAGAAATATGAATTTTTCATAGGTGGTTGATGAAGGCCTTATTTAAGGCTGAAGCTCAATAGGTTTTTAGCTGAAAACTTCAGCAGCTTTCAAGTGAGCAGAGGCCAGGGGGTTTAGCAAAAAGAAAGAAAGTAGCACGTAGAAGGAGCCCTTTGAGGACTTGCATTGAGACAAGAAGGTGTTCAATTCTGCTTTCTGTTTTTTCTGTTTTGACCCAACTTTATTTTGTACCTCAATACAGCTCTACTTGCATTTTTTAATGAAACTGGATAGCTAGAGCAAAATGAAGCATAAAGCCACAGTCCAGTGCTTACAAAATGCCTTGATTTTTGTTACAGAGCAGCTGTTTTCTCTGAGTCTGTGTGCCTGCCACTGGCTGACAGAAATCAGATTTTCCCTGAGAATTTCCTTAATTAAGTCGAACATTTGGCTTAACAAGAGAGAAATAACTATATTGGTGGATGGTGTTACGCTGAAAAATAGTGCTTTTAGTCATTTCATAATAAAAATATTTCCTCAAGCTTTGCCTTAAACTAGATAAGTATAGATGAGTCAGAAAGCTCTGGAAGACAGACATTGGTGTGTAAAGGGATAGATTTTTGGAAGCCTTTAGCTGTGCTATCCTGAATCCTGGAGTGCAGTGCATTTCTGATGGAATTACACACGTTGCTCCTCTATGAATACCAAGAGTCTTTCTGGTGATTACGGCCTTTCAGTGAATAAGAAGTGAATTAATACCAATTAAATTGCATTACAGAAATAGAACATTTTCACAGCACTGGAAGCTGCTTTGCCAACAACGCTGTGCTGGGTACTGGGAACTGTTTCAAGCTACTTAGCATTAATGAATGGGAATTACTAAGTACAAACATTTTTATTTTTTTTAAGAGGATAGTTCTACCAATCTTCCTGATGTTGAGCTATAACAAGATATGCATGAGCAATTTTGATGTTAATTATGTAACATCACATTTCTCACTTGGTCTCTGTCCCTCGTCCCCCCTCCCCCCATTTTCTTAAAAAAAGCATTTTACCCACCTTTCAGCTAATGAGTTGTGGAATTCCACAGTGATTGATGCCTGTTTAGGCTCGTAATTCAGCATGACTACCATGTGAGATCACTTGGTATGAGGCAAAGGAGAATTGTACTTGTTCTTAGGTGGTACGAAGAATGCAGAAAGGTTCATGTAACATTGACCAGTGACAGTAATAAATAATTTTTGTATCTCTGTTTATATAGAACATTTTCTTGGCTTGCACTGTAAAACCTGGCTATCAAAAGTATTTATGTTATGACTCTACCTGAAGTCATATAACTGAGGTAACTTCATTTTTTTAGCATTACTAAGTCCTACAATAAGGAGGTACCACTAAAATATTTATTACTGTTATATTAAAAAAGTAATCTACATTTTACCCCCTGAACGTTGTCATGAGAGACTGGAAATAAGAGGTTTTCTACAAAAGTCCTGAAGTAGAAGAGTTTAGACATCAAACTGTGTTTCTTCTCTTTTCTATACCCTGTGTTTCAAGGACTGGGAATATTAGGAAGAACAATATACTTTCAGGATTAGCATGTAATATTAACCATTACATCCATTGGAAACAGTCCCAGAGAACCTGGGAATAATCAGAAGGGAAGGATGAACATGCAGACGGAGTGAGTGAGATGTGCTGGCATGGGGGCATTATTGTGCCCAGGAGGTTTCAGTCAGAGATGGAAATGTGCACATACTGGAAAGTCAGCACGAACCAGGCAGTGCAGTTGGGCAGCTCCCTTCTTGTGTCAGCCCTGGCAGATCCTTTGGGAGAAAAAGAGTGGGGCTGGAGACATTAGCTCCCAATATCCCCCGAGCCTGAGAAGCGTGAGGGAAGCTCCCGCTGTTCCGGAACTGAGTCGTGGGTCAATAACCTCAGTTACACTTCGTGACACCAGCAGACGCTTCCTTAGCAGAGGTGGAAGGCTTGAATCAGGTTAAAACACCAATATCATTAATATCTGATGTTCCACTGGCAAGTTATTCTAGTATCCAAAGCAGCAGGTAACTTCTGACCTTTGTTTTCCCCAAACTGTCAGCAGTGACAGGAATCCCATTTACTGCAGGACTTTGTAATCTGCTGGAGGCTGACACCCAAACACATCATTCAAACTCGTTTCCTCACAGTCTTGTTCCCACATCACCGAGCTTTCATCTCACAATGGTTGTGTCCATCAATTTCTGTGCCTGCTCTACCCATCTTTGTGTTTTCCATCAGTTTGTTTGGAGCAAGAAAAATGAAACTTCACACAAAACCTCACAGTTCATTCAGGTGACCTGAAGTCATCCAGGGGTTTGAAAAACAGCCTTGGGTTCAAACAAATGTGTTTTCTGTAGACTGTGGATTGGCAGCAAGAGCCTTATACTGCAGGGAGAGGACTGGCAGGATGGAGAATTTCCCAAACTCTCGTGGTTCCCAGGACGTTTTCAGACCAGGTTCACAAAACAAAAATTTCCAGGTACTGTGGTTTGATGTGTTTGCTTGAGGGTGTGTGGGCAGCCTGAGTGTGACCTCTGGCATTGCCTGTCAGGGTACCCTTGGGGCTGTCCTTGTTCTCGCAGGAGCTCCAGTGCTTTCCTTTCCTTCCCTGGCAGCACAGCAACACTGACAAGCACATTTGCATCTTGATTTGTGTGCAGGATTTCTGGTCTTTATTGCCCTGAAGAAACCACATCAAATTTTCCTTTAACTCTCTCCCTGGAAGGGAAAAGCAGAACAGGGGAAAGAACAGAGATGGATTTCTCCTTGCTTTTGCTCTGCTCAGTCCCTTGTCTGTAATTACTGTGTATCACCTCTTGCTATTTTGTAGCAACATATAGAAAGAAATCTTTTCCTTTTGATTAAATGACAACAAATCCACAGGATGGCAGAGCACAAAAAGAGCGGCTGACAGTCCTTTTATATTCCTATACAGACACACAAACAGGGCCATGAATCTTTGTGAGAATGGCTGCAAGGTTTTCACAAGATAAATCGTTTGAGAGCAGAACCAAACCCATGCTACCAGGGCTTAATTAATTATATTAAAAATAATAATTTAATTATCAATGAAAATTAATGAGTGGAACAACCTACTGCCACCTGCCGTGTGAAATTAGTTTCAGGAGGGCTCAGGCATTCCGAAAAATGCTGTTCAGGAGATTGAGTGTGGTATTTTCTGTGTGTCCTGAGCCCCCAGTGTTGCACTGCTGCCCTGTGGCTGAATTGGAGGAAAGGACAGGAGGCTGCAGGGTTTGCAGTTTGGTACTGAACACTGAATTAATGACTTACTCTGCACTGGTGAAAATCAAAGTGCACATTTCTGGTAAAAGTGGCATCAGGTTTCAAAACGAAATTATTCCACTCTGACTTTTGATGTTTTCAAATGACTTCACCAACTCCTGAATCCACCACTGTCTTTAGGAAAAGTTGTAGTTGCTATCTCCGTGTGGATGTTACGGGGTGAAAAAGAGATCCCACAGGAAGTAAGGAAGCAAGTAGGAAAGAAAAGTAACTAAAAGGTGCAAGAAGAAATCAAAAACGTTGCCTGAAGAGCAAATGCCTGCGTTTGGGGTGGCACTGAATATACAGGGATCAGCCTTCCTGGATTGCCTGTGTCTCATGGAAAAGATCCAGCCCTGCCACCACTAGAGGACACCCTCGCATTTAACATATGGATCTTGCCTTACATCATCGCAGCCAGAGTGAAACAGGTGCTCTTTGGGGAGGGCTGAGAGAGGCGTGTCCGAAACGGACTCAAAACACTCGAGCAGTATTTTAAAAAGTGGATTAATACTTAAAGCTGGAGCCATTTATTAAGGATGACTTCGCAACATATTGGGGCCTCAAAAAAATGAAATCTTCTCTCTCCTAATCCAAGTAGTTGGTAGGGGGTTTCTCTTGGTTTTTTTAGGGTGTGGGGAGGTTTTTTTCCCCATCAAAATATTGATCATTATCTAAAATATTCCTGTTTTTCTCAAGGTTTACACAATGAAGTTGTTTGGAAGTCATTCTGTATCCAGTTATACTTGTTGTGGGGACAGTAAAGAAAATCCAGGGAGGTTTTCCAAATGTTGAGCATTGGCCTGCTGCTGCAGCAGCTGGTCAACTCCTGAGGAGGAGCAGAGCTGGGCATCACTAATTGCAAAATCATCCTCTGTCTCTCCCCTCCCCTGGTGCTGAAGCAAGAGCAATTCCGAGTCAGTGCTAGCATTCCTGCAGAATAAAAATAGACTGAATGTTAACACATTGTTACAGGGAACGTGTGACTGTAGCCCAGTATTTGTAGGAAGTAAAATGTAAAGGTTTGTGGAGGGCACCAGGCACCAATAAACACGACTGAGTCAGATCTTACCTGTGGGGCAGAATAATAGTAAGAGAGCAAGAAAAATTCTTGAGTTAGGAAAAGTGGGGATGCAGCAGAAGCCAGGTGAGGAAGACAAGTGCACAGCTGGGCAGGAAGGCCCTGGTGCCACAGGGAAGGGACATGGTGGGAATTGTCAGTGGGTCTGCAGCTCTTAAAGGCCAGAGCTATGAACAGATCATAGAGAGCCTGGGCACAAAGGTTAGCTGAAATACAGTAGGAATTGCCAAAGTGAGAAATTAAGTGCTCTGTGAAGGAGTTCAGAGGATAATTGGATGCTGTCGAGTGAACAAAGGGACTGGTAAATAATGTCTGTGTAAATATGCAGCCTGGTGAAATAGCAGTTTGAAAAGACAAACTCTCCAAATGTTTATTGCTGAGAAATAAAAATATGCAAGATAAGTTTGTATAACAGGTACCATCTCAAACATGAGCAAAAAAGTGCTTATGGTCCACTTTTGAGTAAGAAAAATATCATTACTTGCATATACTATGTGGCAGATTTCCGGTGGACTTCACTGGGACAGGGATCTTTCAGTACCTTTTTAAGGAAGAGAACAACGTAATGCATGTTTATGGTTAAGGAGATGACATGTCTGAAACAAGCAACAGGTCTTGGATCAGAGGTTGCCTTTGGAGAAGAAATTCAGTTTTCTTCTTGATCGTTCATCACCCTCCACAGCCAAAAATGTGTCAGATATCCGCTGTTTGGGGTACTGGGATTGACTATCAACATCTAAAAACTTTGGCTCTTGGAACAATCCTGCTGGCGTTCCACTTACAGAAATATGGGACAAAGCTGTCCGGGTAAAGACTAAAAAAACCAACATTTTTCCTAGATTCTGAGCATCTTTAGCTCTTTTTCCAGGAGTGCTGCATTGTGTCAGTGTCCAAAGTGCAGCACAGCATTGTATTTCTTGTAAGGATTGTCACGTTCCCAGATCCCTGAGTGACTGAGTTTTCTTTGGGTGAAAAATTGTGAAATGCACATTTTTGCAGACCAACTATCTGTCACTGAGAAAAGCCATGAATAATTCTGAGTGAGAAACAGACCTGAGGACTTTGCAGTCTGCTCACAAGCAGGAGAAGTTTCTCTGAATAAATAATTGGCTGGGAATCAGCCAGTCCATTCGACTTGTTACCAAATCCTTCTCAAAAGAGGAGTTGGCCTACAGGGAAACTATTCACAGGTATGCACCTTGGATAGAATATTTGAATTGAAGTCCATGAAAACAAAATATTATTATTTATTGAGCAGTGAACAAGAAAGATCAAAATACAGAGACCATTAAGATGCACAGTTGTGCTATCAAAGCAGGGTGTTAACAGGGGAAGCTGAATGCAAATACACCTCTGGTGGCACTGTTATTTCTTTGCACTGTTCAGAGGTATAAAGAAACTGCTGCTGGCAGGAATGCCTGGCATTGCTCTATTGGCTGCTGTCCCACCACTCTGTCCAGGCTATGGCACACCCAGGAAGGAAAAGAGGGGGCCTGGAGTACCTTTGCACTGCAGAAATTCATGGCTGGTGCCTCAGCTTTCTTCCAGCTTATAAAGAGAGTGGAGACATTCCCTGGGGCTGCTCTACAGAAGTAGAAGAGAGAAGGAGAAAAGTGGCAGGATGTCGTTTTTGCCTTGTATCCTGAATTTCACCAACTCTTTCAGTGTCAGGCAAACAAGAATCTCACAAGCTACAGAAGGGCTCAAACGTGACTTGTCCCTAATGCAGAGGGGTTGGACCTTTGCTGCTGCTCAGAGCCTCTGTAAACAGATGGGAATTTCTACCCTGGCCTCCACCAGCAATGTGCTCAGAGGGAAAATCATATGGACACGGGGAAATGGGGCCAGGCTGTGGTCCTGCACCACAAGACAGCTCGGGAGCGAAACTCAACCAGGGTTTTTTAAAATATGGTAAGGTGAAGGAGGCAATGTTGTGTGTATTAAACCCTTCAGTGAGACCTCAACATGAGAAAAACAGCAGTGAATTCCCCAGGAATGCCCATGAGGAAGCTGCCTTGGGACAGGGCTCAAACAGAGCACAGGAGATAGTACCAAAAATAAGGGACATAGGATCAGAGTATGAAAGAGTTGGAATGGCCCTTAAAGATCATCCAGTTCCAACTGCCCCTGCCATGGGCAGGGACACCTCCCACTAAACCAAGTTGCTCAAGGCCTTATCCAACTGGTTTCACAGAGCCTGAATTCCTCCTTGGAAAAGCCCCTTTCCCTCTGCAGCTGGCCAGGCACACTCTCCTGGCAGAGGATGTCCAAGGGCACCAGTCTCCTGAGGCCAAAGCTCTTCGTGGCTCTCCAGCAGAGTTTAAGAAGCTGTGGTTTTGTTGCTATCAGAGAAGCAAGAGCCAGAAATGACCCAGCTTTGCTTTTGGGTGTCAGAGTGAGTTTGCAGAGATGACGGTGGGAAAAGTCACATTTTCTTTTCAAGGCCAGACACAAAAATACTTTTGGCAGTTGGGTTACTTTTCAGAGGAAAAAAAAAGAAGTTGTGCAACAAAAGTGCCTCTGTCCGTGGTGGAAACTGGGGTAAATTCTGTGCCTGCTGTGAAATGTCACAAGGAGACACCAGTTTGGGTGTGGCAGTGTCACTCTCAAGCACCTGTCTCTAGTGAGATCCCCCCATTTACAAGTCTGGGCACTTCCTCTCTCCATGGCAAATGGAAGTACTGAGGGCAAATAGAGGAAGCAACATCAGGTCCAAATACATATTTCTTATGCTCATGGCTACCTTATTTCTAGTAATGAAGGAGTTTGGGTAGATGTTTAACAAATGCGAATGTGTTGGACTTCCACTTCTACTCTGAGGTGCAGTGCTTTGGCAGAGATGTGGTGCCACAAATATTTGAGTTTTGAGTCCATCTCTGATTTTATTTTTTTTTCCAGGAGAAAACAAAGAAACCTGCTGAGTTCACCCTGTAGTAAGTTTGTGGATGAGGATGAACCCTGCCCACCTTTGCTCCTCACAACAGTGCTTCAGCCAAGCAGTTGGAGCCCTGACAGTGCAGTGCTCCCAGCCAGGTGTGTTTAAGTCATTTTTTCCATTTTAACCTTGCATTTTGAGCAAAAAAAACCCAGGCTGATGGCTCTGGCTTTGCCTACCAAATTACACTCTCTTAATCTTCATTTGTAAAAGAAAGGTGCTGCTGCAGCACAGGAAGATGGGGCATCCCAGAACAAATCATAATTGGTGCTCCATGCAGATTTCTCTAACTGAACATTCTTTACTGATCTAAACAACAGATATAAAAACAACCAAAAAAGAGGTTTTGTTTTACCAAGAAAGCAGTGAGTCAAATGATTTATGCTTCCTGTTAGGTGCTCAGTGATAGGATCAGTTAAATAGGTTTCAGTATTTATTACAGAGGACCCTTTCATTTGGATCACATGTATCAAAAGACATCCAAGAGATAAGAAAACAACGTACCACAGTCTTTAGGTCCTTTCATCTGCTGTTGGACACAGCTCCTCCAGAGCTGCTGCCAGAGGCTGAGGCAACAACCCAATTTTCTGTCCCTGCTGGTGCCACTGTGCCAGGCTCTGCTCCCTGCAGGTGCCATCACCTGCCAGCACCCAGATGGGCAAGGAGAGAGTTCCTGGAGCTGGAAGCAGGAGCTGTTCTGTTGGATTTCCCATGTGAGGAGGGCTTGTCAGGCAGCACTGGCTGGAACAACAGGCAGTAACTGCATCTCCTGTGCTAGACTGATGGATGCAGACTGCCAAAGATTTCCAAAACATAAATAATTCAGCTCAATCCTTTCTAGGGGAGGGGGATGAATTGCTGACGGCCCAGCTCCCTGAAGGAGGTTTAGGGTGTTAACCCAGCTCCACTTGGTCTCTCCCTGTGAAATTATGGCAAAAGTTGCTCCTCAGATGGCTTTATATTTGCATTTCTATTAAATATTTACTGTTTCTCCTCCTGCAAGGAACGATTATGTGGCAGACATCCTATATATTTTTATATTCCCATTTTCTTCTGGCTTACATGTACTATTGCCCGAAATAAACATGCTCAATTATGAAAGAAAATCTAATTTCCAAGCTTATTTGAGCTTTTTCTTTCCCAGGGTTTCATATGATTAGCATTTGTTTTTTTCCAAAATATGATAATTTCATTGAAAATGAAGGAAAAGTAAAGAGAAGTAGGACACATATTTACAAGCCAGTGCAGAAACATGCTAGTAATAGTAATACTGTGCCCCTAGGATGCCTTTCCTCTGAGTACCTTAAAATGCAGGACATAAATTAATTATAAATGCACCTTCCGTGGTCTCTCTGAAGTAGGTACTGCTAATTGAACTTCATAGGCAAAGTAACCACATGGCAAAGGTATATATTTCAAAATCCATCTTCCCTAATAAGCCCCTTAATGCATTTATTAGCTGTGTCAGCAAGCACAGTTTAAAATGAGAATTTTCAAGTGCAGTCCTGAGGGAGGGCCCATTGCTGCCCCACTTGAGGGAGGGCAAGGCTTGTCTGATGCTGTTCCCATCTTTCCGTGCTGCTCCATCCATTCTCTTTCCTGGAGGGATTGAGGCTGTGGTCACTCTTAGAATGTTTTTTGTCACTGCCCTTATTTGCTCAGCTGTGTTGCAGAGGAGAGGGAAGGCTTGGCTGTACCTCTGCACCCCAGAAGTAGCCCCCAGGATCAAAAAATGGGGATTGAAGACAGCTCCAGCAGGAATAAAAGCCAGGAGCTGACCCCGAGCTGTGATTACTGCAGATGGGTTAAAAAGGAAGAATGCTATAAAAAACAAAAGGAAAAGGGAGGTGGAGAGGGAGACACAGAGCCAGGGTAGGTTTTGCATGGCTGGATTGCTGATTAAAGCTCATCCTCAGCAGGGCAACTCCTGGAAATGAATCTGGCGAGCGAGAGCGTTCCGGCTGTGCCAAGTGCAGGAGCTTCAGGGGCTGATTTTCACTAAATGTCCACAATGACTACAAGCTGATGAAGTGCTCCTGGGTTTTCTGCATTTCCATTTGCTAATTCACATTGAAAAACGGGGGTTTGAGATTTGGTTGGGTTGCAACTTTTATTGCAAATTTAATTACAAATGTAAAGTAAGCAAGTATATCTCCCAGGTAATGAACTCCAAACCTGGCACTGTGTTGTCTTGATGGAATATTTCTTGCCCAGATTTATCCCATGTACTCATTAAACTGATCTAAGTGTTCTTTTAGAACCCATAGATTTTTTTACTGCCCTATTAAATCTAAATTAAATGCTTTTTGAGGCAGTTATTGTACTATCATTCGCTCCAGCAGGGAATATGCAAAAGAAATGCTGTAAGTGATATCAGGATATATTCTCAGGAACTCTAAAATAAAGGCAGGGAAAAGCCAGTGCCATGCTGGGCATCACTGCAGGTGTCCCTGGGCTTTGCTGTTTGATTTTGGGGTTGCTGGTTAAAAAGCCTTGCTGAGTTTGGATGGCAGCCATGAGCAATTATTGACAAATAGGGTTCAGATGTGGTTCTTCGGGGCATGGATGATCTCCCAAAGCTGCTCGTATCGGGTCACTGGTGCCACTGGAGAAGCTGCAAAGTGGCTCTGTGTTTCTGTCTCTCACCAGCTTTGCTTCCCTTCCCTGTGGGAACGCTCAGACACTGCCAAATGTTGGTCTTGCTGCCAAATCCATAGGAAGTACCTGAGTTTAGGGGTGTTGTGGTAAGTGGTGTGGATAATAGAATTTCTCACGTATCTGGGGCCTCTCTTCTGCATCTCCTCTGTAGAGCATGATCATATGGGAGGTGGGGAGAGGAGGACTTACCCAATAAATGCCTAATGCTGCTGTCACTCTGTAACCGGGGTTTGGTGCTGTTTAGACCTCAGTGATGAGGTGAGAAAACGCAGTCAGTTCACTGAAATGCCAAATGCACAGATACTGCTTTCCAAAGGGATCCCATGGAGGGAGAGAAATGTTGCTGTTTCTCTTCACCCACGCTGTTATTACCAGGTGATTTTGAAAGCTTCTCCTACAATGAATTTAAGATGTTAGGATTTAGGATTATAGCTGTGGCATGGCTGCCTCTCCTACATCCAGATACGTTCAGGATGGAGGTACAGGAAGCTTGCACTGCTGTAGACGCTTTTTCAGGGTCCTGCAGACTTGATCCTGCTCAGAAACTCTCCCCACAGGTAAACTGTGGACAAATCCTGTCCCTACAAAATCACCCTGAGATGGACCATTGACGTCAGCAGGGGTAGGATATCACAGGTGACGTTCTTGGCCTTTTGGCCTCTTTGCCATAATTGCCTGAGTTGTTAAAAAAAAGAAAAAGTACAAAGGAACAGCAGCAGCACAGAATGTCACAACCTGCTCATTTTATTGGCACCGATGCTGAATTGGTCCTTGGACAAATTTGCTTTTACAACACATAGCAAATACCTTTCCCCCACCCTTGCCATTTCGGTGCTGATGTTTCATTTTAAACCCACTTTTTTTTTTTTCTGAGTGGATGTACAGTTCTCCCTAATAATGGCATCAGGGTTACTATGGCTACAGCTTTTCATTGTTGAGGTCTAGCATGTAGAAAAGAGAAAAATGACTCCCAAAGTCACTGATAAATGTTATTAGGAAAACCAGGCAGCAATGGATTAGCTCCCTCCCATGTCTCAGAGCACTGTCTGAAATGAACCTGTATTCCCTTAGTCACATACCTTTTGTTCCTCCATCAATATCTAACCTGCTTCCCACCATCAGGAGTCAGAAATGCGTGGTGTACGTGAGATTTCTCTTGACTTGGAGCAGAACTCAGGCTGTTGCTGCCATTGTGATTAATGTCTTGAGTTCTTGCACACCTTTTTGCCCTTTCCCTGTCTCTCTTCTGGACTAAAAGGAAGATTAAAGTACAGGGAATTCAGTATCTTTGAGCTGGCTGTTATTTTCTAAGAAGTTAAAAAGATACGCTGAATTCCTGAAACCGGAGTATGAGGATTAGGGTTTGTGGGATGTTTTTAAGTATTTAATATTTTTCTGTGAATTAAGGTATTTTGGGGGGAAAAAAAATAAAGCACAGAACCTCTGAGTGAACATCTATATCTCACTAATTTCCAGTGATAAAATGATTCTTGTGCCTCCAAGATATTTGAAATATTAGCTATAATTCCTTTTGAAAGTTCAGAGCACGGGGTTACATTCATAGATTTTAGCTTGTGTTATATATTCTTATTTTGCTGGGTAAGTGTGGAGGCAGGTTCTTGAGCAAATGTTGGTGATTTAGGGTTTGAGAAGAACGTGCCAGCCAATAAACCAGGGATGCTGGGATGTGAAGGCAACCACAGGAAAGGGGCCTAAAGTTCAAACAGTGTGTTGTTCACAGCTGATTTTGTGCAGGGTTGGCCAAGGTCTCACAGCACTCATGAATTATTCACTCCATAATAAATTACACCATCTGAACAAGGAAAATAGGATAATTTGGAAGAGAGGGTATTACTTCTACCATCCTAATTCACAATGTCTGTAATCTTACACTTTGGAAGGAATATTCAATATTTATTAGAGGACTCTTTCAAGTTATTCAAGAGCTTAAATTGCTTGTGAAGTCCTGGCCTTTAACACTCAGATATTAACAGGTTGATTTTTTTAAAGAGGAAAAATATATTTATAGGGATCTCAGAAACAATTTAAATTATTTTAAAGATGATTTAATATTCAGAAAATGTTTCAGCATTTAAAGATGTTCCTTGTGATTTTTAATGTGATGCCCTGAGGAGAAATATGATGTGGTGAGATCATTATGATGACAGCACACTGAACCCAGGACATTCCTTCCAATTCTGCATTGCAGTGTTGGAGCACAGAAGAAACTGTTAATTCTCTCAGAAAGAAAAATCAACAGTGAGCAATCTATGGAATGCCTGGCAGGTTGTGCTCCAAGTCGGATGGGATGTGGAATCCTTCATAGGTGATCCAGAGGCACATCTGCCTCCTAAAACATAGGGGCTGAAACCCCCTCACCCAGCTGGATGGACAGCAGATGAATTGAAGGTCTCTTCATGTTCAGGTGCTGAAAACAAATAGGATTATTCTTGAACAGCATTTGAGAATAGCCCTAGATGGCTTTTAACTGCACCTTCAGTCAACTTTCAGAAGGAATAATAGTATTTTGTGGAATATTTTGTAGGGCACAAGAGGAAAACAAGGACTGTTTACTTGGTTAATGTTTGATAGCTTTATGCAGTGTACTGGTTCTTCCCCGTGGGTTCATTGGCTGTGCTTGGGAAATTTAATGGTGTTCAGTTTTTGTGGCTTTTCTTGGAAGAGATTTTTTCTTAGAGGTCAGAGTTAAGTCATCACTCTGGAGGATGCTCTCTGAGCAAAACCTGCTCCTTCATCCATGCACAGCTGGTTGAGTTTTAAGGCAGGGACTGAGTGAGACAGTGCAGTTTTGAGGAAGAAATTTTGTATGGTGTGGAGGTAATGACTACTCTTAATTCTTTGGCTGCTGCAGGGGCTGGACAATGAATCTGTGCTAATACCATGCTGCTGGTGACCTGGCACAAGAGGCAGGTTCCAAAAGTCTTTTTCTCATACATTCTAATCACCTTTGCTTGGCCAGTTTATCATAAATGTGATTTCAGTGATCATTATCTAGATGTGGCAGCTTTTCAAAAGCTTGTCCCCCAACCCCATCAATTTAGAATGAGTACTAAAAGGAAAAAAACTTCGTTTTTTCCTAGAATTCAGATTAGTTTTGCAGGGAAGTTTTAGGATATATCTGATGTGGAAGTGACCACTGAAGGAATTTCCACTGAAGAGTGAATGGGTAGAATTGTACAATATTGCATTTGAGAGCTGTATTTGGTACTCAAGCACTTGTACTTGGATTCCTGAGATACCTTTAAAACCTACCTGTTGAATACACCTCATTTTGTGAAAAAAAAGGGAGTATTTCCCCATTAGGAAAACTTCTGGGTTGCAGCCTGGATAACAGCTTTGAATGTTCTGGAGTTGTTCAATCAGTTGAGAAGAGGATGCTGGTGACCACTTCTGTCTCTGTGTTGGAGAGGAGTTTGAAGTCTATGCTGTATCATGTTGGGGATGCTTACCTGAGTGATAAAAGTATATCTGTGATGTGAGAAATTCTGGGGTGCACAGCTCTGTAGAGGTAAAAATGTCTTGATTAAATATGTCCATCAAAGCAAGATCACTCATTGGCAAGAACCTTTATATGTATACAGTTATTTATCTTTATTACATCAAAAATTAATGCATAATATTCTTGAGGAAATAGCACAGGCAAATGGCTAATGAATTTTCAAACATAAGGAAAATGCAAAACATGAAAGATAGTGTTAGGTGATCAGCAGCTGCAAACATGAAATTTTAATGACTGAGAAAGGCAACCACCTCAGCTTTGATTAATAAAGCATTGCATTCAAAGTTATCATCTATCTGGCATATGTAATAATATCAGAAAGGAAAAGCACAATTGTTTTGCTTGCAGTAGGTTTATCATGTTTGTGCATTAGTTGAGTCATGCAAGAGTGTGTTTGCTTGGTAAAAGAAAAGGGAGGACATCTGTTCAGACAGAAACACTTCAACGTGTGCACAGGAGACATTTTTTCCACTTGGCTTTCAGTCCTTGAGTTTCTGGTGAAGAAATGTGTTTTAAATGGAGAAACAAAGCTCGTAGTCCTTCTTGCACATTGGCCAAGCTTCCTGAAGAGGGCTGGGAGACAACCTGTGGGGCAGGTCTCAGTACAAGGTCTAACTCTCCATAGGATCACAGAGCACCAGAGTGCAGCTTTTCTAAACCTTGCTCTGACACTCATTTCAAAAGGAAATGCTGGGGTTTGTGAGGGTCCTGACACATGTGAGGAGCCTGTCTCTCATACTAGGCTTTCTTGGAGGCCAAGGTGAAGGCAGGCCTGATTTCTGAATCCTGGCATGCTCTTCCTGAAAGCAATTGTGACTGCTGAGGCACTTGTGGAACAGCCCAAACCCAGAAGGGGAAGTGCTTGACCAGAGGCTGCCCTGTGTCAGACACAGGCACTGGTACCTGGCCCTGGCTGCTTCCCCTCCTGAGGCAGTGCTGCCTGTGCTCACATGTTCTCATCTCAAGCAGCTGTTGAACACCTCCCTGTCGGTGCTTGACTGGCTGCACAGGACAGAGTTGCATTGCACTTGATGTTGTTGTAATAAATGTTGTGACCATTTCAATATTATGATGTATTATTTGCATAACCAGACTGATACAGCTATCAGCAAAGAGAACTAGTTATTAAATTCACTGTTGCTCAGGTGTAAGGTGATACATGAGGAGTGTATAAAGCAGGCCGACAGGAAGAAACAAGAGCATTTAATCTCTTATATTTACTTCTAGAGGTAGGCACTCATTTTAGTTGCTCTGCTGAAGCCATTCATTGTGGTTGTTGCAATTCCCAGGTTTTAGTTGCTTTTTCTTCCAGCTTTCTGCTCTTTCCCAGATTCAGTTCTGCAGCAGGAGAGTCAGTGGGATGTGGTGAGAGCACGTGCAAACTGACAGGGTCAGGTGCCCCTCTGAAAGGAGGAGCCTCCAGCTTGGTTTTAACATGTTATTTGTCTTCATTGCCAAAAACCAGCCATGATTCATTTCTTCAAAGTCTTCTCTCTTGAGAGTGCTTTGCTGACTTGGGCACTTGTCTTCTTTCTTCTTTTCTTCTCTCCTGACACTTCCAGTTGCCACCTTCTGCTTTGAAATCTGTGCTTCTCTGTCAGTCAGGAGCTCTGGACAGGGGACAGAAATTCAGCTTTATTGCATGTGGCAGTTCCAAGCCTGGTGTCTTAAGGAAAATCTGCACAACAGATTTTTCTGTGTCTTGGTGCTTTTCCCCCTCACCTTCTCTGTGGATGTTTTGGGCTGATGGATGTTTTAAACCAGATGACACGGTGAGGTTAAATATTCAGAATAAAAAACCCCTAATTCGGGGGTTTTCCTTTTCCTCAGAACTGACATCTCAGCCTAAATTTAAGATTTATGAATCTTAACCACAGCAGCTCCCAGTGTCTCTCTCAATCTATTTTTTTTCCCTGTGGCACTCCTGGACTCTCATCTCTTCATCTCCTATTCATTTAACTGTATTCCACGCTCCGTAACTGCTCAATTAACCACTCCAACATTGCAGTGCAGTTGTACTGGGATTAGAGAGCAGCAGAGGGATGAATGGATACCATGAGTATTTTCTCTGGGCATTTTAAATCTTTGGAAGCAGCAGAAGCTGGTAATGTGGGGTATTAAACTGCAGAACTATGTGGGTCAAGGATTCCCTTGTAATGTTGTGGGGACAGATCCTCAGGCAGTACAGGTGTCACAGCTCCATCCACGTTCATTGAACTCCTTTGTGATAGGGAAACTCCAAAGAGGAATGGGTTCTGCTCCCTGTAGTTGCCTGGAAAATGCTTCCTTTGTGCTTAGATTTTGTGCCTAATAAATCTAATTAAGTAGGATAAATTTGCATGATTTTATAGGGTTTTTCTTTTAAAAGGATTTGAATACTTTGAGGGGGTTTTTTGCCTAAAGCCTCTCAGCTGTTGATAGAAAATTCTTGTGCACACAATTTTTGAGGCATTTTGCAAAGGAACTCCCAAACAGTTTTGCTGTGATAGGATTATAACAGTGGATTGTACTCTCTTTTGGATACTTCTCAGGAGGTTATACATGTAGCTAATGGGCATTACTTAGTAAAGAAAATTATTACTAACTGCAAAGCTAAAGAAAAGGCAAAAGGGAGCCACCAAACAATTCCATTGTATCTTGGAAATAACTCTCGGGATTTAAAAATGTCAAAATAATTTCACAACTCCAATTGAGCACAAAGAATTCAGAGTATTCTTTGTGATGATAAAACAAACATTGTAATTCCTGTAATTTAACCCTAGGATATATTAATACTAAAGGGCTGAAATGTGTGAATTTGTTAGCAAAAGTCAAATGACGACAAATGTGTCTGGAATATCAGTTTATCATTTATACTGGAGAGATCCCAGGCAATCTGGCAGCTGGAACCAAAATCAAGCAGAGGACAAAGTAGGAGAAACAACTGATAAAAGGGCCATGAATAATTTATATTAACTCAAAAGTCAGCTAAACACAGCATCAGACAGGGAGGTAAAGCCCCCCTTGGCAGAGCCCTCCTGGGCACTGTGTGCAAGAGGCCTCAGCAATCAGCTTCCTGCCGGGCCATTTCTCCACCCCAGGGAGACTGTGGCCTCTTAAACAATTTGCATTCCATCACTGCAGTCGAATTAGGTGCTTTTCTTAATGGCACATGACCAAATGTGCTTTGTATCTTGCTTCCAAAAGGGAAAAGTGTCAAACATTTAACACTTCCACGTGTATTTCCGTAAGCTTCAAACCTGATCTGTAATCTCCGGGGTATGGTGGGGGAGAGCACAAACTCCTTATAGCTGTTCTCTCTGCATCTCCATCCTCTACCTCATCCTATTTTTCATTCTTCTTAATGAAAACAGGGCATTATCAGCAGCACAGGTACAGCTCTTCTGACTGCAGAGAGAGTGGAAATAAGACTCAGGTGGATAAGGTGTGATGGAGTGGTATTGGGCTCACCTGTAGGCAGATGAAAGATAGGGTTTGGATTAGTGGATGGTATCAAGGATAGTGAATGATGGCATCTTGTGAGATCTAAAATTCCAGAATCCCAGCACTAAACTCAGTACAGGGCCTAATGATAAGCACATTGCTAAAATGAGAAGCAAGGCTGTGCACAGAAGGGAGATGGCGTAGTTCAGCCCCAGGGAATAAGAGCTGAGTAAATGAATGGACAACAGAAACTCTGTTTACCTTGCCTTACTTAAAGAAATTTCTTTACTCAGCTCACAGAGTTGGGCTTGCACCATGCAGATACATTTTTGCATTTGGAAATAGAAAATGCACATCTGAAGTTTTGAGTTTTTCAAACTGTTGCCAAAGGAGAGGAAAATCTTATCTTTTTTTAAATTTATGCTTGGTTTTTGCTTTTTTCTCTCAGGCTGTAGTCATAAATTGCACTTTTACCTGCATATTCTTGTGAAGTTCAGTTTGCAAAGGTGTGAATACCTTCAGTGAGGTCTTTGGGTCAGTACTTGCCTGAGCACTGCTCTGGGCTTCTGGCTGAACCCAGCACTGGAGAACCAGGGGGTTTCTTGCTCACCTTTCCTGACTTCTCAGAACTTGAGAGGGGCACTGGGCTCACCTTCTGCTGTTTTTAAAAGCATCTCCTTGAGTGCCAAAGGTGAATCTCTTTCATGTAATTCCTGTGATTCCTCTGCCCAGACAGCAGCAGAACAAAGAGCATATGGCTGCAAAGCACCAGAAATCTGGGAGCTCCTGCGGCGTTGTGCTCATTGCTCTTTTCCATGTTTTCTGGCTTAAAGTCCCAGTATTACTGAGAGCACACAGCCCAATAGGCATTAATCCCAGAATCCCATTTAGGCAACTGAAATATTTAAATGTGTTTAAGCTTGGCTGGACATGCCTTCCCTAACTGAAGCTGTAAGAAAACCACCAAACACCACCCACCTCCACTCCCAGTGCTTAACTTTCAGGATAACTTCTCTGGGCAAATAAATAGTGGGAATGCTCCTGCTTAGTTCCAGAGAGGACTTCCTAAGCAGCAGACCCGGGCTAAATGACATTTAATGGAAAGGATTGTACCCCAGCCCTTCTCCTGGTGGATTTATCCAAGTCTGTATTTGCCTCACTCATGCCATGAGACCTGGGAGAAGCTGGACTGGGTGTTTCATCATTTTCTTAGTGTGATACAATCAGGTTTTTACCAGAGTTAACAAAAAGCCAACAAAAGCCAACACTAATTGCTTTTTCAGATTTTTTGGCACCTTTATAGTAACATTTCAGCCACTAAAAGGTGAAACAAGAGAGAAATATTTATCTTACACGAGGCAATTATTAGATACAACCAAAACAGGCATTTTAAATGAAGCTCTGTCAGCGTGGCCAGGTAAGCAGAACATGCCTTTTTAAGGTGCTGGTTGATTTGTTTGTGCTGGTTTTAATTTGGCAGCCAGACTGACTATTCCCACTCACTCCTGGTTCTGCATCAGCTGCTGCTCTGCCCTGATTCATTATTCAGAAGATCATTAGTGCTGTTTGGGGGAGTTGACCTCGGAAGGGCTCACCCTTCTCAAACCCAGCTTGTTTTGGGTATGTCTTCCGAATGGCATCTCAATTATCCTTTGGCCTGAAACACCCAGGTGGAAGCTTTCCTGGGAATGTGGAGTGATGGTGTTTGCCCAATTAACAGATGGCTGTAAAATTGTCTGGGTAAAGATGTTTGTCACCAGGGAAAAGAGCAGGAGCCAGGACATGGCCTGACACATGGATTAGCACTGTGCTGGCAGGTGCTGCCTGGATGGCAAGGGCTGAGGTGCCAAGTCCAGGATTCCTACTTTTTGTGATCCTTCCCATTCCACTTCTTTTCCTGCTCCTTCAGTCACTGAAAGCCCTGGAAGCAAGTCAGAATGTCCTTCCTAAGTAACAACAGAAAAAGGGGAATTTTCACTGAGGGACATTAAAAGAACAAAAGTATTGAAAATTTTTCTTCTTCTGGGCTCACAAGTTAATTTTGATTCCTTTAAAAGTCTTAGTTCATTTGGCCACACTTGAAGAAGCAACTCTTTGATGTCTCCTTATCTTGGTGGTGTTGAAACATTTCTAACAGCCCTTTTCATGCTTTTCTCTGAAGAGAAGCAGTGCCACACAGAAGTTTTGTCCAATGGTCGCCTTCCTTTTCTCACCTATTTGGCAAAGGGATTACTTTACCTTTTACAGCACCTCTTGCAGATGTTGGTAGATTGAGATTGTTCCTATTCTTTGGGTCTGACTGGCCTGAACCTTGCACAGAACATCAAATATTCTGCTGAGCCTTCATCATTTTATTTCTGTGGAGACAGTCAGGTTCATGATATCATTCAAATTTGTAGTCAACAGGACAACAGATGTCTTGGGTGCTTGTAGATGTTTTGGAATTGGCAAATAGGGCAGTGAATTCTGGGGGGTTATATTTTCTTGTTTCCCCATCTCTAATACTGCCCTTTTACCAAATCCCAAATAGGAAAGGACTATGAAGGAAACAGCAACTACCTTAATGTCTTCCTTTTCCCAAGAAATGTGAATTCATGGTAGATCCAGTTTTTTCTTATCAGGCTGTTGTTTCTCAAGGCATTATGGATGCAATCTAAAACCCAAGGAGGCAAAATCCACTCCTGTGATGGTCTGTGGCATAAAATTCACCCCAGAAGTCTCAGACCTTTTCTTTTCCTTTCTCCATCTGTTGCTTTGTCGAGTGCCTTGCAGAAACTCAGTGGCCCAGTGTGAAGAACTCGCACGTCACAAGGAATTGGAAGCAGGAACTCCCCTGTGCTTCCCCTGGATGCAATAAAGCCAGTGTTGTTAAAAGAAAATTCTTTCTGTGGAACTCTTCCAAGGCCAATTCTCTGTGCTTTCATATTTTCCCCATTTCACATGTAATTGTAAAGATGACATTTTGTATGCTACATTAAATCACTTCAGGTTTTGGAAGGGCAGTTCTGGCAACACGCTCCGTGTAGCATGAGATGGGAAAGGGTCGGATTGAGGGAGGGAGAGCACAAATGCAGAGGCAGAATTCCATCATGGTAGATTCTCCCGGTGAGAGGAGCTGTCCCAGGCACTGCTGTTAACAAGCAGTCAGGCAAAAACCAGGAGTGGGAATCAAAGATCAAAAATCTGAGCCAAAGTGCAACATCAAAAGCCTGCAAGTACAGCTGAGCTGTGCACAGCCATCATCCTGTGTCTCTTCCCATCTAACCAGGGGACAAAAAGTGAATTTCAAAATATTTATTCCATCGGTGACTATCAAACTGAAGAGTTTGACAGCAGGGTGTTTCTAAATGCAAAACAACGGGCAAAAGTATCTTTCAAAGAGCATTGCCAGAATTCCCATTAAATATCAATTAGATCTACTTTTAATTAATCAGAAATTACCTGCAAAGTAAATGGTCTTGATAAGCAGGATCCACAGATGATTCTGCTCTGCTAAAAGGCATTTTAAAAGTAATTAAGCTAGTTAAGTTATTTTTTTCCTGTTAATGAATATTAATGCCTCTCACGGCTCCGGTGTCAAAAGGCAGGCAGAGAGCTGTGTTTGGGTTTGGGCTTCAGATATTTAAAGATGTTTGGGAAAGTCGGACTGCTGTGTGGGCACCAGCCTTAGTACAGCCAGGGAAAAGGCATCCTGGAATGATAAATGAAGCAGCAAAGCAGAAGCTGGTGTTGTGCATTAATCTGGGGATTGATATGGGCTCTGCATTGATACTCTCTGCAATCCCTTGTAGAGGGGAGAGTAACCATTAGGTGGGAGTTTCTGTGGGCAGGACATTTTCTCTGCAGAGCAGCTGTAGTCTGGTCAAGCAGAGGAACTGGTTTTCTGTGCTGTTACATTTCCAAGGCATAATGAGTAAAGGGTAGGTGCAGTTTGGGGAGAAAACTCTGTCCTCTGTTCTTTGCAGACACACATAACTCACAGCAGTAAGTACCACAGGACATTTCTTGGCTGGATTTGTTGCTACCACTGCCAAAGCTTATTGAGCAGTAAGTAGCAGAGTCATAGAATCCCAGAACAGTTTGGGAGGACCTTGAAGATAATCCAGTTCCAACTTGGCCTTGGACACTTCCAG
This sequence comes from Edolisoma coerulescens, assembly GCA_013397115.1. Taxonomy (NCBI): domain Eukaryota; kingdom Metazoa; phylum Chordata; class Aves; order Passeriformes; family Campephagidae; genus Edolisoma; species Edolisoma coerulescens. The sequence goes on from VWZW01005507.1 coordinate 3,397,603, forward strand.
GGATGGGGCGGCCACAGCTTCTCTGGGCAACCTGTTCCAGGGCCTCCCCACCCTCACAGGGAAGAATTTTTCCTAAAATCTGGTCTAAACCTATTCTTTCAATTTGAACCTATTCTCCCTTGTCCTGTCACTCGAGGTCTTGTAAACATCTTGCCCCATCTTTCTTGTAAGTTCCCTTCAGGTGCTTGAAGGGGCAATTAGATCATCCCAAAGCTTCTCTTCTCCAGGCTGCACAATCCCAATTCTCTCAGCCTTTCCTCATAGCAGAGGTGCTCCATCCCTCTGATCAGCTTGGTGGTCTCTTCTGGGTTCACTCCAACAGCTCCATGTCCCTGTAGGAAACAGGGCTCAGAGGTCAGTGTTGCTGGGGACATCTCTATTTCCCTTATTTCCAGAAGACATGCTTGGCTGTTTGGGATAATTGTGGCAGTCAGCTGTGGAGGGTGGCAGGAACCACCCCAAAGCAGTGTGACCATTTAGCATTCAGGCCAGCACTCCTTGTTAGTGCCAGAAGGATTGTACCTGGAGTACAGTGTATTAGAGCCCATTTGCATGGAAAGTGAAACCACTGAATTTTTATCAGCGCCTCATTAATTCAAAGGTTCTGTAAAACTCACTTTTATTGATTGAGTTTAAGGCATTATGGTTGGGAATTTCGCTGAGGCAGGTGAGGCTTTCACTTAGCAATGGAGGGATAAGAAAAGGAAAGAAAGCAAAGAAAGGAAAAATTAGGAAAGCGAAGAAATGAAGTTACAGTAGAAATGGAAAATATATTTAAATCTGTTAAAGACATATATAAAGATGCCTCTAAGGTTAAAATAGTAGGTTTCTCTCTTCTGTGGTTTTTGACTGGTCATAGCAGGCAGTCATTAAATGACTACAGAGTCCTCACTGATTCTACTTGTGCTTATAGATAGGATTTGAGCCTGTCTTGATTTTCAAAGGTAGTATTGTGAGGTTTCAGTTGACAGATTTACAATTTTCATGTAAATTTAGTTTGCATATTAAAAAAAAGTTGTGTTAGTGATGATCTGGACGGTGCCAACCTACAGAACAGCTTTGAACTCTCTATGTCCCCATGGAACCAGGCTGTGTTCAGGTCTGCCCCATCCCAAATTTTGTCCCATTTTCTTGCCTCCCACAGCTGTGCAAGCATGTGCAGCCATGTTCCTTTAAGAGCTGGGATTGCACCCACCCTCCTATGAGCTTCCAAGCAAATTGTTTTAGTATCCACAGGGAGCCAGAACAATTTTTATGGCAAGGAAGTGTAACCTGGCTGAGGGACTGGAGGATTAATGGGAATGTTACCTGTCCTTTAACGTACCCATTTTGGACTCTGGCCTTAGAAAAGGGGAAAAACTGGATGGGTCTCTGCCTCACAGAACTCATGAAAGGATAATCCATGGACAGAAGGGTGGTGTGAAAGCAAGAAATGGAATTCCATTCAGCATCTGAATGGCTTTCCCTGGCTGTTTCACATAGATACTGAAAAATTGTGTGTTATCCCAGCCCCTTTCTCTGCCACACTTGTGGTTAAGGGGGATTTTTCCAAACAGTATTGGAACTCTTTTTTTGTCTTGGTTGAAAGTTAGGCTTAGACCATAACAATACAAAGTTGTTTCAATTCCAAGCACAGTTCAGTGGAAAGAGAAATTAAAAAGTATCGTTAATTGGTGTAATGTTATCTCATCAAATAATTAGGGTAAATGTGCAATCCAATTTCTGCTGTACCACAGCTTACTCCTCATGTACAGCGATGTATTTATGTGTAATGATGTTATTAAGTTGTTGTGCACACCAAGTGGAAATTGAAGAGTGTTCACATCCTAAATGCATCTACATTTAAAAGTTTAATAGACTGACTGCTTTTGGTTAAAATGCCTAAACATGAGTCATTAAAATATTATAAATTAGTAACTGGCACTGTAGGTGACAACACTCCGTTCCCACACCACATTCACAGTGATCCATCGTCATCTGGATATGATTTCCTTGACTGCAATTAATCAGAAATCAACTCCCACCATTCTGGTTAAGTTAAGCAAGGTATTTTAGTTGATATATTCAGGGCCATATTTCTTCATGTAGCAAATATTGCCACTTCCCCATCTGCCCACTTGGGCAGCCAGGGTGGATGAGGGTGAAACAACTCTCAGGGGCTCTTACTGGTACCAGACTATCTGGAAATAAAAATAAAAGATAAATGGGGCGTGACACAAAATATTTAAAAGATCTGTTAAGCAGCCAGAAATGTTAGGAATCCAGCTTTTTTTCTGAAATAATATCTATTTACCTTTCTGTATAAAGGCATGCATTTCCATATTAGTGGAGCCCTTTAAATTATGCAGGTTTTTTTCTCATTGACTTTTCTCTTTCAGTGTGATAAATATTTATTTCATGAACCTAATTTTCTCTGAAGTTAGTGGCAAATTCTTCTGCACAGAAACATATGAAGAAACCATTAGTCTGAAGACCTAAAGAGCCATTAGTTAAAGTACATAGAACTGCACTAATAAATAGATACCAGATCAATCTTTAGTGTAAACCACAAGAACATTCATAGTGTAGGCTCCGTTTCAAAATTAATGCGTTTTTCATTGCTTTGTAAAAAAGCAATTAATGACCTGACTTTGATCACTTTTCTGTAGACATAAAATGAACTGGCACTGAATGGAGACGAGTGAAATCAGAACTTTTGTTGGTGAGCTCCAAATTCTTTAAGGATGAAAAATGAGCTGAATGTGAAATCATGGTCACTCTGAATTTAATGGCAAAATTCACTTTGCATTCAGGGGAGCAGTGTTTAACAGCTTTGCAGTGTTGGCAAACATGTCATTCCATAAAGCCCTGTTATGAAAATTATATGACAACCTTTTTCAATGAAATCCAACACAGAAAAGCTAGATTTGTATGTATGTAGGGAGGAATTACTGGTTTGCAATATCCATCCTATTTAAGTCTCCTTGGACAGAGCCATTCAAATTTCAGCCCTTGCTTCTGTGCAGTGTAACATGCTGGTGATTTTGCTAAACTGATCTACACCTGGGGTGCCTACAAATCCAGACTAGGAATTATCAGCAGCCAGTCCATGGGATTCCCATACTTTGTGCTTCCATGCAGTGTGCAGACAGCTGGGGTGGTGTGTTTCTGGGATGGAAACTGTAAAGTCCTGAGCACAGCAGCTCTGCTTGGCTTGGTTTTATTTTGGGAGGCGTCATTTTTCCAAAGCACGTGCCATGGATGGTGTAATTAATCCTTAATCTCCCTGATTCTCTGTTAAACCACGACTTGCACATGGGCAATAAAAGATATTTATTTGAGCACCACAAGCAGGCAGTTATTTTTTGGAAAAAAATCTTGCACACAGGTTTAGTCATTCCTTCAATAAACACTCAGAGGGAGCAAGCCAGAGGAGCCCTTGACTGACAGTGCTCTCCTTCCTCTCATCCTGATGAGGCCGGGCCAGTGGGGAGTCTGACCAGCAGGTCAAATATGTATTAGGGGCAAAAATTGACAAAGAATATGCCAGAAAAAGTGATTTTCCAGCTGTGCGCAGCCATTTTCAGCACCCTGGGTGGATTGTTATTTGTGTGTAATGGAATAGCTGGGGACAGCAGGGCTGGGAAGACAGGGTCACGTTCGCTGTGGTGGTAAAACACTGAAACTGTATTGAAGAGGGGGAGTTGCCTTCTTGGTTATTTTAGTGCTTTGTTTTGTTTCATTTTGTTTGGTTGTTGGGCAGACAAATACCTAGTGCAATCTGAGCATTTCGGAGTCTGACTGAGCTCTCTGTTTTCCTTCCCCCATTAATAATTTGTGAAATCCCCCTGGAGACTCCATCCACAGCCTGAACACGGCATCTCCTTACCTGCAGAGACGATGAACCCGTGACTTAAAATCAGCCTGTAGAAACAGGGTTTCTTTTCATTCACTGCTGTTTGCTGCTTCTTTCTGCGTGATTTTGGTGCAGGAGAAACACATGATAAATGAGTAACTTCAGTGCACTTCAGGATATGTTTCTTGGGCCGTTGCAACCCTTCTCCTGAGGCACAGCTGAGGGACTCTGACTTTATGTCCATAAAGTATCCAACATAAGTCTCTATAGCTAAACATACAGCCCCACTGTGAATCCTAATGCTGCTGGAACGTGAAGCAGTCTTTTGCAGAAATGGTTTGCTAAGCTTAAGTCTGCCTTTTCCTGGGCATCTTCACTGAGGGGGCCTGGCCTGACACCAGAGCTTGCTTTCACCCCGAACATGGATGCTGGGAGGGTCTAAAACACAACTGCACAGCTCCACCTCAACTCCAGCCTTGTGTTTCTGTCGGAGACTTTGCAGCTGGCCTGCAGAAACCAGCCTGCCTCTGCTGGCCTGCACAGAGCCGCATGAGGAGGGAGGGGATGCCTTTGAACACAAAATGCACCACTCCTTAGACAACAGTGCAATTTCAGAGAAAACAACGCCATGTTTCACTTTCATTCATCTCAAATAACATTGCTACGTCTTGAAGTACTCCAGAATCTCTTTCCCTATACTGTAGACCTTAGAAAGTTTTTACATATGCCACCTGCCAGCCTGTTTTCTTTTTTTCTTGACAATTTGCAGATTCCTGTTTTTCTTTTATCTTTATTTTGGTTCTTTAATGTTCCTAACTCCCTGCATTTTAGGGACAAAGTGGGACCTTTTGTATAGCTATTATTTAAGAAGAAGTCTCTCTAGTGGTATAATTTAATATTATTTGAGGGTAATTATAAAAAAGGACTAACAGAAATGTTCATGACAAGAAGAGAAACAAAGGAGCTCCTCTTTGTTAGATGTGTGGGGTATTTTCTTTAATCCCTGCCGGAGAGTAGCTGGAATCTGTCAGTCAATGGGAGCACATGGGGCATACTCAGGTAGGAAGCACCTTGGATAACTGTTGTCTTGTTTAAAATAGGAGTAGCTTTTCAAATAGCCTGTGAAGAGTAAGGGATAGAGGCAGGGATAATTGGGGGAAAGGAAAGATTTTGAGGGAAATAGAGTAAAAATGTGTGAGAAGGGAGACAGCGCATGAGGGGCAGTGGGTGTTTGGGTGAGAAAACAACATCTGCACATCACTTACTTTGACCTTCTTGCTTGGCTGCAGGGAGCTGGTCTGAGTTGGTTTCACAGGTAATTCACATGCTGCATGTGTGGAAAATACAGTAATGTGCTCAGCAAATGGCTGCCTTACCCAGAGCAGAAGTATTCAATCTAGCTCACTGCTAAACACCAAAAGTCAAATATTTCTGCTTCTCATGGTGCAGGGTGCACAGACCTAGCAGGGAAGTACCAGTGCTTAAAATTCATAGAAAGAGAAGTATGAGGTCATTTCCCTACAGCTCCCTCAGGCTCCACAGCACTGCATGTCCTGCACTGGAATGTACTTAATGGCACAGGCTTAACTTCGGGATTTGGGCATCTCAACAGGCTGCCAGCATGAGGCTTTTGGATGCTCTGCCTGATGACAGCCCCTGTAATTGTCACTTTACCTGCTTAAGTGTGCTTTGGTGTGACCCAGAGAGACATTTGGACAGACTGGAAATGATCCCAGGGGAGTTGTTCTTCAGTTAAATCACTCTACAGAAGATAATGGATGAAATTTAGGTACCAAATAATTGGAGTCATGCAAATTCAAGTCATGCAAATTCATATTCAGTAATAATTTTCTCCTGTGAAAAAGAACAGAGCCTCGTTCTGTACCCATTTTCCCTACCTCTTCTCATCTTATTTCCTGTTGAACAAACAATACCAGAAAAAAAAACCAAAGTTTGCATCCCTTCATTTAACTGGTGAAAAGCTGGAATCTGGCCACAGCTGCCAAGCTTTGAATGTTGTCTTTTATATGTTGCTATAAATTCCAGATAAACAAAGTTAGAAGCCGTGTAGGACATTCTGCCGTGGCTCTGAAAAACATGGAATACTTCTGAAGTGAGACCGTGTATTTCCTCACATATTGGCACACACACATGGAAAAAAACACAACCAAAAAAACCCCAAGTATTGACCTATATACATTTTTAAAACATATTCATACTTTAATATAGCATTCTGGAATGTGATCGATGATTTTCCGTGTGACTCATTATAATGCAAATGATCTTTGTCATGAGCTTAGAACCCCAGTTTTAGATAAACGCAGCCAATTCAGCAGGACATACATTGCAGGCAGTTCACACTGAAAGCTGGAGGTGCATCACATCCCTCTTTCACTCTCAGCTTTCTTCTGGCTTTCAGAGAAGTTTAAGAAACTGAAAAAACTGAAAAATTCGATTTTTAGAGTTGAACTTCTATTGCATGTTTTTATTTCCCTTCAGACTTGTTGTTTTGACACAGTTATGGCTTTTTCTGTAGCCCTGGGCTAATTTTTAGGTCTTTTCCTCCTGGGTAATACTTTTAATTTTGCCTATGTGTCATTCACTCCCTGTAAGTGATAGAAGGTTCTGCCAGAGATGATGTTGGCTCTGCTCTGAGCTCCAGCCAGTTACTGACTTGCTCTGCATTGCTTTTTGCTTATACCAGTGCGAAAGAGGAAATCTTGCAAATATATTTTGAAAGCTTTAAAGGTGTTCTTGGTAACAGCAGAGTCATCGTTAAATGAAAACACTTCTATTTATTGTATGCAAGTGCAGTTGTGTTGTTTGTGGCCTTCGTACCCAATGAGCAAGAAATCCATTGTACTTATACTTTAATTTTGCATCTCTGTGAGCAATGTTCTCCCTGGGGGCTTGCAGAGGAAACCTGAAGCATAATCTTGATTTCAGCTGCAATGCAGAAATACAGCTGCTCCTGGTGACCGTGCGCGCGACCTTCACGTACACGTTGGCTTTTATTTGACTTCTGAAGACTCCTTTTGGAGCTTTTTTTGGCTGCTGACTATAAAACACAACCCAGAAGGCTTAAGAATATGAAAGAACAATCACTTTCTTTAGAGGAGAGGATATTCCATCCGCTTCTCAGGAGGTGAGAAAAATACCTCACTCCCTCACCAGAGATGGCTGATATTTGTGTGCCAACCCTTACTGTCACAGCAAGCAATCAGTGGTGATGGAGGATATATTGCAGGCACACCTCCTCATCCTTGTTTCCAGAATGGCACAGGCAGTTTAGGAAACAGGAAAATCTTTCCTAAATGTGAAAACGGATAATGCATCAGTCTCTCCACAGACTTCTGCCACAGAAGTCAGCCTGCACCAGCTTCAGGAACCAACCCAGGGCAGTGTTTGTGGACTCCAGCACCTGGGCTGTGCTCCCTGGCTTCTCTGGGAGTCAGGGGCTTGAGAATTAGCACATTTTCCATTTTAGTCTGGCTCTCTGGTACCTGCTGAGTCAGTTTACCTGGCAGGGAACTTGCAATGGTGATTTTGTGTGTGAGCCATGTCTGCAGCTGGAGTGGGAAGCAGTGCCTAGGCCGTACAAGCAGAAAATCCAAAAGGAAAAGAACCCCCGTGTTTTATCTTGCCACAGTTCAGCCCTGAGGTTGTTGGAGCTGTTGTTCACACCATCTCCAGCACGAGGGGAAGTGGCTGAGTGACTTGCCTTCCTTCCATCCCTGGAATGTGCCTCACCAAGAGGCCTCTCAGGGTGTTTGTGCAGCTCCACAAATGTGCTGACGCCGTGGCTGTGCTGTCACACTGCTCAGTGACACCCTGGATGTGCTCTCCTGCCCTGTGCCCCACTGCTGAATTGCCATCACCTTCCCTCGCTCACCGAGGGCAATCGGAGTAGAGCTGTCCCTTGGAAACAGGGCAATGCTCCTGAGCTTGAGGGGAGCTAATTTAATAACTTCTTGGGGTAAAGGCTGAAAGAGAGCTCTCTCTTTAGTGCTTATACATTTCCAATCTTTATTTATTTTTTCTTTTCTTTTTACCAATCTTTCTTTTTTTTCTCTTTTTAATTAGACGACATATTTACCGATGTCATCACTATTAATTTGTATCTATCAAACCCTGCCTTTACTCAACACCTCATTCCTTTTCTTATTTATGAAGTTGAACACTTTAAAACCCCAGAGGATGAGATCAGGCAGTTCTTAGGGGACAGCCAGAAGCTGTAATGAATGAAAAACTCATGTATTTCATCTCTCAATGTAGTTAATTAGCCATTGATCCAAGGACTTTGGTGGGAGCAGGACAAGCTGGGGTATGTGAGGACAAAGGCATCGGGGTGGGGTTGGTGTAGGATGTGGATTAAAATGGGTTTGCGTGGATTAAAAATGGGTTTGATATTTGGTGCTCCCTTAAGTTGTTGTTGTGCAGCTGCTGTGCACTTAAGCCTGAACAGAGGCATGTGACTAGTCCCATGGATTTCAAAGGACTGATTTCTGTGATAAAAGTCAAGTACACACATTTTGGAAGGATCCAGAGCTTTATTTAGGATTCTCTTGGAAAAACAAGCAGGCAAGCAAAGTGTTAGTAGTCATCTGCTGCAATATTTCCAGCAAAATTTATTTGGGTGCAGAGAGAGTAAATATTTTGCTCAGAATTCCATCCAGGCTCAGATGTGCAAACGCAGCCATCCTGTTGAGTTATGCTTTCAGGGCTGTACACATAAATAATAACAATTCAGCCAAGGTTTCAAAGCTCTTCACAAAGGCAGGGAAGTATTATCTTCATTTAGAGATGGAAAGGACTTTAGATGAGGTGCCTGAGGTCACAAAATAACTGTATTAGATTTGAAACCTGAGCTTACTGTCAAGCAAAATTGAAATGTAATTGTCTCTGTTCAATTGTAACTTGATTTTCATCTGCAGATTAATGTTCAGATTTAATGGGTAAGAAGGTCAAATCTTTCTAACGGAAACATTTTTAGTCAAATTCACCGTCTTTATCTAAGCCTCATTTTTAATCACTTACAATTTATAGCTCCACTAATTGTGACTAATTACACCACTGTGCTGTTAAGGTAACTTAATTTCTTTACAGATTTTTGATGTTCATGGATTCCAGCTTTATTGCTGTCGACTGAAGCCCTGCTTGGACAAAAGCAACACTGTGGTGGGGGTGTCAAATATTCTCCTTCACCAGGAAGCCTCTGGGATCTCAGGAATAGTGTCCCAGGACAGAGTGACACTCTCTCCTATATAATGCCATGATGTATTTAAAAATGCTGCTTCAAGTATCATTTTTAAATTGTCACCTTTTGATCTCTCAGCATCTCTTGCTTCCTTGGAGTACCGTGAACCCACTTGGAGCAGTAGCAAACACAGCAGTGACTCCAAACCACACGTGGGGCTGGAAAGGGGATAATTTCATCTGATTACATTAATATTTTATTGGAAGCAGAGTGACAAATTGGAGACTGATTGCAAACAGCAGACAATCACTGACTGTAGAGAATCCTGGCACTCCACGGGCACTTCAGATGCTTTAAAGAGCCGTTCCAAATCTGCAGAAAAATGGTTGAAACATTTTAATTCTGTAATTTAAATTGCATCTCTCACTTAACCAGCTATTTTGATTGTGATTATGAAAACATTGTGATGTGCTTAGAAAAACCTTAGAAGACCTATAGCAGTGTGTATTACTAATAGGCTTGTATGTTTTCCTTATCATTTTCACTACCAGTAATTTATTTTAAACCAATGAAAATATACCTATTTTGTTTCAATTGCAAAGCATTTTTAGCTTGACTCAATCAGATTCTTTTCCCAGAGCCACACGAGGTAAGAGATTATTAATGGCTTTTTCCTTATTATCCATTCCTCTGAAATGGTTACTTGAATTATGGCATCTTGATTTAATATATGTGAAAGCATTTTGTAACAGAAACCTTCACTATTTATAGAATGACTTTCACTGTTTCCTGAGATGCTGCAGTCAGGTCTTATTAGCAAAGTACAGCCTAATCCTCCAAGTATCTATCCACAGCTGTTCCCAGATTTAGCAGCTCAAAAATGCTGAATAATAAGTATGCTGCAAATGCTCACAGAATTTTGAAGGGAGTGTTTTGGGTCAGTGTGATGCCTGTGAAAGCCTCAAGTGAATTGCTACTTTTACTGAATCAGAATGATGCAGAGTTGTGAAGCACGCCTTGCATCAGAGGGCCAAACCTCTGGCACTATGCTGTGGGGGTTCAGTTCAATGTGTAAGTAAAACCAACAGCTGAACCCAAACCCCCAGTCCAAGGGGACAGGTAGAGAGTCACCAATCCCAGGTGGAGTCTGTAAGGCAGAGGTTTGTATTCCAGCTCTCCCAGACCCCACGGAGGTGAGAGGGGCTCTGCCAGGAGTGCCGGGTGTGGGTGACATCCCCAAGCTCCAGCACTGCCTCAGCCCCCAGCTCATGCAGCTCCCCGGCCTCTTCTGTCTTTCCCTGGAGATCAGAGAATGCCTCAAGGTTCAGCCAGAAGTCTGAGCAGACATTTACAGTCCTCAAAATAAATTACTTTGACGTTCATAAGTAAATCCTTTAGAAAATTTGCTGCTCTTGCCTGAATCTGTGATAGTTAAAAAATTCTTACTATGGTGAAATTTCACTTTCTATGACTTGCAGGCTCTGTGAGAGGGAAGTGTCTCCTGTCCACCAGCGTGGGAGGTAAAACTCTAAACACAGATAGAACAGGTATTTTCATATACTTATTCTTGCAAAGGAAATGCTCCTGACTTTGTGCTTCCCTCAGTAGCATTGCTGATAACTTTTACCCCATACCATGTTGGTGAAATTCTCCATCAGTGTCTCTGTCCTCTGTTGCCTAAACCAGCAAGTTTTTAGTTTGTTGTTGATAGCCCCTTAAAGAATTTTCAAGTTTGTTGGAGTGTTTGCTATGTTCTCTGTATCAGATCCTGAAAGAGTTTCCTAGCAGGCCAGACCTGCTAATTGATTTAATTCTTGGACATTTTAAAAGAAATCCTGGCCACACTTACATGAAGAATAAATATGGTGAAAAATAGGTAATAATTTTACTCAAAAGATGAAAAACATAATAAAATGCAAAAGTAAGAGATTTTCCTTGCAATACAGGGATAGATGATCAAAACTCTAGCAGGAAGTGGAAAACTTCTATGCTTATTAAAAGATAGAAAGGGATAAGGAAGAGTAAAAATGCTTTAGATCAAACTTGAAATTTGATTTATTCACTAGTGGGAACCTAATCAGGTGCAGGATAAAAGCTTTACTGTCATGCTGATATGAATGTGTCCCCCACCATAAATCTGAAGTTTGTTACTTACTGTGTGTTTTGATATATGTAGAAACTAGTTCTGTGTGTTGCACAGTTGAGCAGTACTGAACCTAAATCTAAATATTCCCCCCAGGGAATCTCCAGTCATGAATTATGCATATGAGAGTGGGGGGGTCTGGAGATTGTTGCTTAGGGACTGGCATCAATGTAAGTGTATTATCAGGATGGGTAGATTACATCCAGCAGTACAACTGTGGCATCCCAGTTTGCCAGGATCTGTCTTATCTCCAAAGGCTGGGCTCAGGGCTTAGGGAGGCTGCAGTTACAAAGTTCCCTCACATTCCTGAAGTCGATTTTATAACAGGTCTGAACAATGTGTCAGTGTAAAGCCTGAGATCACTCCTTATTCCTTCACAGGCTGCCCTCATCTCTTTTGTACGTAAGCGTTTATTTGTACACAGTAGGAGACAAAAGCATTACAGCCCCACATAGAGACAGACATGGAATATTCCCGTGGATAATGTATTTCACAAGTATTCCTTGCTTCTGCTAAAGCTCTGTGGGACAAAACATGAAGAATTATGGAGACCAGCTTTTAAATTATCATATCTACTAATATTTTATCACCTACACAGGATCCGCTTGTTGACTGTTCCAGTCCTTTTTGGGTTGTACTTAACCTTTGGTGTTTGGTTTTGTGGCTTTTTACTGGTTTAAGTTTTCCTCCTTCTGTCTCGTAGATTAAAAACCTTCTGGCAGTTTTGTGTTGAAGTCATGTGAGTTTGGCAGTGTTGGAAAAAAGCCAACACAAACAAAGAGCAAATAAAAATCATTTGGGGTGAAATTGGATTGGACTCCCTGCTCTCTTCCCTGGGTGAGCTCTTAGCTCTTGGTTGCTCTCGATGGCAGTGTCTAATCAGGCTTTGAGCTGAGGAACCTGCACAGGAGGCAACAGAGAATTGTTTTCATGGAAACTCAGTTTAATATCCTGTCACTTTTGTTTATTATTTTAATAGAGTAGGATTTATTCTGTAGTCACAACCTTCACATTATATTTGCAATTGTAATATTATTTTAAAGTGGTGGTCCAAAAACTCATCATTTGGGAAGTTAATGGGAGTTGTTCCAGCCAGTTGTACTGATACAAAAGTGTGTTTGCACCAAGAATCTGGGAATACATGAGCACAGCTGCACTGAGATGAGAATTCTCACTGTGTTTGATGGTCAGGAGTTTGGTCACAAGGGATGTGACACTTCTTGTGCGCTTCATCTTTGTTTTCACCGAGTCTCTGATCAGGAAATAGAGTTCATAATATATAATTTATGTGATTGTTTACACTGTGAGGCAGCAGTAGCAGTGCATCATTTGCAAGTGGTCTATAGATAGAAACATCTTTGCATGAATTAGTGGCCAAATAAGTAGTATTTGTTCAAATCAGCTCATGAAGAATTAACAAGGAAAAACCAAGAGGCCAAATGAATCCATTTAGCACCCTATTGCAAGCAGTTCCCCCATCTTTAATATTTATAATTTCAGTGCTGTGTTATTAGTATCCTATCACATGAAAAGCAATAATACTTTTCTATGGAATCCATGGTCTTATTTCTAGGAAAATAATCTCCACTACAAGGCTCACAGATGTCTGGAGCTATTTGATTCCATTTCTCTTGGCAGAAGGCGTCCCTGGTTTTTTGTGCAGGAGGAGGGAGGAACAGGCAGTGCTGGGAATGCAAGTTACTTTCAACACTGCCTCTTTTCCTGTAGGATTGACAAAAATTGTTAGTTGCAGCATGATTGCGTTCTAACATCCTGTACTGCTATAACTTATTTATTAAGTCACACCTAATTAGAGAACATGGAAACATTTCATCCTGGTGGGGATGTTCTTGTGTTGCCTAATGCTGTGCAAGGTGCCAGAACCCTTGTTCTGCCATGGGCATGGCTGTTGGGGCATGGAGATGACTGATGTGAGCACTGCAGCCATCCCGCTGCCTTTCCTCCTGCCAGGAGGCTTTGTGGCTCCAGGGGGTGCCCGGGTGTCCCTCCCAGTGCCCAGCCAGTGCTGGGTGGCCTCACCTGCAGCCCTGGGGTGCAGCCCCGCGGGAGCAGGGAGGTGCCTGGGGAGGGTGTGCAAGGCTCCACGGGCTCTGCTGGGAGCAAGCAGAGACAAGAGAAAGGATTCAGTCACCCCAAATGGCTTGTGGAAAGCCAGGAGTTACTGCAGAACTCTCTGGCAGCAAAGCAGCAAAGCCCTGGGGAAGGATGTGGGGGAGGCAGTGGCGGTGGTGAGGCTTTGATGGGCTGCTGAGCTAATCAGCCCATCGGCTGCTGCAAAGGTCGTGTCACGGAGCTGACACAAGCCTCCTCCTCCAAAGTTCTCTTATAAGAATGCTGTAAAACCCCAATTCAGCCCTGTGGTTTTTTACCACGTGTATGAGCAGCAGATATTCTCACAGCACATCCCACAGAACTTTCCCCTGCTTTCTCTATGGGAACATGGGAGTTGATACCATTTGTAAGGACACAACACAGTGTGCTGCAAGAGGGCTCCCAAAGGTCAAGCACCCAAAAGGGCTCAGTTCTGCTGGCTCTCACAGCCTCTGGAGCTGGACAGACACACTGGAACCAGCTGTGGGCACTGGACTCTCCTCAGAGCACCCTGCGGCCAATGCCCAGTGCTGGCACCCTCCGCAGTCCTGTGGGTGACCCTCAGTCAGCACCGACCCTTCTCTCCACCCTGACCCACCAGCAGGGTGATGATCACCCCACTCCAGCCTGTCCAGTCTGGAGGTGGCTCTCAGGATCTGTCCTTCTCCTCATGCCCACCTGGGGCCTGGACCTGCTCTGCAGGGAGCACAAGGGTTGAGGGCAGCAGCTCCCTGAGGACCTGAGCAGGTACTTTTCCTTCTCCTCTGCTCTCTCTCTGTGAGTACAGCTGTGCTTAACCTCTCCCAGCCACAGGCTGCATGTCTCTGGGATTTTCCTGGGCTAATACCGCTCCAGAAACCATATTATACGAGATAATAATCTCTGAGATAAGAGATGTTAATAACATGTTCTGTGAAACCGATGTTCCATTTCCACTCTGTTTTCAGCAGAAACCAAATACATCCCATTAAACCCAATGAGAACTGTAGCCAGCTGCCTTGACAGGGCACGTTAGAAATACAGCTTATTTTTCCCCTCCTCAAATACACAGAAGGTTTATTGATAATATTTTCTGTTAGCCTAAAGCATCTTTTTTAGAAACAAGTGTCTCTCTTGTGGCTCTTTATCGGTGTCACTTCAGGCTGAAATGTTTGCAGAGCAGACCAGGAGTGCTTTCTAACCCACTTTGTGTAGATTTAAATGTATATATTATGCAGGGCAATAGGGGATCAGACTCAGTGGAGTATCTTCAGAAATAATTGAAAGCAGGACTTGTTCCCGGTACTTTGTAAATAGTAGCAATAACTCTTCACGTTTCACACACTATTTGAGCTTTTAAAATTCTGCTGTGCCATTCTGTGGCCAGGAGTGAAAAGTGAAATCCTTTCAGATCTCTTGTGATTTAGCAGACAGCTTTAAGGGGTAAGTCTGAGATAAAGAGGAATAATTAACTTTTTCAGAAGTCACTTTCAGCCAGGAGAATTTAAATCTTACTTTTAATCTTTCAAATTGACCATGAACTTTGCATTCATTCTATGTTGTATAAAATTATGTGTTATAATATATAAGCAAGTAGAACTGCACTGTGGACAAAATGAAGTGTGGAAAGTGTTTTGGAGGAGATAGAAGCAAGTAAATGTGAAGTATATGAAAAATCTAATCAATAAGATAACAATTTCAAAATAAAAACATTAGCTGCTAGAGAGTCCAATAAATCACATCAGTTGTGTGGAGCAGCACCATTGGATGAAATTATAGAGTGGTGAGAAGCAGAACACATCAAACACAAATAATCTCTCCCTCTCATTTATTTTGGTTTATAGTTGAAGGTGTAGGAATTGCTTTCCCCACCAAGATGGGGAAAAGGAGGAAAGGAGCACATGTAGCACAATCTGAGCCATGTCACAGGTTTACAAAATGTCACACTCTGCCATGGCAAATGAGCCACTGTCACACCCTTAAACAGCTCTTTTGATCTCTCCTAATGCACAAATTATGGTTGTTGTCACATCTTATTACTATTATCTTGTGGAAGATTGAAATGTTTTGCTCTCTGATAGCAAATTCCTAATAATTTACCTGCCTGAGAAACAAAGAAAGAAATTAGGTAGAATGCCAGTTTTTTATGGAGTTGTTTAATGTTCCCTCAGTGATATTTAATATACTTTGCTACAGGAATGCATGTTGAAAATTCAATGTATATATTTCCGAGACAAACTACATGGCCTGGGTTTGATCTAAAGCCCCCATGGCACCAGAGGAACCTGATGGAGGGGACAGACAGTGCAGTTTTTTATCATTTAGCCAGCACAGATCAACAGGATGTCTATGATACTTTTAGGCTGTGCTGGGAGGAAAATGAGATATTTGATGTTGTCCTGCTCAGCCAGTGGTAAAGGTGTCATGGCAAAAATGGTGACAGCAGCACAGTGTCCCTCCCTGGAGGGCAGGTCATGTGCCATGCCAGCAAAATAAATTTTTGCAGCATCTTAAAACAAACCCCTAATCCCGTGCTTGTTTCAGTCCTTCAGTCTGTCAAACAAACAGGAAAGATGAAAAATAGAAATCCATAAGGTGGAGCTCAGTCAGCAGGGTGGCAACTTTTAGATGGCTTGAAGGCAGGATGTGGATGCCCACACCTGGGAGCAGTCTGTCTGGCATTATCCAAGCAAAAAGGCCTTGGAGGAAGCTGCTTGGTCATGTTTTCCATATATTTGGAGGAAAATGCTCCATAAGTGGCATGTTTGCTCGGACCCCTCCAGCAGGCAGGGCACAGCCGAGTAAGGGTGTGGAGAGGGCTTCTCTCCTCCAGGGGGAAAAGTCCATTCCAGGGTAGGGAGTGGAAGGAAAACTACTGGAGCGCTGGGAACAGTGCACAAGATCAGTCAGTGAGGAGTTTTGTCTGGGCAACTTTCTAAAGAGTATCAGAATATAAATCACACCGTCCAAAATTAATAGACTCCTCAACCACTTTAGTTTATTAACATTCCTGGCGATTCCCCAGAAGCTGAAGTAAGTCTGGTGAATTCCATCGTGCTTCTTAAGTGGAGAGAACACTTCCTAAGCAGTTTTATTGTCCTTTTAATGTCTGAACCTGAGACTATTAGGGCTGCAAAATGATTTATAATGATGTGCTAAACTGGAGTAATTTCAGTCATTTTATTAAGCCCTTTGTGGATGGAATGGAGAATTGCTGGGGCTGTTTTCTTTGAACACTCTCCCTGTGCAGAACACGTGTGCAGCTCCTCAAGAAGTGAGGATGCAAACCATATGGTAGAGCCTGGGATGCCAAAGTGCATTTCTAACCTCTTAGTGATAATTTCGATGTGTTACAGCAGTGTCTCCCAAAACACTGAGAAACTCTGCCATGGTTTTAATGTATGTTATTTCTCATAGTGAAATGATCTGTCAGTAACTGCAGCGATTGAGTTACTGTTCCTAAAGAACAGCAGTCTCACTTTATTCCCTATCCATATTTTCCTTCCTGTGGCTCCCAAAGATCATTTCCTTTGTGGAGATGTTTGGTTAAGCTCATGTGATTTTATTTCTGGATATTTTTCTCTGTAATTACCTGTAGGACAGTTACTTTTGACAAGATTTTTACGTACAGAAATGTTAATATCTAAATGTGGTTTCCCTTTGAAATTCAGTCGAGGCTTTTCAGTTGTATTTTTCACAGTGTGCCAAGAAGACACATGTTTAGGAATATGCAGTCCTATGGTTCTGCAGGATCTGTTATTTTTATTATTCATTAACTGAATTGCAGGTTCTTTGGGGAAAGACATATTTTGAGCAGTTCCTCACTGAGTTGGGGTCACCATCTGTGAGGTGCTGGGGTACAGAGAGCAGAGCAGGCACTGAACTGGGAACAGGACGTGGAGAAATGCTCAGGTCAAATGTTCATTGACTCCCTTTAACATAAGAACCTGGTAATGCCCAACATTGAGGACATCTCTGGCAAACAGCTACTCTGAATTTAGCACAAAATCTTCCATTAATAACTGAATTCTCAAATGCAGTGTTAGTACTGCTTCCTCTACTTTTCCTTCCTTACAGTCATTTGAATACTGCTTTTTGTTTTCTCCTCAGTTTTGAAATCTGATTTTCTTTCCTGGCCAGTGTAACACAGGCTGGCACCAGGATAATTAACAAAGCACGAGGGATAATGCATGGACTTTTTCAGTTATCTTTGAAACTGTGAAAAGCCAGTCCTCTTCCACTGCTTTTCCCAGTTTTGTAAATGTTCCTCAATGCTCAATCAGTTATAATTGTACATAAAATCAAAGGATCCTCAGGATCAACACCTTAGAAACCAAATAAATCTAAAATTCACTCAACCTGGCATGGAAGACCCTAAAAAGAAGTAAAAGGCAGTGCTACATATTCATGAGGTTTTACAGAAATGACTATCAGAGTGATGAAAAGTGTATTTGAGTGTAAAATGCCCATGTTCATTAATCTCTTTTCAAAAATTCACAGGGCAGCACAGCAGCTTTTCAGCTTTTTGGGAGCACAGTTCAAGGGGGAAGATGTTCTGTCTCTGAGGCCATCCATGGTTGCTTTTCAGTGGCTGTGAACAGGTGCTGCACAGGTAGGATTCATCAGACAAACATATTTAGAGCTCTGTCAAGTCCATGACAGCTAAGAAAAATTGATAAGGTTTGAGTTTTTCACTTCTCTCTCTCTGAGGGATGCATGTTAAATTTTATTTCTTGTTTAAAAACTATCATCACTGTGAAGAGTTTAACTTCACTATACGGTTTTGGACCATACAGGAGGTGGTTTCAGGAAGGGAGGGTTGTCTGGGTTTAGGGGGGAAAAAAAAGCAGCTCCCAGCAATCTGTTGAAATTTATTAGAGTTTTTGTTATAACAAGGCCATCAGCTGCTGCTCTGGGTGCCATGGAAACAGGCATTGCTGCAAACAGGGGTGGCTGCTTTCAATCCATTCCTATTTCAGAAAAAATAAAAGAAAGAAAGTCGGGTTTGTGGGCTGAGACGTTGAAAGGACTCTGCCCGTGTCTTTAGCAGAGCACGTGGCCACTGCCCTGGCAGAGGGACCAAGGGACTGACAGACATCTCTGACTGCTTCCAGTCCCATGAGACAAAACTGGACCAGCTCTCCACAGTCTCTAATCATCAATAAATGGGCAAATAGGGATATGGCTGGTGAGCAGCCCAGCCAGAGTGGAAGGTGAAGGGATTTTCTTTCTAATTCTCTTTTGGTCCATGATGCAGCTTGAACTGCAGGTCAGGCTTCCTGGAGCTAATCTGGGCCCAAACCAGTCAATTCCTAATGATCTTCCATAGGAGAGAAGGAAGAGGCAGGAGAGCACTGACATCGCCTTGAACTCCTGCATTTGTTTCTGTACTCAGCCCAAATTTTAGATCATTTTATGTGTTTCAGTGCAACCCCCTCTCCATATTCTTAGTAAAATATCATAACAAGCAATTTCTCACTCCAAAAATAGTCTGTGGGAATCAGCATAGTGGTTTTCCTATTAGAAGCGCAGTAAGTGCCTTGTGCAGCAGCATTCGGAGAGCATCTGTTGGGATTGTTGTCATAGAGATCCCAGGATTGCTACACTAAATGTGTAAGACTCCATGCAACAATTTATGTGCTAAGTTTTATAGCTCTAATATATCAGCTGGAGATTTCCATCTGAAGCTTCCTCAGCTTTCCTTGCTGGGTGAGAGGTGGGGTTTTCCCTCAAAACTCAGAGAATGAAAATAGAGAGATGAATGTGAGATTTTTGTAAGACCTTTCATGTTAACAGTCGTCTTAAAATATTGTGAAGTTGATAATGATCACATCTTTCTGTAAGATTCATGAAGAATCCAGATTTCTCTCTGAACTGCACATATATTGTTTGTTCTTCATCTTATTCAGTAATACAGTAATTTATTATGCTTAAGCTGATGTTTTTCCAATTTCTGTACATTTGACTCTTATTGTTTCTGTGCTTATGTGAAGATGAAGCCAAGGAGACAGTCTGGAGCAACACATCCTTGCACTCCATGCTTTATCCATTTATTTTTATTTTCCGTGATTTTCAAGGTATACTGGAAAATAATTTAAATAAATCAGCGCATAGAGCTGTATTACAGACCTTGAAGAAAACCTAAATAACTTTGGCAGGTCATAGAAAAAATATTTTTAAAACTATTAACTGTCTGTCAAGTTGCCCACCGCAGAGCCTTCAGCTGATTAGCTGCTTTCTGGCCCAGTGGAAATCAATTGCACAGAAAACCTTGAAAACAAATCATTGGATGTAACATGGAAAACCTGATCTTTTTTATGATATGGAGAAAGTTTCCGGAGAAGAATAGCATTTATTTACTTATAACTGCCATGGTTGTCTGTTTAGTTTTGTGTTGGCCCTGCCAAGTCTCGATGCCTGTAGGGATGAAGAGGTGGGTTAACTGTGCCCTAAGTGGGACACTGGCTCTGCCTGGGGTTTCTGGCAAATCTGATGCTGCCTCATCCAAACAGTCTCGGAAGCAACATGGCAGGCTTGGCATAAAGATGTGCTTGGTGAAATCCTCCTGGGGTGAAGGAAAAGCTGTGATCACTTTTCTGTCTGCAAACGCTAAAGAGGGATAAGAGAACCCCCTGGGGTGAGGATCTGCTAGCTGTAATCTCCCGCTGGGCAGGAATTGGGCATTTATTCTGAGTTCCATCAACTATCACATAGCACAGAGGGACAGACAGACAGAGAGAGACTCTTGTCAGCCTTAGCTGGGAGGTAACAGAGTCCACCACGAGATTTGTTTGTCCCAGGACAGGAACCCTAAAACTGCTGTCACACCAAAGCCTGTCCCAGCCCCTTGGTGGGTGCAGAGCTGCAGTGGGAGCTGAGGCTGGGGCCCAGTACCCCTGGGCTGCCCCTGGGCTTTCCCCACCCACTGGATCACTGGACAAAACCAATAAATCACGAGCTGTTGCAGCTTGCAGAGCCCTCTGCTGCCTGACACAACCCATTTGTATCCATTTTAAGTGCAAGACTGCCCGTGGCAGTTCAGGCAATAGATGAGGGGAGGCTCAGAAAGCCAGGGACTCTGGTGTCTTGTAAACACCATTACCAAACCCAGTGGGCTTAATGCTGCTTATTTGGGGTGGGAAAGAGCATGGACAGGGCACCTGTGGAAACAAGCTGGGGATCACTTTGTTCTGATGTCTTGGACAGCACCTGAATATCATCACTACACATCCCTTCCTGTTAGAAAGGGGCAACCCCTTCACTTGAATTTCATCTACCATCGTGTGTGAATGTGACATTTAAAAGCTCTGGGTTTAGGAGATGCATTTTGCTGCAAGGGGTTCAAGGGAAGTATTTCCTTTGCTCTTTCTTGTCTCTCTCTTCACTGGCACGGACAGGGGTCATGGTAATGGGATGACCAGGAGGGAGGAGCACAGAGTCCATCATTTGATCCTACAGCAGCTGGGGTGGAAGGGCTTGGGTTGTGTTCCCCATTCCCACAGCTCGTCTGGGCTAATACAAAATGCATAACTAAGTTCTGTCAATTATTTGAAAAGTAAAATAGCAATTAGAGGGGAGAAAAAAGGATGAGAAGCCTGTGGCATGTTATCACTCCTCCTGCCGGGAGACGATTAAGCAAAGTGAGCGGCAGCTGTGGGGAGCCACCAGCCATCCTTCAGCATGGGAGCATTGTCACTCACTGCAGATGCCATTCCCTCCCCCAGCTGGGATGTTCCATTTATTTCAATTACTGGACGCAGTTGAGCTGAGGAAATATTTGCTTGTTCCTTTGTTTTTACATCTCTCCTGTGCCTGAAGTGTCTGGTACTTGTCTTATCATTAATATTCCTTACCACCATGTGTCTTCTCCATCAACGAAGGTCATTCCCTATCAGCTCACACACCTAGAGAGGCATCATCCATCTTTCCAGGACAGTGTGAGGTACTCAGCCATACCTGTCTGTCTGACTCCTGTTTGTCTTGCCATCTGTCTTGTTCCCATGTGTAACATCTAATTAACACCCACGGTAATTAATAATGCTGTGGGGTCTTTTCTATTACCTATTATTGGTGTCAGCGGGAATAAATCAGCACATTGAACACAAAGGAAACTCTGGTATTCAATGATGGAGAACATAAAAAATGCACTTACAGATTTAAAATATTCATAAAATAGAAGGCAAGGACCATAATTTTTAATAGAAGATTTTGTATAGTGAATAAAACTACATTTCCCTACTTCTTTGTAGAGTACTGACAGGGCATTGTGTAGCTGAGGTCCCTGCACATACAGAGGACAGCTCAGTGATCAGTTCATGGCAACTGCCTTGGAGAAATAGTTGATTTGTATTGTTTTTCAGTTTAATTATATGCAAGTTTTGACAGTGGTGTTTGGCCTTTTGAAATTGTCAATTTGAAATGTATTGGTCCATAAAAAATTGCAGACTAAGGGTTGAATGCAGTTATTCTCCATGGATAATCTCAGAGCAAAGCATTTGGCCATCGATGTCATAGAACGTGGTTTCTGCCACCAGCTCCTTGGATGATCACAAACAGGAGTATTCCTGGCTTAAAAGTCAGACTGATTTCTGCTTTTTTGCAAAATAATTCATTTTAGTGAGTAAACAGACCCTTGCTTTTAGGTCCCCCAAACGTGTAGGGGAGCAGTGCCCCAGTGGCACCAAGATCCATGCATTGTGTGTGTAACATCCAGGGAAGTGGAGTATTGATACTCCAAGAGATCTGCCCCAGAACCAGACAGAAACACGGCCAGGGCTGGAGCAGGAATTCCCATCCCTGGCTGTTTCCCTGTACTCAGTACCACCCACAGACACGTTGTTTTGGTATTCCACACACATTTGAGCCAGCAGCAAGAAGCACTTTACCCGCTCAGATCTAAGAGATTCAGGAATAGTTGCCTAAACCCTGTTATTTTGTCTAGGATGCTTTAACAGAACCTTGCCCTTCCCTGGTGCTGTTAAGCTTTCCAGGAGAATACCACAGAATGATTCCCATTTTTTAGTCCTCCAAAAGCTGAAGATATTTCACTAATTTAATTCCTGTTCTGCTTACATTTTCATGCAGGATCAGGTTTCCCATTGTTGAGGGATATTTCTTTTCAGCTTGGGTCATTTTTTTTTAGAGAAAAGAAAGTCTTTCTCATGCTGGGAGCTGTTTTATAAAAGAAAAATTACCTTTTCCACCATCAACTTTTCCAGCTCCTGTGCAAAGATGAATTAAATCTGAATCTGTCTCAATTACTTGGGGATTGTATTTCATTGTAACTAATCACATTTCATTATTTTTGTAGATTAAGCATAGGGACTGTCAGTGTGACTTCAGAGCTCAGCTCTGGGTTTCTGAACTTGAGAGAAAAAGTGAAGTCATTTTTTCTTTGCTGCTCTGTGTTACTTTGAATGCAAAATCATAATAGGGCAAGAGGCAGTGGATATAAATTGATTTTCAGGGAATTCCAGTTGTTGATTGTTGGGGGTTTTTTTGGTTGTTGGGCTTTTCTTTTTTCGTCCAGCTGGACACAGTCCTAAGCAGCCTGTTCTGACTGTGCTCTGAGAGGTGCTCGGACTCCAGGATCACCAAAGATGCCTTCCTACCTCAGCTTTTCCATGTGTCTGTGAATTATCATCAGGAAGAAGGTACAGACCTGCAAATGTCTGAACTCTGTGTTTATCACTTCTATCCCCTGCACCCACCTGGCCTGATTAGTGAAAAACTATGAAAAGGAAGGGAAGTAGTTGGGAAAATGTGCCCAAAATTTCCATTTGCTTTCTGCCCTGATGGAGTTCAATGTTATTTAAATGTCACAAAAAATAATGTGTGGAATATGATAAATGAGGTGCCCATTTCAATGAGCTTACACACCCAAAAGCAAATGCTGTCCATGCATTTCTTAAATGTGATTTCAAAGAATTGTATTGCTCTTCCTCAGAATTTACAATTAAGAATGTGCAGAAAAAGTAGATAAATCAAAAAGGCAGTGATTGGGACGTAGCATGACATTTACTTTTTACATTTCATGCCTGACTGTTATGTTTTTATTCCATCCTCTTTTGTCATATTTAAATGTTTAAGATAATTTCAATCCTGGCTGCAGCTTCCTGATGATTCCCCTCTAGTTCTTTTTTATCCCCACCTTTTCCAAACCCTGCAACCTTTTCTTCGTGTCTTTCCAAACTTTCTTGGCTGCTGTGTTGCCCCCCAGAGAAAGAGAAAATTCATGGTTCAGGGGAAAATTCAATTGTTATATATTCTGGTGGGTCACTTGTCCCAGAATTACTTCAATAACTAGCAGTGATTTATTTATTCTTAGAAGAAAAATGCTCTCCTTTTTTGTTTAAGTTATATGAAAGCAGAAGGAAAGATAAAATAGAAAGAGAAGGCAGCACTTCTCTTTGCTGATGATGCATTTGATGGATGTCTCTCTGAGGACCTGATTGAACTCCGTGTTATACCCCCCAAATGAAGATAAATCATTGGTGAAGGGTTCGTGGAGTACATGCCCAAAATCAATTATGTTCGCATGGAGATCTATTAATCTGTTTCTTCCTGTTCAGTCCACCCAGCCTCTTTTAAATGGCTTTTTATCATTACAAACACAGGTTACCTTTTTTAAGTGGTGGTACAGTTCTGGTGGCTCGCGTTAAAATCAGAGTTGAGCCTCATAAGTGAGGAGCCCTTTCACCCCTTGCCTATGCTCAGCACAATTACCTTAACTCAGTTTCATCCCATTTCTCCCAACAAAATCTCTGAGTCATAGGGACACTGACCCTTTCTGCAGAGGTTTGGTGGGGTTTGTCACCTTTCCTGTTGGTAACACAGCAGCCTGGCAAAGATTCCTGTATGAAGGAAACAAAGTTATGCATATATAAGGATGTACTGTTGAAAACACTGCAGTGAAAAAGAGATATCCAGGAAATTGTCTCTACTGAATGGTATTTCAGGGAAATCCAGTGGAGTTCAGAGCCAGAATGGATCAGATGCTCTCTCCATTCCCAGGGAAAGGCAATCTGATCACAGTCAATGCCTAATCAAGGAAGATGAAGGAGGCAGAGCAAGCATTGAAGGGAAGCTGAATAACAGTTGGGAATTTAAAATGTTGTCAGGTTTTAAATTGGGAGGTCACCTTGTATTTCTGAGCCAGAGACATGGTAAGCAGCTAATTCCAGTCCACTGCTTTCCATCTAATATTTCATCGTGTTAACAGTGTAAAAGGTTGTTGATCAGGCAGGTAGGCAAAGCATTCTGAATGAATCCCAAATCCTAGCACAGATAATTTTCGTTTTGTCAGTGAATGACTGGCATTAGAATGACCCACTAGTTCTGTCTCCAGACTGAAATATTGGCAGCTAACATGAAGAAATCCTGCCAGTGAATTCCAGCACGGGATGGAAGCACTGGTTGGATTTGATGATCCTAAGGGCCTTTTTCAACCTAAAGTATTCTAAATGATTCTGTGAAATGAGTGGTGTCCATGCACTGCTTTTTTGAGGCCAAAAGCATTGCCATGATTTGGTGTAGTGAACAGCAGCACTCTGATGACACAAAAAGCAGTGTCTTGGGTGATTTTTGTGGCTGTGCTTATAAGTTCAAGGAGCTGTGCACTAAAGCCTCTAAATCCCACATGAACATATTGCCTGGGAGAATCCCCTGAAAGACAGGAAGCACTCGGGCATCTTTGCACTTAAGATTCCATGTTTTGCTCCAGGGCTGGATTTCCAACTTGTAGCTGGAACAACAGCTCTTCAGGGACAGAATTCTCTGTCTTTAAAAGCAGTGTGTATGTTAAGCAGCCCCAAGGATGGAGAAAAATCACTTTAATTTCAAAAGGTGGTGCTTTACAGCTCCGCAGGTGGGCTTTCACTCAGACATGCTCACAGACATCTGTCTGAGACTTCTGGGGTTGTCCAATAAAGTGTTTGAAATGCAATTTTTTTCCTTTAGTAGCTCTCTAGAGAATATCAAAAAGAGCTCAGGGGAAGCAGCATGGAGAGTGCATCCAGCCCCGTGGCACTCCAGAGCTGTGGCCCTTAGGAATTCCGCTGACGTGTGTCGTGGAGTTGCATTTGTAAAAGGAGGGACCCTCACAGATCCTTCTCCTCTGCTGAGGTGAATTAACATCCTGTCATAGGCCCTTACCAATTATTGCAGCCCTGGGCTTGGGTGCAGAGTTCCTGTCAATAAAGCCTGATAAACAAATGCAATACTTGGAGTGTTTAAAAACACAGCAGCTGTTTTGTGGCTGTGAATTTCATTGACTTTCTAAGCAGAATTGGACTTTTGCTGGTAATTCATTCAAAGCAAGTAGCCAGTGTATAAATCCTTAGTTCTGTGGTAAAGCCCCTGCATGCAAAATTAAACTGGATGAATTCTAGAAGCCTGTGGGTGTTTTGGGTGAGTTTACAGCTTTTATACTCAGCCTTTCTTCTGATGGAATTAATAAATATTTGGGATTGTTTTAGCTGCAGTCAACTCCTGTAACACATTGACTAGCAGTATATTGGCAAAAATTGGGTCTCTTTGTTAACAAGAAAACACAGGGACTGATAGGTTACAGAAGTTATACAAAGTGTGCAGACATGTTTGGAGAAGTGACACATCCCACACAGTCAATAATAATGGAAATTGGAGCAGAATTCTCCAGCTCAGCCTTGACTACCTGGCAGAAAGGGATCCTAGGCTTTTAGGTAAGGACTAACTTATTTTCATTCTGTTGTTGTTGTTGTTGTTATTATTGTTATTATTATTATTATCTATTGAATGTATTTTCTAGCCCATAACCATCAGGGCTACAAAAGTGGTTTTCTCAGATTGTACCATCAAGACTTTCTGATTCCAGGTAAATCCAGTTTGGCAGAGCAAGCACTGAAAGTGCCGCCAGCTCTCTAATATGGTTCAAGTCAAAACCATGTTTGACATTACTTCAGAATGACATGAGAAGGAAATCTGTTTTAAATATAAGGAGATGACTTCAGAATACATTCCATAAGCTTTATTTAGTGTAAGGATTTTTTTTTTCCACATGAGTTGACAGTGGAAAGGGATATTAGAGAGACAGGCCATTTTTCATGCCTCTTTCAATCTGTCAGATAAAACCACAAAGGTGGTTGTTGTTGTTGTTAGATTTCTAGTTTGTTTTCTTGATTTATGGATGCCATTCTGATTAAAAAACCCTCTTTACAAATGTAAGAATTGAGCCCAACTACCAAACTTGTCCAGCTCCACTCCTATTTTTTTTTTTTACTTAGTGTAGGAAGAAAGGGGCAGAACCAACAGAAGGGAGTTTGAGCTTAAGAGAGAAGGAGAAATAAAGGAACACCTTTTTTTAGCTGAAACCTGGCTACAGAGAAGCATTTACTTCCTTAGCACTGCTTAGGTCTGAAAAGATCTATTCATAGTAAATTCTGGCCCAGGAAAATGATTTTTTAACATATTTGGTTTTTAAGGCCTATTTTTCATTTTCCTTTTGTTCTGTGGCAATACATATATCCAAACCTTTGCATGGAAGCCTCTCCTGTTCCCTGTACCATCCCCCTTTACGGGTAAGGCACTGAGGGGACTTTTTCCCAAGACAGAATTCAAAATGCTACAATACAGCCTTCAGTAATGACACTTAGCATCACATTTCCAGAACCCTGTACCATTTTTGCTTTCACTGAGCAATGTTTTCATGTGGGTTTTCCCCTAAACCACTGTGAATGCAGCAACCACAAGACTCCACATGAGTGAGGGCAGAGAAAACCAGTCCGGGGTGGCTCACTGAAGACTTTAAAGTGAAGCTTTATTCTTCTGAGCCCTACTGAAGGGCTGAAAATCCTCTCACTGACTTAAGGAGAGTAGATCAAGGTCTAGGGACTGGTCAGTGAAGCATTTTCGAAGTAAGGATGGGAAATATTATCTGTACACTGAAGGAGCCTCCTGCACTGAAGGATGAAAGGGCAACAACCATGCAGACAATGGGTTTGCAACAAGAGAAACCACCAAAGCCTGCAGACTTTATTTTGTGTGGCTTTCTCCTAGAAATAGCACAAAATGCAGTGAACACAGCCCTCACACATTCACACACCTGGCTAACTCATGGCACATGTGGCTTTGGCTGGGTGTGAATTTAATAAACCTACACTTGGTTGTCTCCTGTGGTCACAGTCCTGCCCAGTCCATATGGGATATATGTACAAAGAAATCAAAAACCCTCACAGCATTTCATTGATCTCTTCCCCATTTCTGTTGAATCATTTCTGTCAGCTCACATGATGACGGTTCTCAGACATGGGCATTTGCTTCCTTTTATTCGTTGCAGGAGTATTTAAATGTCTGATCAGCCCTGAGTGTATGGCCAAGAGGACAGAGGGGCCTTTGGGGCATCTCCTCTTTCAGGACTCACTGATTTTGTAGCTCCCTTCATCAGCCTGTGGCTCAGCTACAGACAAGGGGGTTTGTCCTGCATTTGCTGAACTCAGTCAATCTTTGGTCTGATGTGAAAGACAAGTAACACTTGAAATACCTCTGTTATGTCAAAGGGATGCAGCACTGGGTAGGTTGTGAGAGTTAATGTTAGTCTACATGGAAGCTGGGAGTGAAGCGAGCAACTCCTCTGACATTTGGTACAAAGATCATACTGTAGAAAACAGAATATTGTCTCCGTCATTGTCAAAGGAAACAAATTACACACTCTGGATTAAACACAGCTTGTGGAGGTGATACAAAGACTTTACGAAACTGCCGGGTAAGAACAGGTGAACAAAATCAAGGGGCTGATTGCAGCACACCCGATCAAGTAACTGCCCTCAGCTGTGGGGGAGCCCCAGGAGCGCTGAGGGGTCACCACCTGCAGCTGGCTCTGCTCCCCTGGCCGGGCTGCATTCCCCTCCGGCAGCCAAACAGGGCAGTTCTCCTGCTCCCCTCGTGGGGTCTTCCTGTCCCTGGATCCTCGTGGCTGTGGGATATTCCTGTTCTTGGATCCCTCCTGGCTGTGGGATATTCCTGTTCCTGGATGCCACATGGCTGAGGACGGCAGCCGCTTCTCTGTGAGGGCGGGAGCCAGGTAAGGGCCTGAGGGCTGAGCCATCCTCGTGTGGGGCCTGGTTTGGGCGGGAAAAGGGAGCTGTTATTCGGACAGGAGAAATTTGTGGGGTTTGTCAATTTGAGGGCTGTGTATGTTCGTGCTTTGTGAGGTTTATGAGGTTTAATTTAATAGTCTGGGTATTTGAAAGTGCTGGGGTTTGGTGGGGTTTTTGTGTTTGGGGGTTTTTTTGTTGTTGTATTTTGCTATCAGATTTGATCTGCTAAAATATTTAAATTAGGAACAATGTATATGAAAAACTTGCTTTCCTGTGCAATACCCTGAAAAAAGGTCCTTATGTAAGGGGAGACTGTTTGTTTGTGGGTTTTTGAGGTTTTTTTCCCAAACGTTGGTAATGGAGAACTGAGGGGAAGAGGTGTTTGCTGCGTGAGGGAGAAAGGGTCTCTCTTGCCTAACTGACTGAGGGTGGAAGCACTGTGGCTCAAAACAGGTCTGTTCTTACTGTTCTTGGGTCTCATCTGAAGGGGTTTTTCCTGCATGGTAACCGTAAACACAATTTGCAGTGGCTTATCTTGCTATAACAAATAAAAATGAACCATTTGCATCTACCTTATGGCTTGTATCTTCTGCTCTGCAAAAGTACTTGGCGGTGGCAGCTGCAGTTAATGAGCTCAGCTGGGAATGATGGTGGGGATGGGTCCTTAGAGGAAGGGTTTGAATTGTGTTAATGGCATTTTTGCCATGTGTATTAAATATTCCTAAAACATTTATCATGCTTAAATGTAAATAGCAAGTAAAAATATGCAAGAGCTTGTTAATATTTTCTTCCCCTGTATGTCTTGCTTATGAAATGGACCATTACTGGCTTCTGTTTGCATTCATTTTTAATGTGAAATTCCTTTCACTAGTCGGAAAATTAGTAATAGCTTTGTGAAGTTGTTTAAATGAACAGAACACGTGTTTAATGGTTTGTAGGGACCCAAGTTGGAGCAGCTAAAGCTTTGGTATAGAACCAGCACTAATGTGGTTTTGTATTAAAAGCCCGTTTAGCCCATTTTAAGATACCAAAAATAATACGCTACAAAAGGGAATTGGTAGGTGCATGGCTAGGTACCATATAAGTTTTTAAACCTAGGAAATGGATTTTTATAATAATAAATTGAGGCTCCTTTGTTAAAAAACAATCTCTTACTACAGTATTATTCATCATTAACACTTGAACCTCCTCCTATGCTCCAGAACTTGCAAATCTGAGCTACTTCTGTTTTAAAAAATAAACTCAAAAAAAAAAAAAAAGTTTAAAATATACTCCTAGTACCTTTTGGTAGCTTCAGTTCTGTGCTTCTAGTTCTTTCCTCTCCTTTTCTTTCTGTTGAGAGTTATTGTAGAGCTTCCTTTTTGTCATTTTTCTTCACATCTACTGTCTTTTTGTATTCCCTGGAGGAAAAGCCAAATGCCAAGCAGATACATAATTACAAATACACCTCGCAGTATTCCATTAAGACTGTATTTCATTAAAAAAAAAATCTCAAAATCCCAAAGGTATCACAACTAATGATGTTTGATGCCTGCTGATTGAAATTATGACTAACAGAATAATAGCTGTTACATGCGCTTACCTAGCTTGTCATCTCATGGAATTGTGTCTGAGAGATGCATTTAACTCTGACCACAGAGATTCAGTTCCTTGGAGACCAACTTTCTATGGTAGTCTCATGATATTTTGGGAAAAAAAATACTTGGAACAACAATCTTTTAAGATTAATTGCCCTGTATCTAACTATTGATTACTAGTAGGTTGAGAAAATATTTTCATTTTTGTCTTGATGACCTCTTCCAGCAGTGAACCAGGGTGAGCTCACCAGGACCCACCACTGCATAGGCACCTCTTAGAGGGATAAAAGAACATTTTAAATGGATGGTGGAAATGGCTGAAAGTGGGGGTTGCTCAAGAGTAATTCCCAAGTCTGGATTTATTCTGTTTGGCAGGCGGCAAGAAGCAGTCAAAATGGACAATGCAAAGCACTGAAGGTCAGAGGAGAGCATTTTGCTATATCAGCATCCTTTGATGCTTTAATGAGCATTTTTTGATTATTCATCCAATTATATAATACCTTAAACTGATTTTACTTGCAAATATATTGCCCATTCCCGAGTCAAATGTGCCAGAGGACTCTGCAGTTTTTCATTTCCACAATATTTCACGACTTTTAGTGAAGTCATTATAGTAGTGGCCTTTACTTTTTACAATAAATCCCAGGCATCAATTATATACTTAGAAATATGAGACATTATTTGTGACTTTGGAGATGATAATATAGACATATTTTTTTCTCCAAAAAAAGAACTTTTTGTGCAGTTATGAGTAGTGACTTTCTGGGACTGAGTTAATGAAGTCCTTGAGTTTGTGCTGGGTCAGAATCTGCTCTGGTGTTGCCCATTTCTTACACAAGAGATTTAAGGTGTACAAGAGGCTTTGCATCTGTACCCCTGCCTTTGCTGGAAGTGAAACCCAGCATTTCCCAAAAGGAAACTGGGTTCTCAGCTCATCCTAATTTCCACTGCTGCCCCCACCCCAGGCTGGAGGGCTTAAATTGCTTCACACAGCGTAAAATGCTGCTCTGAAGGGCTTGAGGCACCCACCTCAGCAATTACAGAGCCTCTGGCACTTGTTCTGGGAATATGCCTGTGTGAAGGGAGGATAAAATGTGCTGCTTTTAGCTGGTGCTGATAGTGCTCTGTTTTAACTGTGTCTGGCAGCTGAAGTTTGGCCATCTCCAGGCTCTTCCTCGCAAATTAATTCTGGGCTGTTACCCTATTTGGTACTTTTCCCTTTGTTTCTCATTTAAAATCCAAACTAATGACCTTGGCTAACATTCTTTCCCAGGTTAGAAAACTCTTAACCAGCCTGATGCTGTGGTTGTGTTAATTGTGAGCAGCTGCTTTGTGCCCAGCCAGTGAGAGGGTTGTACTGAAGCCTTCTACCTGCAGCCCAAAACAAGTCAGTGATTACAAGGCAGCATCCTTGGAATTAGCCTTTCTGCTCCCTGGAGTTGCTGTTCCCATGGTAAATGCCAAGATGCAGGGGGCCAGGCCCTTCAGCATCAATCACACCGGTGACTCGAGACACAGATTTGCAAAAAAGTGATCTGCATAATCTTTCTTTCTGAAGTCATTACTGCCATGTAGGCTTTCTCTGATGGAAGGCCAGCAGTTCTGCTTCCCCTTAGAAATTATTATCAGATGGAAGGAATAAATCACAAGAGAAATTCTTGCATCAAAGCTGCTGAAGCCAGCTGTTATGGGCGTTTCAGGGAATATCTGCTTCTGTGGCCTGGCTGCAAAAGCTGCTTGATCCAAGTGCAGTGGCAGTTGGGAAAGACAAGTACAGAATCATTAGCTCACATTTTCTGCTGTTTGACTGGTTTATCTTCTAGCAGGCATTACCCTTTTCCAGTGGACTGATGCAGCCTTTGTTTTTCCATGTGTGACAATTCATTTTATGATCCTGAAGGATCCCTAGCTCCGAACTGCAGTGTGCTGCTGACAGGAGCTGCAGCATCTCTTACCCCAGGAGCAGGAATTGTGCATGCAGAGCGAGTACTTCGTAAATGAGAGTCCTGCCAACTTGAGCTATCCTTGGGATTTAATGGATGTCCCCAAAACCAAGCAGATGTCTTGGGCCTTGCACAGAGCTGTGCCATTGTGAATAAGAACAGTCTTGGGCTCTCTAAAGACCTTCTTGTAACCCTGCAGAGCAAACCTGATACTGCCAGTCCTTTGTATGGATTGTTTTCCATCCCTGGGCTCTGAGGCCGCAGCCAACAGGTTTCAAGGGTGCTCCCTGCCAACATTTTCCAACTGCATGTGGTACAAACGCAGACTTCCATGTATTGTATAAAAAAACCCAGGCAGATCCCTGAAATCTCCAAACCAGAGGAATTAAATATTTCATAATGAGGGCTAAGAATGTTTTTCTGTGATGTAAATCATATTCCTGCATTTCAGTGTGTTTCATGTTGGGCTGTTTGTTTGCCACTGGTGCTTACTTTTCTCCCATTTCCCATCAAGTAGGAGCAGCTACAATCTTGAAACATCCTCTCTGTCATCTTTAGCTGGTAGCACACTTTGCAGTAGAGGGAATTTCTTGTTGAAGAGCTTAAAAACAATTATTTGGGTGAGTAGTATTGATCTGAGGATTGTGTTCAAAGTACAAGAGCGTGTAAACTAGGGGGTTTAGAGATTGCAGTTGGTACATGGCTTCAAGTAATTAACTTCAAAATGGTGCTCGAGTGTTATTGTGGATTCTGCTGAGTGGTTTATGTCATGTTTGGAGATCTATATTCTCAGAAGAGTTGCACTGCGTGGTTTATGTAGAACCAAATTATATCCGCTTTGATGGTGGGAACTGCCAGCAATGAGAGTGACCCCTTTCCTCCAGCTGGTATTAAAAATGTTCTTTGATATGATGGGAATTACTCAAATACTGTGATTTTTATAAAAGCTTGAAAGTAGGTGAGATGTTCTGCTGCTGTGTGGGAGAAAATATATTATTTAACATAAGAAACTACGCCTGGCACATTAAAGAGGGTTGGTTGGCTTGAATGCATTTGAATTCTTTATCATGACAGTTTGTGCTGCTAATGAGCTGCTATTGGGAGTGAAA
This sequence comes from Edolisoma coerulescens, assembly GCA_013397115.1. Classification (NCBI taxonomy): domain Eukaryota; kingdom Metazoa; phylum Chordata; class Aves; order Passeriformes; family Campephagidae; genus Edolisoma; species Edolisoma coerulescens. The sequence goes on from VWZW01005507.1 coordinate 3,430,572, forward strand.
GCCATTTTGCAGACTTGCTTCCTCAGCCATTTTGCATGGTAATGAATCCCCTTCAAGCTTGGGGCCATAGGATTTGCCTTTCCCTCTCTCCCATTGAAGGGGACCCCTCACTCCAGCAAAAGCTTTAATTAGAGCTTTGCTGGAAGGGCCTGTGCCATCCTGTGTGTGCACCTCGTGGGTGTGGAGTGGGAAAAAAGCCACTCTGTGAGCAAAACGCACACACTTGCCTTCTAAAGTTGCTCAGAACAAAGTTTTTCAAGGGCTTAAAGTATTTTATCCTGCATTTATTTCAATTATTATTAATTGTCTATCATGAGCATTATAATCCATACTATGCCATGTTTTCTCCCAAATCTGTACTGCTTCTTGCTTTTACTCTCATATGGCACATCCAGGTTCATAACCAAATAGGCCCTTTCCCTTCTGAGTAATGCCTTCCTCTCTCAGCTGTTTCCCTGGGGGCTGCACAATACAACATACACACCGTGGTCCTGAAAGAAAAGCATTTCCCCTGTGCCTCCAGTCAGAGCAGCAAGACATGTAATCACCTGTCAGGCCTGTCTGATCGGCTGGCACGTTTAAACCTTAAATCAAAATGGGCTTTGGTGTTTGGGTTTGGTTGCTTTTTTTATTTCCTTTTTTCCCCTACACTAACAAACCTCAGGCAGGGAGATGTGACAGCTCTGCTTAGCACCAGCACGAGCAGCACTGAGGGATGTGAAAGAACAAGATCTCTGCTGTTGGATTACAGCAGGACCATCGCAGTGATCTATATTGCTCATTATCTACTTTAATATTCCCTCGGAGTGCACCAGACGTGATGGATTTTATCATCAGCTGGTATCTTTGATTCAGCTGCCTTTATTTCACCAGGGCTCTACAGATGTCTGCAAACCAGTACCTGGCCTTAGATGTTAAACAAACAAAAATATGGCTTCTGATCAAATATGCTGCTGAGGTATCTAATTTTTTTAACCTTCTATTTCCAGTTTTAATTGCCTATTTTCCTTACAAAATCTCGTTGTAAATGATCTCTCTCCCCTTCTGCCTTTCCACAGAGAGCAGGAGCTTTTATTTTATTTTTTTAACAACAGCTATCACAATGCCTCTGAAAAAAAGAATTGATTAAAAATGTTTTTGAGAGTGTCTGTTTTCCTCTAAACAGGAAGCAGATTGAGCAGCCTACAAGTATTCTTCATAAAAATCATTCAGCTGAAGTTAATGAATGTGAGCATAGGGGGATCAATCAGCCACGGACAGGAAATGATACAGAAACACATCATGCCGAGAGCTCGCCACAACTTCAGCTCAGATGGCTGAACAAAGTCAAACCATTATTTAGCCCCCAAATCTTATTAGATGCTGGTAGAGGCAAATCTGTGCTTGAGTGGAGTGTGGTTTACAGCCAAAAATATGGGTTTGAGAGGGGCTGCAGGGAGGCTCCAAAAAATCCCCTCAAACCTTCAGCACTTCTGGAGAAACTTTGTCAATGCAATACTAGAATCTGTTGAGATGGAAACCTGAAGCTTTTGAGGGATGGTTGGTTGGTTTTCTCCAGCTAGAAATATCTTCAAATGTTCCTTAAATCACAGAAAAAATTAATGCAATTTTCCATGGAGTGAAGGACACTGTGCTTACTTAGCAGTGACCTGCTTGCCCCATACCAAATGGCATTTGACTTTTGTTTTTGTTTTCCAAACACTTGCTCTAAAATGAAATGCCAGGTTTGGGGTGGTGTTAGTTGAGTTTGGGTTTTTTGTTTGTTTGGGGGGTTTTTGCTGGTGGTAAAAATTCCTTTGGTTTGCTTTGTGACTTGTTTTTACATTCCTGCTGTTTGCATTCTGTCCGCATAGCTCTGGATTGGAATGAGTATGTGTCCCTCGATAACAACAATCAGGGAAATTTTTATTCCTGGCTGCAAGTCACTTCATTCAGAAGTGTTTTTTAATTGCAAGGGGCTTCCACTAAATGGAAGATAGCTGGGATTAATTTCTGTGTGGAGCAGCTAATCGTATTTAATATTCGACCTTGCCTGCCCTTGAGCTGCCAGAACCATCAGGAACAAACATGAAGTCTGGCTGGAGCAGCTGAGCTCATCCTGGCAACCATTAGGAAAAAAAAAAAACAAACTAGCAAAATCCCAAAACTTATGGGGGGGCTGCGAGAGCATTGCTGTCTCCTCAGCCTCTTCCTCAAAAGCAGAGATGAAATTTGTGTCTGTGGCACAAGAACAGCACAGGGAGTAATGATACTGTGAAGCCGTGGCTGATTTTATTCCTAATTGAGGAACAGCAGAACTCCTGTAATTTTCCCTAGTCCTCCTTGCCTTAGGCCGGAGGGGTAAAGCAGCTACTTGTTTCCATGGAGATGCTTTTTTAGCAGGAGAACTTGGCCTCCTGTTTCTGAGACAGCAAAGAGCTGATTTCCATCGCTGCTCTTGGAAGGACATCGTGGATGAAGCGGTGTCTTTCATCCTAAAGCTTGAGGGGAAGGGTGGGATGTTAAAAAAGGTTATCAGCAGGTTGGGATTTTACCATTCAACTCCCGAAAGTCATAAACCCCCTTCACATCTGGAGCTGCTAAAAATCTAACCGTGGATCTCCATAACAATCCTGTGGCTTTATGAAATGGGAATGGGAAATGCAGCAGATGAGAGAGTAATGGAAGTGGCTTGTTGTGGTGGGATTTTTGGGAATGTGTAGACTTGGAATCAAGGCGCTTTGCAGAAGAGAAAGGAGACAGCAACATAAAGGGTGGATGGATTGTATTGGCTTACGTTAAACATACTGTTGTCTTAAGGTTTTCTTAAAATTCCTCGTCCTTGCCTCTTACAAAACTAATGGGGCAATCTGGGCTTGGAAAATCCATTGGAACAAAAGGGAGAAGGTTTCCCATTGGCTTCAGTGCAAATACCTGTGGCTCTGGTCTTACAGCAAATGAAAGACTTCGGGATGTGAGATGACATTATCAATGAAAATTGAGACACTGCTCCCGTGGAAATTAATTTCTTTCTGTTGGCATTAGTGAAAGGAAGATCAGGCTCACAAAGGAAAAAAATTTCCCTTCTGTTTGCAAAATGAAATTAAAGTCAAAGCCAAAATTTGGATAAAGCTTTCAAAGGAATGGCATTCTAGATATCTATTGATTATCCATGCAAAACCTGTAGAACTAATCTAGTCTGGGTTTTCCCCCCATTCCGGTTTCCCTGGAAATCCAGTCCGGGTTTTTCCCCATTCCAGTTTCCCTGGAAATCCAGTCCGGGTTTTCCCCCATTCCAGTTTCCCTGGAAATCCAGTCCGGGTTTTCCCCCATTCCAGTTTCCAGGTGGATCCAGTCCGGGTTTTCCCCCATTCCAGTTTCCAGGTGGATCCAGTCCGGGTTTTCCCCCATTCCAGTTTCCAGGTGGATCCAGTCCGGGTTTTCCCCCATTCCGGTTTCCAGGCAAAATCCGGTCCAGGCTTTCCCCCATTGTCTCTCCCTGCCCTGATCCCCAAGATTTTTGCAAGAGGAGTAAGGGGAAAAGTTCAAGTTGATTTTTGGAGGGACGTAGGGCAAGGTTTGGAAGCATCTTATACTCAGTGAGTCTTTCCATTGGCAGCAGCTGCTTCCCTCTTGCCTAAATATTTCCAGCTAATTGGGCTTGTGACAGAAACTCTGTGAGAATTTTCAGCCAAAATGGCCTCAACGAGGAGAACAGCAAATGCAGACAAATCCAATACAACACTTTATCCTGCCTGACAGTGATAATTACCGGCACAGGTATCCAGGCATACCGGGATATCCAGGATTCTACCGAAATGTAGATGCTCTTCAGTGCACAGTATTCAGGTTTTCCACTTGAGGATAAAACCAAACAAAAACAGACCCCTAGGAGAGCCGTTCAATTTCTAAGTAGTTTTTCCCCATCCTGTACTAGTCTCTGTGGCCACATTTGTGTTTCCTTAAACAAAAGTTCCATTTCAATCATCTTTCAGCCCCCGAGTAACTTTGAAAATTCTTAGGTGGCATCTTTTTAGGGAAATTAGAGCAAGGATGAGCATTTTGCAGTGCCCAATGTCATCTTTTCTCCAGTAATAAGGCCAGCATGCTTTCAGGGACTACACTTGCAAATATCCCATTTTTTAGAGGAATTACCAACAGAGAAACCATTCTTCATCTTTAATTATTTAGGGGAGAGAGACTGCCAGCAGCAGGAGCCCTAGCACAGACCTGTCAAAGGACAGCAATTTCTAGAGCCAGTATCTACTGGGGTTTGTTCACAGCAAACAGGGTCTGAACGCTCCCAATTACAGATGTGTCCAAGGGTGTCCAGGACAGCTTTTAATGGGATGTGACCCCTCCTGCCTTGGCAATGAAGCTGCTTCTCTTGGCAGGATAAGGAAAGCTGCTCTTGGAATAAGGTCTAATTTCCATTTTTCAAGTGTCAGAAGAGTTTATTCTTGGTAGGCTCCCTTGCCTTCTTCACTTCCAGCTGAATTTCTTGGTTCCTTCTTTGCAAATTCTCTGATTCCAATGGGGTCACAAATTTGCAGCTGTGATTTATGTGGCTGTAGAGCTGCAGGAGATGCTCAGTCATGGCATCTGTGGTGATTACAGACCCCAGGAAAAGGAGGTGGCTCTCAGACAAATGATGCCAGAGTTTGTGTTCAGAAAACAGGCCAGATACTTGTGATAAACACCTCTACATATAAATTTTCAGAAAGTTCCAAACTGAAGGGGAAGAGTGTGGGTCTGAAGTTTGTGGTACAAACCAGGATCTAGTTGCTGCAGGGTTAATAGTGTCAAGATGATATTTGCATTAGCTAGCTAATTATTTAATTCATCTGCATGTTAAATGTCTGATTTTTATGTTAATTGGACATATTTCTGGCAAGGGAAAAATAACATCTGACAGTGACATTTAATGTCATTTGAATCTGGCTAATGTTGAAGCAGTAATTTCTGTTCTGGTGTTAGGATGAAAGCAGAAGTGTTCAGTGCTTTGGTAGCAATTCCCACATCCCACAGCTGCAGGGAGAGATGGACAGGACTCACCCTGCCCTGTCTGCCTGTGCTGTGCCACAACTGTCCTTTCATTCTCTTCTAATGATGAAAACACAAGGATGAACTTTCCCCTCCTCTTCCCTCTGCCCTCCGTTGTGCTCTCTTGTCAGCTAGAACAGAAGGAGTTGAAAAGAAAGCTGTGTAATTTGCCAAACCCCATAACTCAATGACTGTTCTGTCTGGGCTACTAGGTTTGCATTTTGTATCACAGTATTTTAAAGCAATTCCTCATTGCTAAAGTTTAAAACCTGGTGGAGAACTGGGGGAAAAGAGCTCCTTCATATTAATAATTAAATGGCAGCAAACCAACAAACCCATTTCTGTTTCTACCACTTTGATAAGAAGGAAATAGCACAAGGTGGTTTGTGCAGGGGTTGGTTTGTTTGCAGGGAAACATCAGGTGATCTGAGAGCCTGAGACACGCAAATGATGGATGCTTGGGTTCAGCAAGGCACTTACACACGTGACTAACCTTAACCACCTTGGACAAAATCATTACTGCCCAGAAGTCAATATAATTGAACTCTGGTTCCTCCAGCACAGGCAGTGGATCATCCATTGTGTGCACTGGTGTTCCTTGCCAAGCAGCAGCGTAGATGTATCCCGTAGGAAAGTGTTACTTGTGTTGTAAATTGATGTGTGCATGGAGAGATTTATCTCTCAGCTGTTGGGGGGAGAGGAATTCTGTAGTTTGGGATATCTTAGAAGCTTGCAAATATTACTCAGCAAACAGTAGGTCTGAGCCTGTGGGGCTGCAAATGAGCTTTGTCTCATTCATTCCCATGGCTCTGTGCCAGTTTACTGAAGGACAAGATAAACGTTTGGATTTTCCCCTGCCCCTTTGCTGTTTGAAAGCTGCTCAGAGCAATCTGAGGCTGAGTTTCTGTCCCATGAGCTGCTGACAGCAGAGCCCCCAGCCCAGGGCTGAGTTGTTGTGTCCAAGAGCCGAGCAGGGTCCTGGGGGGTCTTCACTCCATTTCTGTATCAGCCAGTGCCACTGGCTCAGCCAGGGGTGTCTCAGTCACAACAAGTTGGCACCAGCATTTCCTGACTTGGCACAGTTGGGTTTGGTAGCAATGAGACTCTTAAATGTGCTTGATATCCAAAGGCATGGGGTGTGTCTAAAGCATGCAAATACCAGCATTCTTTCATTCGCTGATAGAAAATCAGCGAGAGCATCAATGAAGCCTTACCTCTCTCCCAGGTAGAAGTAGCTACCTACAGCTTGGCTCAGCGTTGTTGGGGAATTACAGCCCAGAGCTATTGCTTCTTAATGCCTCATTTGTCTGCCTGGCTATGGGCAATTGGATTACACTCCCTTAAAGCAGGGAACAGCATTTTCTGCTTTGATGTAGTGACCTGAAGGACACATTGAGGAAGTGGAAGACTCGAAGCTTTCTCTCTCTTTTTTTGCATCTCCAGGAGTGTGGCTTAGAGGCACCATAAATCAATCACCTCTTGCCACCATGCTGTAAAGGGGACAGATGAGAGAGCTGGGCAAAGAATACAGAAGTTTAACTTCATATTCCAATGACAAGGTACTTGTCAGGGGGAGAGGCAGTCCTCGATTTTGGACAGCTAGCAGTGGCCTGGGTGTGCTTAGGGAGAAGTTGTGTAAAACTGGAATGACAGGAGTGGAGGTGTGTTGATGTTCTATCCAGAAAACTAACCCAAATGTGGGTTGCATTCCATACAAAATATGCATAGTTTGAGACAGTGATTTAGACACCTAAGAAGCTTCACTTTGGAGCCAGCATTTACTGATGAGTTATTGACTGTATCTATACCTCACTGAACAGAGCCCCAGCTCAAATAATTTGTTTGCTATTGACGGGAGCTGAGGTTGAAGTAAATTAATTTAGTCAAGCTCATCGATTTTTCACCACTTATGAAGAAGAGAGGTAACATTATCTAGGTGCTGCAATCACAAGGCTTCTCTCAAAGGGTCGTATTCTACTTCCTCTGAAGGTAACTCAAGGAAGATGATAACTGTGTGTGTGCCTGCTGCATTTTCCCAAAGAGGAGCCAGTTCTAACACTGCACCTAAATCAAGGGTGACATTTTCCAAAGGCTGAAACATTTTTGAAAATCAGAGAGATGATGTAGTTGTGGCAGTTACAGAGATTCCACAGTCTCTACAAAATGAACAGTAAAACACCAGGAGCAGAAATTTTACAGCTTCAAAGGGTATTTGTGTTCTGTCTCCTGTTGGAAATACAGTGTAATCAGAACTACAGGGTGGAATTTATCTCAACATGTCCAAGAGAAACACCGCTCATAAATTATGGCTTGTGAGCCTACAATCCCTTTCTAGTTAGGACATGCCTCAGGGCTGGGGGAGGTTAGATAAGGCACCAGAGGTCTGCCTGGTGCTTCACTGAGAGCCTCCTCCTAAAGGGCACTTTGCCTTAATTCCCAGGGATGTCATGTTCCCATCACTGTCCTCTGAGTGATGCCAGCAGACTGAGCCTCCTCCTGCCGTTCACTCTGATATGCCACATGAAGTGTCTCTGTGCCCTGGATGGGGAAAGGCAGTTTTTTGTGTGAGGGCAGCTGAATTCTCTGAGCAGAGATCAGTGAATTGGTTCCTTGTTTTATTTATACCCTAGTGCTGTGTAGCAGTTGCTCTCAAAAAAAGCCAACCTCTTTCCTTGTATCCTGAAATCCCCCTGGTCAGCCAGGCAGGCTATTGAACTGCTAAAATTACCCATTATTTACCTGTGGATATCTCAATTGTTGTTATCCTTGATTGGGCTTGTTCTTTTCTTTATTAGTGTTCTGAGGGGGATTAAAATTAGCCAGATATTGAATGGCTCTTGTATCAATCAAAGGGAGATGTATTTACGTACTGAATAAATGCAGCTTTGCCCAAATAATGGATCAGTGGAACTGTGAGTACGTGTGGGCTCAGTGTGTGTGGTTATGCCAAGGACTTAGGGGAGACATTGGGACTGAGACTGCTAAGCCCAGGTGACTTGGATTGACATTTGCTATTCATAAATGGCTTAATTTCATTTATTAATGAAATTAATCAATATAATTTATTGAAACTCATGGGGGGGAAGTATGGAAAAAGTGTCTAGTTTGTGTAGAACTTCCTTAAGAAAAAAATCAAAGAACCATAATGTAACATATATAGGAAATGGTCCTGTTTATTGTTTGAGAAATTATCAAAATTTTATGTTGAATCTGGAATTATTAGAAGGGCCAGTCTGGTGTGTTCTGCATCAGCCCCACTCATAAAATGCTGAGTACTCTGTGTTGCTTTGTAAGCATTTCCGTAGTGCCCTGTGGTTTGTATTTGCATGGCTACCATGGCACAGGTTTGTGACACGCTCGTTTGTCTTCATCTGTCACCAAAATGCCTCATTTAGGCATCATGGCCATGCTTTAATCAAAGTCATTAATTACTCAAAAAAAGCCCTTTTGTGATAAGGGTGATGTAACTGCAATTACCTCTTACTGAAGTGTGGGAAAGGTGTGGTAACTGCTCACTGTGTAGCTGGAGCTGAGCTGGTGGCTGTTATGGTGTGCAGTGTAATTGCAATGTAGTTAAAATGCAGGGATTTCTAATATGAAAAGTACTTTGTATATCAAGTGGCACTAATGGATGGATCACTCATATGAGCCTCCCAGTTCCATTGCTCATCCTGTGTCACAGCCCTGAGTTTCCAGCACTGTCAGTGCTCAGCTGCTCTGGGAGCTCACCTGTTCAAACGTGGAACTCCTGCAGAACAAGCTCAGTGGTATTTATGCATTTGAAGTGATTTGGATGCTTCTGATTAAATGATTTTATGTGACTTTAGGAGTAAAAATACCAGCTTCCTTTTTTTTAAGGTATCTACCAAAGAATATGTATGTTGTAATTGCTTGGCAGTCGTTTTTTGTCTTGGGACAAATGTGATCATCTTCCAGAGGAAAAAACCAAACACAAAAGCCAATAGGGTCACAGGTTTCTTCAAGGATGTTGTATTTGCAGATATAAAGACACAACTTATACCTGTAAATTTTATGAGAGGTATTAAGAAATGATAGGGAGGTTCAAAATGCCATATGAGTTTAACTTCTGCAGCTTGCAAACCTGTTTTCTGTAAGTGTAAAGGAAAAGAATCCTGTCCTTCTTTGGTGCTGAGCTGGAAAGGGAGTCAGAAGAGTCTCCCTCTGCACAGGATGGCAACAGGCACTGAGTGGTTGCCTGGTCCTGCTGCTGTGGGGAATCTCAGCTGCCTTTACAGGCTGCCAGGATTGCTGCTGCAGGAGAGAGGTATGGCCACATTTATCCCAGAAGGAATCTGCTGAGGTTGAACTTGTCTCCAAATGGATCAGGATTGAAAGTCTCACCCTGAGAGCTTGCAGGGTTAGGTCATGTGTGAACAAAGGCAGAGTTGTAAAGTTTGGGGCAGGGGTCTGACTATGTTCACACACACCTTCCGGCTTCCCCTATTTATAACCATGTGGGAAAATAGCCCTTATTGTTTGTAGCCATGTAGAAGCTCCTCCAGCCACTCTCTCTTCAGGGTTTTGGCGGCATTTTATGAGCAAGGAATATTTGCCTGGCTGCCAGCAGTTGTCCTGGGAGTGATACAGATGTAATCAATTTATGCCAAGTTGAGTTTGAACATGTTGAATGTAGAGTACAAGGGCTCCAAATAATCAGGCAAATTAGAGCAGAGAGTGATTAGCAAGCAGACGTGAGCAATGTGATCCAAATGCTCTCTGCTCCATGGGCAGAGAGATCAGGTCGATAACATTGTGCTGCAGGAGACAAAAAGGAGTTTGAATCATAAAGCAGCTGAAAACTTGCCAGACCAATTTTTCTTCCCCACTTTTTGTCTCTGTTTGAACAGTACAGAGCTCCCATAGCACAGACACTGGGGTAGAAACACAGATGCAGAAAGGGAAACACCAAAATGTGGGGGTGTCCCAAACCGGCATCCAAATTGTGGCTGCCAGGAGCTGTGTGTTGTGGGAGAGGGAACTTGTAGGATGTCAGGAATGAGCTCTTTGCCATTTTGCCATTTTTGCTCTTTTTAAATTTGTCTTTGAGCATCTAAAAGCAGCAGTCTTGGTCTGAGATTGCTCTGCAGCTGATTGCTGTGGCTTTGTGGGCAACACCACCACATTCCTTCCATATCTGAGGCATGTACATCTTCCAGAGCTCTTCATGGACCAGTGTACACAAATTCAGTAGCTGCTGAAAGAAAGATGGAATAAGTAAAGTGAGTAGTAAAGGTCCCTGCTACTCCAACTGCACAGAGCAGATACATTCCTTTCCCTTGAAATCCCCATTAATTTCTGGATTTGTTTGGGTAAAACGGTGTCTTTTGGTCTGCGAATATCAGAAGCACTGACCTTTATATACAAAATAGGCACTTTGGTAATTTCCCCCCCTATTTTTCATGGCATGTGGTCGTTTGTTGTTCAAAGCCCTTTAAACTTATCTTATTTGAAAACTTTAGATCCTTCTTCAAAGAAAGAAATTGTTAAGAAAAGGTTTGAGCCCATAGTCTTCCATCTTCCTAGTCAAAGATGGGATGTAAGAGGTCATCTCTTAGTTAAGGATTCCTTGACAGATTGTTGTTGGGGGGAAAAACAAAAGTGGAGAGTGGCTAGCATATACTTTTTATTCCTTTCAATTAAAATGCTACAGTATTTTTATTTTCAAATTGGCCTTCTGAGCTTTATGTTCTGGGGACTACTGGAGAAACTTTTGGTACCTTGTTCATATGGGTGCTGTGACCATAAAACTGCAGCAGTGTCAGCACAGCCCAGGGCTGGTGTAGTCTGAGTGTCCTTTTATTCTTGCTGGCTACATTTTAGATTGCTGTTATCTTGTTGGGTTGTCTGATTAGTAGATGAACCCAGTTTTAAAAAGAGCCTGATTTGTTTTTGGGTTTTTTTGGGGTTTTTTTTGGTTGGGGTTTTTTTTTTTTTTTTTTTGTAGGCTAATTGTCTGAATGGAGATCACTTTTATTGAGAATAACCTTAGCAGTTTAGGATATTGTAATTGGAGTTTTCTCTGCTGTTGGGTTGGAATAGAAACAAAAGCCATCTGCTTTTTAACTTGTCAGTAGATATCCATCATCTCACTGGCAATTTTGTTCACTGTGCTCCCAGCTGATGTGTTTCCTCTGACTAAATTCCCTGGAAAAGCACAGAAACGGTGTGCTTCCTTCTCTCAGAAATGGCAACGAGAAGCACAACGTAATATAGCAGTATAAATAAATTTCAGGCAATTAAGATGGAAAAAACCCCCCAAAATGTATCGGGTTAAAATGACAGAGATATGAACCCAACCTGTGTGGCTGGCAGTGACCAGGTAGAGCAGCAGGCAGTGATTTTTTAAATGTTTTGATACTTGTATATTTACACCTTAGGGATATTTTAATACAGCAATAACTTAAGGCTAATGTATTTTAATGTACTGTGGCATTTTAATGAGAGCCTTGTAGCAATAAAGTCACAAAATGGTTTCCATTAAACTTTCCTGTTTTCAAACACTCCAAACTTTCTCTGTCAGCATAGATGGTCTGGATTTGATCTATGCCCAAAGCAGATTTCCTGGGGTTTGTTACTTACTTTTATGCATTATTTAAAAAAAGAAAAACCCTTGGCTTCTTTTGAGTCATGGCCATCATAAAAATTGTCCTTTGTCTTACACTTTATAAGGTAAAATTGCAAATTTCCTCTTCTTGGCTTTCAGAGAGAGGAACCATTTAACTTTGAACCTCGGATCTGACAGAGCCAGGTCCTGTGTGCATTTTCATGTGCTCAAGCCTCGTGTTAGTGAGGACCCTGCCACTAGGATGAGGATTTGAAGGTCTTGCTGCAGTTAACATTTTCTGTTTTACCACCTAGGAAGAATCATTCAATCTTGCATATTCCATGTTTTGAGAGACAATACGATGTTTTTGAACAAAGAAAGGTGATTGTTTCTCTTTTTTAAAACCAAATGAGCTGGGATGCTTTTTCAATAGCTTCAGTGGCAGGCTGAAATTACTTGTAGATGGTTTATGCTTTCCTTTGCAGTGGCTGAAGAGCTGATTTCTCTTGTAGCTGATTCTGGCAGGTTTGATGTTCAAAAGGTCAATTGCATGAGAATAAAAAGAAAGAAAAAATCTCAAATGGCATCTTTGAACTAGACAGACAGTAAAATTAAAATTCTAAATGGTTGATATGAGGCTTGAATAGAAGACTAGGAACAGGCACCTCCTTTATGGAGGAATCTTTTCTTCAGGGTTGGCTTTTCTGCCTTCTTTGCTGAAATGTCCGTGCAGCTCTTTTATTGTCGAATTACTGCCAGTAAAAGTTACTTCTTTTGTCTAACAGCCATTTCTGAAAGTTCCTTGCCCCTCTTGACCACAGAAAACCCTCCTTCCTTCATTTCATTTGCCTCTATTATAAGCAGACTGTGTGTCTATTCTTTGTTTCCTTTACCCCGTGATCTTCGTAATCAATATTGCCTTAAAGTTTAGATCTAATTACTGAAATCACTTGGGAGTCTCCAACGTACAAAAAGGTGATCAAAACTGCAGTGCTCAGAGAAAATAACATGTGGGATGGGAGTATCTGGTCTCCCCTCAAGACATTTCCAGCATCTGTGTAAGGTGTAAACATAACCTACCTCAATTTACCTCTGGTTTGGGTCAGTATTTTAGCACTAGGTCTGCCAAGCAACTTTTTTCTCTTAAATTTTGTCTGTAGTCTCAGCTCTAGTTAATGCATATCTTTGTCTGAGAAAAATAATCTACTTTCTGATAATTTTTTTTCCATGCTTTATAGTTTGGGATCATCTCCCTGTTTCATCAATATCCAATTGGATTTTTTTCCTCTAGTTCATTATTAAAGATATAAAATTGTATCAGTCAATGTGACAGCAGACATTGCTGTATCTATTCCTCCCACTTAGTCTATACCCTTGGTTTCCTTTTCAATTAAAAATTTCCAGTGTTTTTCTGCATGTTAGCACATTGATCAGGTATCGTCTTGCCAGATTCCTTACTTTAAAATTCTACAGTTACAGCCAGCTGGCAAATTTTAGTCAAATTAAAAGCATCTTTCTCCTTCCCCATCTTTCCTCTTTGCTCCATCAAGCAATTTTTTCCTCATTTGTATTTTTTGCAAAATCAAGCAGTTTGGGTGGTTGCCATAGTTGCTTTGAACTTTTATTTCTCAGGACCGAGCATTGCAAAACAGTTCTACAAATATCTCCTGCTATTGATTTATTTTTATGAAAATGTTCAGCCTCTGCCAAACACGAGAGGGACCTTAACTGGAACACAGGTTCACAGAGGTGTGAGAGGCAGAAGTATCCATGGAAACAAACTTCTCTGCAGATGTTCAGCTATCCTTCAGCCCTCCCAGCCAGAGGTGGAGCATGGTATTGGCTGACCTGCCTTTGAATGCTCTCACCTAAACAGCACAGCCTGAGCCCTGTTTGATGTCATCTCTGAGCAAGCTATTGGCACGTCCCACAGGTTCCCTGCACAGGACAAACTCTGTAGAGTCATGGTGGTGAAATAATGGATCCAGCACCCGATCTTGTCTTTGTAGAGAAAAGAGTAAACTTTTCCTGAAGGTTTTATTGTCTCATGTGGCATCATTAGCTCTTCCCTCCCATTTTGCTCTTCTTTTAAAGCAGCTGTTTTAAATCCTTTCCTTAACCTTCATCATTTCCACCCTTCTTGAGCCTGAGCTAATCCAAGCCAGGCCTGCAGCCAAACCCTGCTTGCCAGGGTCAACCAAGCAGTTCCAGTTAGGAATATCATAGAGGGGATTAGATGGACAAAAACATGAGAAGGAAGCAGCGTTCAAGTGCTCAGCACACGTCTCATAAACCAGCCCTCAAGTAATTCTCCCTGAATTTCCAAAAAGAGATCTCTAAAAGATTTTTTTTTTTTTCCTTTTTGTATTTTTTTGCTTTCTTCAATATAAATCTAACCTTGAGCTCAGGTAAAGGCTTCTCACGTGGATAAAAGTTGGCCAAGGGAAATGGGAGCTGACAGCAGAATTGCTGGCCTGGTGTCCCGCCATTCATCCCGTTCTCTGGTTCATTCCTCTGTTTTTGTTGCCAAAAGAGTTGACTATTTATGAAGTAAGTTCTTATTTTAATAAGCATTAACTAGGCAACATGTAATTATAGATACGGGAGCTGAAAATAATAGCTGCTACATTAAGGAGTGTCAGTGTAAATAATGGATCTTAAAGCTGCAGTGACTTTTTAATAAAGATATCCTAAAGGCTTCTCAGATGATTCATGGTGATTTTTGCCAATTCCCATCTTGTTTGCATCCCTCTGTAGTTCAGTTTTGTGTGTAAGTGTTGTGATGTGCATTTGTTATACGGGACTTGGCATGAGCTGAGTGAAGGATTCCTCAGCGAGAGTCCCAGTGGCTGCTTTGGCTCCTCCTCAGTGGTGTGAAGGTTGAATCCCAGGAGGCACCTCAGACTCTGTTCTTTTCCAGCCGTGTGCTCTTCCAAAATATGACAAGAGGCTCTCGCCAATTGCAGTTGTTCTCTGTAAATGGGGCAGTGAAAATTAATGGGAGTTGTCTGACAACAGGTCAAGGAGCTTTTTAACTTTGTTCTTTCTGTTTAACTTTACTGGCTCGATAATGGGGGAAATAAATTCTTCAGAGGTGTCCTGTGTTATGTCTTAATCTGTGGCACTTGGATCACGTCCTCTGAAATAACTAGAAAGAAATGAAGCTTCATTTATTGTTTGCTGAGTAAATCATGGTGTCATATTGCAGAAAGAGATTTTAAAAATGTCAACTATGAGCAAGCAGGGAGTCCTACACCTCCCGAAGCACTTAGCAGTGCAGAGGAGTGGGATTCCCTCTGGACAGGAGCCAGTGGGTCGAGTGTGATCCATGGATTTACTTAGAGCATGGAATGCGTTGTCATTGGCAGAACCCAATACATCAGGGAGGGAGCAGTGATTGCAGAGCGTTACAAAGGCCTGATAAATGTCACAAATAATTAGATGCCTCCCTCAAGGACTGGTTTAGGCAGCTATAGAAATTGTTCCTAGGTAATTCACAGCACTGCTAGTTGTGTTGGTTTTCCCATAATCTGGTGGGATTGTAAGGCATTTACATTATAATGGACTGAGAAATGTGGTCACTAGAGTCAGGATAATTATTAGTAATTATTATGGTAATTAATAATGGCAATTATAGGACCAATGGGTCCCATCCTTTCAATTAGCTGGCATGAGATGAGAATCTTTTGGCAGAAAAGAAGGAAGAAAAAGTGCTCTTTGGTTTCCTTAGCTCTTAGCCAGCCCTAGAGCAGAGAGGGAATTACAGCAGAAATTTGTAACTGGGTTAGTGGTTGCTGTCTTATTTTTCCAGTGTCAGTTGTATAATCTGTTGACATCATCAGCTGATGTAGCTGTGTCTGACCTGCCTTTTGCTTGAAGTTTGCTACTGCGTTATCAGCCAGAGGAAAGCCTTGTGTGCCCAAAAGCTGCGTGTGCTGCTCTAATTGGGCATCGTCCTGTGCCTGCAAGCTTGTCCATAACAGGGGAGAATCGATTAAAGAGGGTTGCTCATGGGGAAAATCCACTCTGCTCCTTTGGAAAGCAAGCCCAAAGATGCATGTTAATTCCCTGAGCTCCACCTGAGCCCCAAGCAAAGGACAGCCAAATCAGATATCAGTCACTTGGACCTGGCAGGGCCGTGCCTGAAGTGACCTGGGAATGGTATTTTATGGGAAATAGCACTCAAAACCCTTTAGAAGGCCAAAAAGGGGGTGCTGAAGGTAGTAACCACTAAGGTGGACACATCTTCCCAAATTAGCCACTGCTTCAAAAGCACATCTACTCCTTCAGACAATTCAAACCCCATTAATTCATTTCACTGATCTCAGCCTCTTACTTTTCTATTCAACCTGCCAAGAAAGAGCCTGTTCTTGGGAATCCATGGGAACTGTGGTGGCCCACCCACAGAAAGGTTTTTTAGGAGGGATGTTGTGTGTGGCAGGTAGGAGGATGCTGACTTGAGAATCGTTCATCAGAGCACTGATCAACCATGCAGTAGTTTCCTACTGCAAGCTCAGCCTCTGTCATCCTGAAATATTGGAACTGGGGAGATTTAAATGTTCTGCAAGTATAGGCCCAGTCATGGGGAAAAATGAGAAATGCCAGCCCCTGATTAATGACATTGAAGGCATTGTGCCAGTGTGGAGCCGAGTGTCTGATGCTCTGCCCTGGACTGGTGTTTCGATTGTGCTTCCTGGGAGCTGTTGGCAATCCGCACTTGCTGATCCGAGCTTGAGGGACTTGGATGAGCACATTCCATTTCCTGCTGCTGCCATCAGCATCCCAATTTTAGAAGCAGTTGCTGGGAGGAGACTGTGTTTGGTGGGTTGGGTTTTTTTCGTTTTTATCTTTTATTTTCCCTTCTTTCTGCCTATCCAGCCCCCTCAGGAGGCTGTTCCACAATTTGATTGCTGTGGTGGTGGTGAGGGGCATTCACTCCTGGGAAGTTCTGTAGCTCTCACACTTCAGCTTATGGAGCCTTTTTCCCTCCTTGGGCCTTACCTCAGTCCCACTAGGAGTGGCAATTCCATTAGTTTTTACTTTGGCTAATCAGGCCAAAGTCTCTCAGTTCCCAATTTCCTTCTGTTCCCTAATTACCCTAGTAGTTACTTTCAGACTTGTTTTGCTTGCTGACTTCTTTACAGCTCTGGTAGCCTTTGCTCAGCATTTCAAATGAGGTCATTAGGCCTCTGTACAGCAGCTTGAAAGCTCAAAATAATTCTCATAGACTCAATTCTTCCTTTTTGTCACTGCAAGGCACCTTAAAGCCAGTCTGAGATCACCTTGGTGGCTGTTCAGTGAGTTTTCTATTCCACACATTTACATCAGAAAACTTTACTACTTCCTGAGCCTGGGTTTGCACCTCATACTGCTGAGTTTTACCCTGTTCTGCTTTCCCTCATCATTCATAAACTTGGGTTTGCATGAAGAAAATCAGCAGCTGACAAATATGGGTAATAAAAGCATGTTGAGAGCTGCTCAGAAAACAGCACTATTACATTAATTCAGGGCGGCAAAATAGATGAAGCAGATAAATCTGAGAGTAGATGTTAATGTTTTATTTTGAAAACACTTTTCTATGATTATTTTATGCTTATTTTCTACTCTGAAGTGGAAGAGAGGAGCAGAACAGGGGCAAAACCCCCAAGTTCCTGGACTACATTAACTATAACCATTAAAAAAGCCACCTTTTCAAAATTGACTTAGGAATGATAACATTATTTTAAAACCTTTGTCGTAACCCTGAATTTTGTAACTATGTTTAATCCAGTAATACTTTTGAGGTCAGTCTCACAGGCTTGGAGGTCTTTCATGTTTTGGCTTTGTCTTTGCTCCTTTATCTACCAGCTTTACCTGAGCTCCTCATGGAATCCCCTCTGAGGCAGAATTCATCCCAAAAAAAGAGCCTGCAGATTGAAATCCAAAATTCTGTAGTTCCAGTGCAACTCAGGGAAGGTCCCCAGAGCAAACTCCCCAAACCCTCAGGTGCTGCTGAGCAAACATCAGAGATTTTTACTGCAGAATATATTGGGAAAACTGCAAGTTTTCGTGTTTTACAAAGCCCGCATTTATTTTTTTTATTTCCAGCAAATAATCTCTAGACTTGATTTCTTGTCAGAAAGATTTGGGAGTGAGGGAAGTTATGCACAGAAGAAATTTCTGGTATTTGCAGCTACTTAAGCAATGTACAGATTATGATATGTTTGCTGAGACTTTGATTCTTCCTGCACTTTGGCCGAATAAAATTAACATTGCAAGAAAGACTTCAGCCAAGCAAAGTGGGTGAATTTCACAGGAGGAGCTGAACTTTGCATTTGGCATGTTACCCCACAGCTGAGGTTCTGATTTATCTGTAAATCAGCTTTAGCTAAAATACCAGCAAACCATACCCTCCTGTCTTGACTTCTGCACAGCTCAGATGTTGCAGGAGATAACTTCCTGTTTAATTTCCAGATGTGCTGTGCAGCCAACAGAGTGCAAAAGTCTTGAGCAAAGTCCTTTTGGATTATCTGATTTAATAACAGAGGAGAAAAGAAAATTTCCTCCTGGGTTCTGCATTGGTATAAATTAGACGTAACTTTTGACTTGTGGAGGCTGTTCTGAGTAGCTGAGATTGTGTCTCCAATATGGGGTTTCTGTGAAATTTTCTGCCACAGAAAATGTAGGTTGGTTTAAGTGGGAAGGGTGGCTCCATTTAAAGGGAAAGGGGACAAAAAAAAAGCAATGGGGAAACATTTCTATTGTGCAGTGTAGAGGGGGGAAAAACAAACCAACAAAATGGCAAAGTCTTTCTCTTCCAAAACTTCATCTACTCATATTAAAGGTCAGTAACTTTATTTTGTATGGAAAAAACCAAAAAAACTTGTTGAAAAACGTAAGAATTTAAAAATTCCATTCAAGAAGGAAGGTCCTCATGGATGCTGGCACTGCAAAGAGTTATTACTGAGCTGGTTACAGATCACGTGTTTGGATCACAGAGCCCAGTCTAATTTAAGATCTGCCATTATCAGAAGCGGTTATTAATTTTGGATGGTTTTAGAGCAGGTTCTCAGTGAACATGGAGTGTGCTAAACTCAAGGGGACATCCTGGGTGAGAAGTCTTCTTTCTGTGGATGGAAAAGGCCCCTTTGCATCTTTGAGTATTTGTTAGATCTTAAACACCAAAAATAGGAGCCAGAGCCTCAACTGGCATTGGAAAATAGATTTTTTTGAAAGTCAGATTTTTTTGATTCATTTTTTTATGGGCAGAAGTGTTTCCTGACACATGACAAGTCTGTTTTCAAGGGGTCCATGTAAACCCTTTTGCTGTAATGACAAATTAATAGCTTTGTGCCAACGTTAAGACTTAAAGCCTCATTCACCTTCATGAATGCAGCAAATTTGTTGTGCATCCCACCTGCATCATGCTCAAGCACATAAATGGCACCCTTGATATTCTGTAATGACTGCCTGTTCCCTGGCAGAGCAGGACGTGTGGCATTAACATGAAGAAATAAATCCTTTCTAATTATTTATTTTTTTTTACCATATTCAAGATAGGCAGGGTAATTAACATGCAGCAGGGTATGGTCTAGATGACCAATTAACTTCAAATAAATGTGTTCCGGTAATTACTCCCCATGCAGCAGTGCAAATATTAGATTAAGTTTTAGGAGTGAATTTTATGGATCTTTGAGTTTGAGTAATTTAAGATTAAATAAATTGACTGAACTTCACCTGAAATTCTTGTTAAACCTCCAGACCGTTTTCTCTGCCTTCTGCCCAAACACGGGACTGCACCAGTCAGCACAGCCTGAAATTCCCAAAGAGTCCCTTTTGCCGCTGAACTGGATACAAACCAGGAGGGATGCTCAGAGACACCCCTGGGCCTCTCTGGAGACAGGAGGTTGGGTTTGCTTTGGATCATTTTCACGTTGCACACGTGTCCAGCAAATACTCCTGGAAATCAGTTAAGGCCATCAAGTTAATCCCAGAGTCAAAGAGCCTTTAAATTAATAGTGAGTAATTGGCTGCATTGCAGCCACTAATTAAATGTTCGAGCAGAGCTGCTGGTACCTGTCACCCAGAGCTGCCTTGCTGACAGACCAAAATTCCGTATGAGGCGTCCTTGCTTTTCCAGACATCCCTCAGAATTTCTCCTGGCCTTTTCCTCTTGAGATGCACCTTTGCCCATGCAAACCAACGAGCAGTGCTGTGAATTTCTGCTCGTAGGCCAGCAGTTTGTAAATGAGAAGGTTGATGCATCTTAATGAAATAATAATCTGAATATAAAATAGAAGTAAAAGCAGTTGTGGTTGTGCATTCCCAAAGCCTTTCACAATCCCAGTCTCCAAGGGGGTCAGCTCCATGGCTCAGGAAATCCATGACCATCTTCTAACCCGTCAGATTAGCGCACAGGAGGACTGAATAATTACTTGTACCCTTGCAGAAGGACTAAGTTCCAGCCTGGACAACTCCAGGAGAGAGATCTAGAAATCCCATTTAACAGATGGGATTTCTCTAATTCCTGTGGTTCAGCCACATTTCCATTCCTAAGCAGCCCCTCTTTTGCTCTGTATTCACACAATTATTTCCATGGACATTGACTTTGCATTTTTGGGAGCTTCATTTGTGGAGTTACAAGAAGAGTGGATGTTGCCACCCACATTCCAGCCCTTACATTAGGAACATTAGTTAGTGTTGTTAATATTATTAACATTAATTAATAAGCACTGGTTGAGTCGAATTCAGGTTTTCATAGCAACAAATCCAACTGTCCAAAGGTGCTTAATCTCAGTTACATGAATTCATCACTACCTCATGAAGTGCACTTAGAGAGGCTCATACAAGCTGCTGGTGCAATGAGCTTTTTTAATAGCACTAAAATTGAAAACTCAACGGGTTTCCAAGTGCTGTTTAACAATTAATTTGCCAAATATCAAATTTAATTTAACTGTTTTCAGTCAAAATAGAGGCATGCATGGGAAATTTCAGGTGAGTGGGTTTTACCTAAGTGACATTACATAGAGATGTTACAATAACTGGATGTCATAAAGGAGGTTGGTTGTAATTAGTTTGGCATTGAAGACCTGTCTGCTTTTGCCATGTGCACTAGAAACTGCTTAATTGCTGAAAAACAGCAGATTTACAGCCCTGGCAAAGGTCACTCAGTGTAGGAATAAGTCTGTGCTACACCAGACTTGATACCAGGCTTTCAGAGCCTGAAAAACATCAGTGAGCAGTGTTCCTTTCAATCCGTTTTTCAGAAATTTAAACCTCTTTAATATACAGTCTCCTGTCTCTCAAAAATACCAAAGGCCAGGCTGGGTGCCAGCATGTAACAAGCTGCTTTCCAAGGTACCAGCTCTCACCTTTATGTAGATTTGATGGGATTAAAAGCTGTGCTGCAAGAACTCTTTGATCAAAGAAGCAGCTGAAAATTGTATAGGCTGCATCTCTAAGTTGCTGTATCCAGTTCATCCCAGTCTGGCATCCTGCTCTGTCTCTGGCACCATTCTGCCATTCCTGCCTGCATCCAGCATGCTGATCTGAAGCCCAAAATCCAAGTTCCCCACAAGCCAGCCGTTTGCCTGAAACCCTGAGGATACTTTGGTATTTAAAAGAGGGTTTTTTTCTGAGACATATCACAAGTATTAAAAAAAGGGAAATTAAACAACTGCCGAGTGGATTTTTCTTTTCAAACTTTGCAAAGGTTTTTATTATACGTGAGGGTATGAGGGAAAGATTACTATAATGAATGTCATAAGCCTTTGATTTACCTGCTTGGTTTTAGTCTCTTGCTATTGAATTACAGTAATAAAAGGCTGTTCAGGACAGCAAGCAGGAAATGAAGCAGCAACTGCTGATAAAAGAGGCTTTTGGGGAAAATACATCAAGGGCTCTTCAGGAAACAGCAAGATGTTCTTGCTTCAGAAACATTTGTGGGCCTGCTTCCACTGGGGCTGACAGCCGTGGTTTAGTTTGGTTTCCTGTTTTATTCTCAAAGCTCTCCAAGGCTGGAGCTGGGGCTGCGCTCAGTCCTGCCTGCGCTGAGCCAGCAGCTCCGGGGTGGCTTTGACAGGCAAACACTGGGAGCTGGTGTCATTCAGGCAAACCCTCACTGGGGACTCTGTGGCCCTCGTTTGTCTGCAGAGTGGGTGTAGATGATGGAATAAACTGGCATTTTGCAAAGTGCTGTTTGAATCACCTGAAGCGAATGTAACAAGCAAAGATGCAAAATGTAAATATTCCTGGAAGGGCTGGAGGTTCACTTTGCTGATGGCATGGGAATGAATATATGAAAATTCATTGCATGAGAAACCTACAGATTTGGCAGAGGAGTTGTGACAGTTGTTGATGTTTTGGTTGCTTTCAGTTCATGCAGCATCTGAAGTGCAGCATGAATGGGCCCCTTTCAGAAATGTTGAGTGTTAAGATCCTCAGTGGATGGTTTTCAAGGGTTGCTCTACTCAATCAAACCTTTATCTGCAGTGGTCTGATTCAGGAGCCTCCTTATGGCTCAAAGGTGGCAGCAGGATATGTGCAAGCAGGATTTGGGCCCTATTTTGAGAGAACAATGTCATGTTGCTTATTTGCAGTCAGCCCCAAAACCTGGTGCTTTGCATCTGGAAGGTGAACCACAAAGTATTTCAGAGGTTGTCCTTGTAGACGAGAGCCAGTTCTGCTCTTTGGGATGTCCTTGTGGCAGAAATGTGATTTACCAGAGCAAAACAAAAGTCAAAGGAACCGGGGTAGCACCCACCGGCAAGGGATGTGTCCGACACGGCTGAGTGCACGTGCCAGTGTTCTGACAGTGACAATCCTGACCCTGCAGCAGCTGAGAGTTCTCTCTCAAAGGGAAATTGGGTTTATCCTGGCACTGCAAAAGTAAATCCAAAGGAGAAAGGTTGGCACACAGGAGGGTTTCTTTGCTCAGTAACAAGTGAGGGGAAATGCCAGCTGTTTGTCAGCCGTTTGGAAGTCTGTGAGTCTGACACTTGATCGATGACCTGTGTGAGCACTGCCTGGGCTTCCCCTTCTCCTCAAAAATGCTCTGACTTGGCTGTGGCATTTGCTTAAATCAGAGCAAACGCTCTGAATTACAGGCTGGGTGTTTGCATGCAGAGTAAATGCTCTAAAGCTGTTTAGAGGAGCTACAGAAGGGCAAAGGAGCACATTTCAAAGAGAACTGCAACAGTAAAATTTGATTTAGTTGGAGCATCTGACTAGCAGATGGTGAGGAATAAAGTGAAGAACGTGAAAACCATATGGGTGTGTCAGGGGAGCGAGCTACCAGCAGGTGAAGTGTGGGACTCGTGTAGCATAAACCACAATCCAAACTCTGAAATAGTAACAGAGGTGACACTTTCCCAGACACGAGGGTGGCTCTGATCTGTGCCAGCCTGTGGCCACAGGAGCCAGCAGAGCCTCAGCAGCGCCCGCGGCTCCAGAAGGTTGGCTGCAGGAAATAATAATCTGGACTTGTTCTGTTGGTACTCCTGGTATATTCATTTTGAGAGACAGGAAAATGGTCTAGAAGGTGCAAAGTCACAGTGGCTGTCACTTTTTCAACCAGCCAGCAAGTTAGAGCTGCACTGATGTGAGCCTCCCCCAGGCCTGCAGCATCCTGCTCCAGGGTGGAGCTGCCCTTTCCGAGAGGTCTGGATGGGAGCAGAGAGGGCTGTTGGGTTTTTAGATGGCAGAAGAACGTGCTCATTGTTGTCTTCTGTTCCACGTGGCTCTGGGGTTTGGTGTCTTGCTCAATAGCTCAGCTGGGCTATTTTGACTTGACTCCTTGGATCTGTGACAGTTTAGTGGATTTAAATGGGAAGAATTCGTTATTTTGATTCTTGGAGTTATTCTATCTTTTGGACTTAAAACAGCATAGTAGGGAAAACTTCCTGGCAAGTATATATACTTTTAAATTTGATAAACGCGCTTTCCCTGTGTTCTCACCTCTTCTTTATCCCAAAGAAGGTGGAACATGGGGAAGCTTGCTGCTTTTAGGCATTTTTTCTTTAATGGACCTCAGAGGAATGAAAAAGGAAAGTGGGTGTAATGTTTAGTTTGTGAAGAGGGCAAGCATTAGCCTTGGGAACTGTGCTTTTAATTATTAGTCACAAACTTGACTTTCAAGGCTGTACAGAATTGGAGGAAAATCACGCACGGAACTGTGCTTGCACAGAGAGGAGGTTGCACAACTGGGCTGAGATGGCAAAAAGCTGTTGTTGAAATCAAACCTGTGTGTCTGTTTACTGGAATTAAAATTCCTAGTAAAAATTGCAAAGGATACATCTATGACTGAGAGATGTGTCAATGGACTTGTGTAAATAACAATCATTCCAGTTTTCAAAAGCCTTTGCAGACGAAGAGATACACTTGTGGTAAATTCAGCATGGCCTGGGCAGGTGCAGTCCTGGTGGTCTTTGCAGTCACACAACATTCAAAGCTTTCTTCTCCATCATCTTCGTCTCTTCACACCTTCCTGGTGGGACTGGCTGAGCCCGCCAGCCCACACATGTGCATTTGGCAGGCATTGGTGTGCAAGGAGGGGATTAAAAAGTCACTCCTGGGAGCATCTATGGGAGGTTTCAGGGTATTTCTGGTTTTCCTCACAGTCAAAAACTTTTTAGACATAAAAACTTCTGGAAAAATAAATGTCCTGCGTGTTGGTATAAAGAAGTGCTCCTGAGAATGTGTAAGGCAAGCCCTGGAAGGGAGGGGATAAATAATAACAGCTGGAAAATTGTAATAGGGGAAAAAAAGTAAGCGGGATTAAAGCCAATTCTAGGGAAAAAACTTTACTCTTTTGCTTTAAAGCACACCTCTCATAAGGTATATCCTTAGTTGCACTGGTTTTCATGAGGCATAATCACATACTTGAAGCTTTTATAGAGTTCGTTCTTTGAAGTACTTTTCCATATCAGGGTTTTTAAAAACCACACAAAACCACTCATATTGTTGGATTACTTTTATTTCCATCCAGCGTTGCAGCATATTCCTGTCCCATCCATCCTCAGGCTTTTTGCTTGTGTCTGTAATGTTTTGCAAGGATTTCAGTGAAGTCAATTAAATTAATCTGGATTTACCCTGAGAGTTTGCAGAGCAAGAACTGCTGCATGTCATTTTTAAGGGTCCTTTCTTTTCCACACACAGGCCCTGCCGATAAAGGAGTGGGGTATTTTTAGGGAGGAGGGTTTAGGATCAGCTGCCTGCTGATGCTGCTTCATCAGTGAATGGACTTGCTACTGGGACAATCATCACAGGGAGACCCAAAGCAGCTTTTCCTAGAAAGGGAAAGCTAAAAGGGCGTTAGATGTGGGCCTCCAAACAGAGCTATGGGGTCTGTGGTTATCATAAAGGAGTTGTGTGTGTTTAGTACCACTGGGACAGGATGGGAGCCAACTTCCCAGTTCGGGGAGCCCAGGAGGTGCAGGAGAACTGCAGAGGTGATGTTAAGGAGTGCACGTCTGACGTGGTGTAGGTGATACGCAGGACAGCTAAAAATACCTTCTTCCCCACCAACGTGGAACAGACTTCTTGTTAATTAGGCATCTTTTAAGCTTGGTTTGCAAATTGACTTAATAATATATAATCATGATTTACCTAGAGACAAATTAGCATTTGACTTTGAATTTTGGATAAGTCACCTGCATTCCTGGTGTGTTGTTATCATGGAGCTCATGCTTGGCACTTCATGGTTTTTAGGTCAGCAGTGTGAGGACACTGGAGAGCTTTTTTCTTCCTATTTCATAAGAGTTAACCTAAATCGTGGCGTTAGGTAACATTATTTTATGGGTGAGAATATGCTACTTATTAAAAGTACATGTGACACATTCCTTTTTCTTTCCAATCCAGCGAGTCAGTTGTTGCCGAGTTTCTGGATTTGTGCCCACAGGGTCTGTATTATTGATCACATAGTACAATAATTTTTGTCAATAAACAAAAATCCCCATGTTGCTCAAGTTAAGATGTGTTTGTAACACAAGGAACTGACCCCAGCACTTTGGTACGTAACAAACTGGGGTGTGTGGAAATCTACCACAATGAAATGTGCACTTTTCTTTCCTTTTTTTTTTGGTTTTTTAAAGAAAAAAAGAAATTGCTTTTGAAAAGTAGAAATAAATCTTAACTGCCTGTTTCCACTGTGATCCACATTCATTTATTTCTCTTCTTTCTTGCAAAGTCTGGGGTTCTTACAGCTGTCAAAACCTTTGGTAATCAAGCAGTCTCAAAACACAAGGCTTTGCAGCCTGACTTCAGTGTCAGGACACTCATGAGAAGGGAGCACAAAAAGGAGGTGAGAGCTGCACTGTGGCCATTTAATAATCAAAATCAACTGGCTGAGCAGGAAAAGCACATTCTGGGTATTTTTTCTGCTTTATTGTTTGCATGCTGCTGCTGCTCCAGTTCCACAAAGCTCCTGGGAGTCTCTATAGTTTATAGTACATGACTCATTGGTCTTTTGACACTGAGCTGTTTGACACAGAGGTTTTTATTTGTACTTCCGTGGAGAAATGTATGTACAGATAAAGGTTACAGAGGGAGGTGAGCGGCCCTCAAATTGTGTTAACTTTAAAAAGTCAGTTCTCCCATAAAATGTTAAATAGGATGGCAGCGATGTCCCTTCCAGAAGGCTCAGACCGTGCTGCTGTGGTTTGTGTACGTACAGCCAGAGTGGAGGTAGAGAAATTACCTTTTGCAGGCTATTTACTTCTCACATAATCAAAATGGCAGTGGAACAACCCATATTTGAAATTCCCTTGTTTAGAGCGTCTGACTGTAAACCAGACCTGCTTCTCTTCAGCTTGGTTTAGCAAGCAGGTAGGAATGTGCAAGGGGAAGGACCATACTGCAGTGTTCTTCCCTTTGTCCTTCCCTTTTCCAGTCATCACTGTGGTGCCAGTGATCTCAGGTCTCCTGGCCACTGCCTTTTAGGAAGGGCTTTGTATCTGTTATTGGTCAGTCTCCAGCAACACTGAATGGGGAGTGCCCTAAATGTATTTGCAAATAAACACCTGGAGCTCAGCAGCAAACTCCCCCCCCAGGCTTTATTTAATTTACTTTCCTCATTCAAAAATGGAAAGGCAGGAGAGAAAATGCTGAGGATAACAAGGGGGTCTGTGCCAGGTAAGTTCTCCTGGGAGCTGCCTTGAGGTAGGGAATGATTTTATCTCCCCACTGCCCTCAGGAGCCACCAGCATTTCTGCTCCTCACTCTGTTAGAGGAGGAGCACAAAGAGCTGGGCTGTGTGAGGACCGTGGCCATCCCTGTCCTTTAAAGAAATTTATTCAACTGTGCATGATTAATTTTTTCCTCCAGTGCATCACTTAGATTCAGAGAGCATTTTGCCCAGAAACACAACAGCTACTTTTTTAGCTGCAAAAATCAGTGGGCATTTAAACTTCCTGGAGCCTCAATAACCCCAAAGCAGTCACTCCCTGTGAACCCTTTGCTCTGCCTCTTTCTAATGCCCTGCACTTTGTATTCTTGTTGGAATTCTTAGTAGTTTATCTCAAAGAAATAGCAAGGAAGACTCTGCTATTCCATCTCTAGAAGAGCTCTCCCGACAGACAGCTAAAAGTTTCTCTAGTTATCTCCACGTGTTGCAGAATTTAAAAATTGCTGTGGAAAAGCATAAATTGTTTGGGGCACAGTTGGCTGAAATTCTGTCAAAATGAGATCATTTTAATGAGTATGGAAGGAGGCTGCATACAGGAGTCAGCCATGCCAACCTGTGAATAACCTCAACTGATTATAAATTGCCTTGTGATAACTTGAAGTGATAGTTTCTCTTTTTTGAATGGTTCTTCTGTGTCTGACAACAAAGATCCTGTATTTTGAAGTTTAAAGCCCTCATTCTATACTCATCTGTTTTGATGGGGAGATGGGCTAGAGGAGAAGGAGAAAAGGAAGTTACTGTTGGTCCCCACTCTGCCCTGGGTGCTGATGTAAAGGTGTCAATAAAACAATCATGGTTTGGAACATGGATAGGTATGGATATTCTGGGATTTCCTCCTGGGGCTTTCAGGTTTCTATTCCAAATCCTTGCATTTTTTTCACTTCGGGTTTTGGTCAGGCAAATCTTCCTGAGTGGAGAATAAAAGGAATTATAACCTACATGGGACCTTTCAGTTGATTAAATTTTTCCTCCTCTGAGGAAAACCTTTTTTAGAGTTTGGGAAAGTGAGGTGGTAAAATGTGCCTAATTACAGTTGACTCCAGTGGATGAACTTCAGTGTTAGTCTGGAAAAGTTGAAAAGAAGTCCGTGGTTATTTTAAAATTAATTATCACTCTTCTGAAGTCTTGCTGGAAAAAAAAAGAACAGCTAGGCAAAACCAGGCAGCAAAGTGACTCACAGATGAGGCAAAATCTACCATGTGTCAGCTATGCCTCAGAGCCAGTGGGGTGCTGCCTTTGTTTGTGTCAAGGGGGTATTCCAGGATACCTTGTGCTTCCCATGGCAAAGCCCTGGCATTCCGTGGGTCTGACACGACAGGAACAACGCTGGGCTGCCTTTTCTGGTTTAACATTAATTTTTATTTTACAGTTAGATGCTGAGGCCTCACAGCACTTGCAATTATATTGTAAATATTTGAATTTTTATTTTTCATAATTATCACCTGACTTTAACATCTGCTGAGCACAGGTGATGCAGGAGCTGAGGAGGAAGAAACACACGTATGGATCTCCTCAGCAGGGCATTGGCTCAGCTCTTCTCAAATATTTCCCCCTGACGCGTTGGTGCTGAACGTGTGGGCACTTCCTCCCACAAGTGGTGCCATCAATTCCGTGGCTGCTGAGGGCTTTGGTGAGCTCCCAGTCATTTACACCGCCTAGAACACAGGGAGCAAAGCTTGCTGAGAGGCCCCTGAGCAATTCTCTCTCCAGCAGGCACAGGGCAGGTGGAAATTTCCCTTGGGACATCCCTGGAAAAGGGAAAACTTGCAGTCAGGCCTAGCACACCTTGTTGTAAGCGTGACTGGGGGTGTGTGATGGCTGGAGGTGACGCTGTCCCTGGCCGTGACACCCCCGGCCAAAGACAAATCCCATGAACCAGGAGGGACAGAAAGCTGATTGAAGTGTTTGCCTTGGAGAGAGGAAAAGAATTCTGCCTTCCCTCCCCAGGAATAGGGTGAATTGTCATTTTAAAACTCTGTTTCTGTTCACTGTTTATCCATGCCATCCCAAGCATTACACAGGCTGTTAAATTAAGTGCAGCATCCAGGAGTGCTTTGCCTAAGAAGCTGTATTGTAAAAAGGTACTGGAAAACGCTGCAACAGAGCCTCAGGGCACTAAAGCAGCTGCTCCAATAGTGATGGGGATTCTCTTCTTTTGGCTCCCTTATCTTCTTTGCCCTCATCGATGACAAACAGAAAGCAAACCAGTGCATCCTCACACAACTGTGTGAGTTGTAGGAACAGCAAAACCACTTCAGTGTTGCCATGGAGCACTAATAAAATACCTGTTAGTGGGCTTGGCTATTTATGGACCTTATGTTGGAGCTGCAGTGGGGGTTTCCCTGTTGATCCACATTACAGAAAGCTGCACCACGGACAAGGAGCTAAAATTGTATTTTACAGTCTGGATCAGCAAATCTTTTGAAGTTCATTGATTAAACCTCGGTACAAAGTTATTTTTGGATGGCAGTTCTGACCTCTCCCTGACTTTGTGGAGAGAGTTTAGAGAAACCCAGGGCTTCTATGTGCCACAGCACTTGGGTTGGAACCAAGTGGCAGGAGGGTGGTGGCCAGGGAGGACAGTGGGTGAAGCACAGCTGTGGCAAGCACCAGGCAGCTCCTTGTGGAGCGCAGACAGATGTGGCTCCGTGTTCCCTGCAGGAACAACAGGCTCCCGGCATCCCTCTGAGGGAGGCAGCGCCTCAGGCAGGGCTGCAGGGAGCTCTTTGGGCAAAAACTCTGTGATTCAGTAAATGAGGCTCTGTTAGACTTCCTGGGCAGTGGGGTTGCTGTGGTAAAAGAGGGATTGCAGAGCTCTTGGAGGAAGGCAGAACCTTCTGAAATCTGCAGGTGTAAGAGCTGCCGGAAGTGTTTTAGATGCATTGTACTAAATTCAGCAGAAGTTGAGAGTGAAGTTTCAAGAAGGAGTTAAGGGAGAGAAAACATCTATAAATCTCTGACACTGACTCTGTCTATGTGCTGGAGGGGCAGACAAGGGAAGGAACAAAAAAAGTGGGTGAAAGAATTTTATGGAGACTGGAAATTCCTTTGTGGAGTGAAGCTGCTCTCTTATCCTCTTGCTTTGAGGAGGGGCTCAATATTTGTCTTCTGGGCCCAACTGAGAGAAAATATTCCATGTGATTTAGGAGATCAACACAATTGATTCAATTCACATAGAAAAAGAAAAATCACAAGATATCACCTGTGATTAAACCAATCTGATGCTATTCTGTTCTGCTCACAGACATTCCACAATCACAAAAACAAGGGGACATCTTCAGATGGGTTCTTTGCTGTAAAAGAAATGTGGGGTGATTTCTTTTTCACCAATCTATCAATGTACTAAATGTATAACCAATGTATTTTCAATGTACTTAAACTGAACCTACACACCGAGCCTTTAAGTCAGTATTATGAAAAGAATCAACACCAAAAAAGAACCCCAAAGCATATCCCCCCCCCCAAAAATACCCAAATAAATAAACAATCCAGAAAAATCAACCAACCAAACTAGAAAAAACCCAACAAACCAAAGAACCCAGAAGGAATGGTAAATGTACTCTTATTGATGTCCTTAGAGAACTCTCACCTCTGAATGTTACAGGGTGCTGGTGCAGACAGCTTTTTGTCCTCAACATCTTCTAAGAATGATTATTTGCCCTCATTTGTTGCTTGGTAAAGTCCCCTCCAGGTCCCTCCAGGAGCACCATGCACAGCCCCCTGGGATCAGCCAGGGAACTTTTATTGTATTAGTTTCAGGCTCATTATTTTCTGGGGGGAAAAAAAAAGGTGGAGACATTTAATAAGATCAGTTACCCTTGGAGGTAATTTAGGCTCTTCTCTCTGTAGTTAATGAGCAAAGTAGACAGGAACCTAAAGATGAAGGTGGTTTTGCCAGTGCTGTCAAAAGCTGCATAAAAGTGACTGAAACTCTAGGACTAAAATAATGATTTTGTATATAATTAACAGAAAGTTCTCAACAATTTTGCATTAATGTTCCCAGGAAGGTGATGCAGATATTTGGTTATTTGACTTTAGTCAGACTTTACCTGCTTC
The DNA here is from genome assembly GCA_013397115.1 of Edolisoma coerulescens. Classification (NCBI taxonomy): domain Eukaryota; kingdom Metazoa; phylum Chordata; class Aves; order Passeriformes; family Campephagidae; genus Edolisoma; species Edolisoma coerulescens. Next base: position 3,461,375 of record VWZW01005507.1, read on the forward strand.
AAGCAGAATCACAGCTGATGAATCAGAACAGTTTTAAGTCACTGATTCCTGCCTGAGGAGCTTCCTTAGCATCACTCAGGGAATTCATTCCCAGCCTTTGTGGAACACAGTACTTGTGATGAATGGGGACAAGAGAATTCACCACGTGGAGGCTTTTGAGTTGGAAAGAAATGCAAAGCTTCCATCCCAAACTGCCACTTATACACTGCTAAATGCAATATCCCAAATCCTGAAACCACTTTTTCCCGTTTTGTAGAACAAGTAGCTAAGAGCAAGTCTTTACCTGCTGGAGAAGATTCCTGTCAGGCATTTGCTGTGCTAATCTTGGTAAATATTTTGTGTGTGGTATCAGTGATTTCTGTGTTGGGAACTCTGGAACTTGTTCGTGGCAGGGATCATCCTAAGGATGTTTGTGTTTGACACCAATGTCGTTGTGGATTTGGGATACGCGGGGGTGTCTCTGCTGTGCCCGCAGGTTTTGTGGGATGCTTTTATTGCCATGGATTGGCTGCTAAGTCTCTGTTTACTCAGCCCCTCTGCTTTGCTTTAACAGTTCTGCCACTGCAAACCAGCCCAGAGAGACTGATTCCTGAGCCAACGATCCTGCACTGATAACACTGCTGATAAACCCCTGAGAAGCGACAGGATGAGCCGCTGGAACCGCTCCCTCCCTGGCCACTGAAGGGCTGCCTCCCAGAAGATGGAGCTGTTTCCCTGAGACTGCTGATGGAGACTCGTAAGTTCGGTATCACATGAAATTCGTACAGATGTCAGGGAATTATTCCTCGCAGCTGAGAGAAAGAAAAAAGAAATGAGCATGCTGACCATAATTATTTTATTATGAAAGAAAGGTTTTATTTGTTTTTTACATCAGTAAATTATACTTCTTAACAATAATAGTACATGAAAGTAAGTTCAGTTATTAGAGTCCAGATGCCAACCTGTTTTTTTCCTTTGAAGCTACACGTGATTCTTGGCAGATTTAGGTATATAAAGCATTGCCATTTTCTTGAGTTTATCACTTGATTAGAGGGGGGGTGATTTGTCTCATTGACAGCAGTCGCTCCCTTTTTGCTGGAAGCAAATCCATTTACTTCTCTCTGGGATGGAGAGGGTTATTTATTTCTGGTGTGCTTTGGTTTCTACCTGTGAATGATAAGGCCAGGAGGGATTTTAAATTTCCACGTTGAAAATCAGGTGAAAAAGTAATGAGCATAGAAGATTGAAAGCCAAAGCTGGATGTTGATTCTTGCTCAGGGAAGGATGGTGTGTGGGAACACACAGTCCCTTGAGTTGGGGCTGAGCAGCAGAGCCCTCCTGGGATCAGGTGATGAAGGAAATAGTAAGTACATGGGGATTTGAATACATTTATGATCTATTTGTGTGTGTTTCATGTCTGATCTTCTTCCCTTTAAAGCAGCGTTAACCCTCTCCCTCCTTCCCTTCCCTGATCACCCCAAATCTGGATTAAGGCTCTTGGTCTCTCTTAAGCCTGGAGACACTGAGGAGCCCCTCTGGGAACTGGACAAAACTGCTGTTGATGACACCCAACAACTGTCAGTGTCTCAGCCTGTGGTGGCTGCTGTGAACATTTTACTTTTCATTTTATTGCTGCAGATCAGATACTGGTTTTTACAGCTCGCATGTGTGCTATCTAAACTGCAAAAAAGATTAAGAAGAAGGGAAGTTTTATAAGCACTGACGTGGTTGTCATGACTACCTAAGCCACTTTGCTGGTGCCATACAAGTCTTTCACTTTATCTGTCTAGCTTTTATACAAAAAAACCTCATATTTATTTCTGCATGAGAGTCTGAAAAAACAAGGCTCAAAAAACATCTATAAGCATAAATGTGTGTGGGGTGTGACATGCAGGTGAAGCTGAGGCTCATCCCCCCAGTCAAATCACAAAAGTGTGTGTTAAATTGTGTTAAATGCCTTGGGCAGGGAGAGAGGCAGGTCCCAGGTAGCTCTGCTTTTGTCTGAACTGACAAGACTGGAGTCCTGCCAATCAGGGCTCCAAATGACCAGGGGAAGCAGGCTGCTCTGACTTACTGTGAGCTGCAGGTGTCCTCCCTGAAGCTCTCAGCATTAGAAAGTTTGAATTCATCGATAACTTGTTCTTAAATAGCCTCACCATCTCTTTTGTGAAGCCTCTTCCACAGGCCTGTAAGGCTGGGACAGCTGGGATGTGTGAATGCTCTCTTGGAAAAGTACAGTTGAGCCTCCAAAGCCTTTTTTGGTGGTTTGGGGGTTTTCTTTTTCCTTTTTTTCTGTAAAGTAAGGGTTTGCTCAGTGACAGAGTCATGGCTCTTGTACAAGGGAACAACCAGAAAGAGGAGCAGTATGTGTGTAAATGTTAGCATATTCCTGGTGCTTTACTTCAGGCAAGCAATGAGTAATCACAAGGAGAACAAGGAAAAGTACTACGTGTGTTTGGAAAAAGAAAAGATGTACCATGCTCTGGGCACAGGGTCTCCAAAACAACAAGGGGCAGTTTGAGATAAAGTTTTGTTGCCAGGAGACTGTAACCACGAAACAGAAATGCTGATTAGCTGAGATACTTGAGAGATGATGAAAAAAGACATCTCGGTGTCTGTGTTATGTCAAAAACATAAAACAACGCAGTTATCTTGGAAAAGCTAAACACAACAATGCAGATCCTAACAGCAGTAAATCCAACCCAACTGGTCACAGGCTGATATAAAGTTTGAGAACATAGCTGGAGTTGGTCATTAAATGACCCAGGAGTTAAATTGTTGGAGGAGGAGGAGGAGGAAGATGAAGAGGGTAAATGTGTGCAGCTCTATCATTCTTTGAGCACTGAATCAGCTCAAACCTGCTGGAGAATGGGCAGCTGAGGTGAGAGGAGTCTCTGTAACCTGTGTGTGCCCAGCTTTGTGCTTTCCTAAGGAGCCAGGAACTTCTGAAGAGAATCACTATAGCATAGAAAAGCATTTTAAGTTCTAGGTGGGCATCAAAGAGAAAAGTTTAGAAAGAAATCAAACGAAAGGGAGCAAGGATGGAATTTCAGAAGACACAGGCCTGGTCATCAGGTTTTTTTAATGGTAATTGGAAAATAATAACTTGCTAAAAAAGAAGTCCTCTGTTAAATATCTCCTTTTTTATGTTCCCCTGGAAAGGCTGTCATGGTCAGAGGAAAAGAAAATTGTCTACCATGCTGAGGCAGGTTTGCATTCCTCTCTGTCATTTGGTTGCTGACAAAGCTGGCAAATACCTGTGTAAGAGAAAACATCTGCAAAATGCTCCTGTAGCTGGTGGGGATGCGAAGGAAGTTTCAAGTAAAACCATTTCCATATGTTCATTTGCTTTTTTTATGTGGGGAGAATCTGGAGTTGTGAAAGTATTTGCAGCTCCCAAAAAAATTGTAGACTATTCAATAATGTTATTAGAATAAAATCAATGATTTATACTAAGCATCCCTAAAAATTGCAAAATGTAATTTAATTATTTTGCCCATGGGGAAATGGTGAAGAAATGAGTTGTGCTTGCTTAACTTAATTTTTGTTTCTTAGCACAAGGTTTGTAATTACTTTAAGTAAGCAAGTTATTTGTTTCCATTAGCAATAATTGACGAGTAAATGTGATAGTGACATATTTTCTCCTGGAAAACTCCACTAGCAAGTCCCTGTAGTAGAGGGACCAAAGTCCCCATGCTAGGTGGATCCCCAGTGTGTCATCCCAGAGACTCAGCTGTCCTTAGCGTAATGCATCCATTGGTAACTGGAACCTGCAGGTCCCTGTCACTGCACACTCCCTGCACTAACACCCCTTAAATTCTCGGTGAGAAAGGCAACATTATCAAGGTAACAAGGTTTTATTGCTATTTCTCAGCTATTCTGTTTTATTGTGACTTTGGCTGCTCTGCAAGAAACATAAAGTTAGGCCTGGATCTCTGTTTTCTCCCTGTGGGATAGGTGGAATTTGGCGTGTGTGACTCCAAGGGCTTTCCTTCTGCGACACTGCTGCTGGTTTGTTATTCCCATCATGGGGGTGTTGGACTCGGTGTCTGTGAGCAGAATTCTGCCAGTTCCCAACTCCTGGGTCCCTGTGCCTCTCCAAATGCTGTTCCCCCAGTGTTTTGCAGTAATGTGTGTGATTAGCTGCTGCTGCTGTTCTGTTGATTGATACCAGGTTAGACACAACCTGTCAGGCTTGGCTTCCTTGAAAAATGTGTGTTAGAGGCTGGATACTTCCAGGAACTGTTTGTCACTGGGTATTTGCTCCTGTAAACAACTGCTGGTACCAACCCTCTGTAATTGCTAAATAAAACTGCCATTTCCCCTGCCCTGGGAAACCACAGCGTGTCCTCAGAGCCCCACAGGAGTCACTGGGGTGGCTTTTAACAACCTGTGGCAGGAAACCCATCCTGTGGCACAGTTAGTAGGGAATGTCCAATCCCCTGCAGGCCACAGATGGTTCTGGAGCTCCTCGAAGCTGAAAGCCATCAAGCATTTTTAAAAACCAGGAGTTCTTAAAATTAAGGGTTTTTTCATAGGCAGAGCGCTTCTCAGAGAACATGCCCTGTGTAGCTCCACCCCCAAGTAGCTCGGGAGTGAGAAATTACAGGAAAAAAAGCAGACTGGGGGAGACACACAGAAATCCTCAGGGAATCATAGCTGCCTGTTTTCTTTCTTCTCAATTCACTTGTTTCCTGCCACGAGGAGATGTAGGAAAATAAACAGAATTATCACCCGCGAAAGGACAATGCCGATTGATGAGTGCACTGTGGGGCAGCAATCTCTTCATTGCACTGGTGGGTGACAAAAATCATTCCTAATGAGGGCTTTCATTGCTTGCAAACTTAGCCATTGCTGATCAGCCCCTCACGGATTAGGGATGTTCAGGAGCAGCCAACTATCTGCAACGGAGGAGTACGTTTTCTCAGGATAAAAAAGCAAGCTGAGGATTACAAGGACCCAACAGTCTTTATCTGCAGAAAATCCTTGTTTCAGGTTTCTTACCTCTTCTTAAAGGCTTGGAATAAATAATATTGATTTCCTTTAAAACTTAATGTGTTCACTGTTAAAGTATTCACACAGCTTAGAAAAGAGAAAGGATTATTTTGCTTTTAAGCCTTCCTTCAATGTGAAAAGAGATCTATTCTGTCAAATTTGTCTACAAATTATACATTTGTAAAATTTATATTTTATTAGAAATTAAATTTTAATTTAAGTTTTATAAATTATATTCTTTCAGACAGATATTATATATATATTTATACTTATTTGAGCTGCTCCTGCAGGGATTACTTCTCACCTACTAACTGGAGGTGAAAACATATTTGGCAACTTTCCAGTTCCTATCTCTTTGTGTCAATGCAAATATGTAGATGCAGGGGAAGGCCCTTAAATTGGGGTCAGTGGAGCTGTTCCCTGGAGCTCTTCTTCCTGCCTCACCTGCCCTTTGAGCTCTTTCCTGGCAGTGATACCTGTGAGTCCAAAGGAAATACCTGAGTGAAGGTTTGTTGTGTCCGGTCTCTGTATTATTTCATGGTTTCCTAGTGCTGAACTCCCAGCCAGTCCATAACATCTGGCTGCATTTATCCACTTGGCACAGAGACTCTCTCTTAAGTGCTCTGTTTCTGCAGAGTCATGGAAGATATTCTCAGGAGCTGAGCCACAGCAAAACATATCCTGGGAGAGCAGAGCAGCCGTGGATCACCTGCTGGGGGATAATTGATCCCAGTACCTGCTTTACGGGCAGAGGGATCGAAGCACTTCCCACTGGGGCCGTGCCTGGCTTGGAGTTGTCTTTCCATTAAGGCCTCATTGTCCGTGAGCTGCCCCAAGACTGGAACAGGATGCACCCAGTGGGGAAGCAGCAAGCACTGGCTGGCATCGTTAGCAGTGTTTGTTCTGTAAGAGAGGGGCCGGGCTCTCAAAGAGAGATAAGCAGGATCTGTGCTAATACCTCACTGCTCCTGGCACTGGGGTTTGCAGAAACTCCCTGTAGCTGGAACACTGCTGCCACATCCAGAGTTCAGCTGTGGCTTGTAAGCTGCTTAAATATTAAATGGTTATTGATTTCTTATCCTGGGAAGCTTGATTGTTTAAGCCAACTGAAACCTCTGCAGGTCCTTAGCAAAACTGGAAGTGATGGGTTTGAAGGGAGATACGGCAGAACAGCTGGAGGGGGGGAATGGAATGGCCATTACTGCAACCAGGGTGTTGCTGAATGCCAGCCAGAATAGCCTGAAAATCCTGGTTTGCCTTGGTCTCTTGTTGATCTGGGACCAGTGCTGGGCTCAGTGGCTGCAGAGTTTGCTGGTAGAGGATATTCGTGCTAAAGGAGTTTGCTCTGCAGTTAAACTGAGGTGGATTTCGGATGGATTTAGAAATAAGGTTGTTCCTAACTCAGAGGCTGGGGCTGAGGGATGTTCCTTTCTCCTGTGGCTCAGGTTGTCTCTCTCAGTGGCTTATATCCACTACAAAGAGTTTCCAGGAAAGGTTATTCAGCATTAAGTGTTCAGCCCTTGGAGACCTTCAGGGAAGAAGCCAAGGCAGTGAAGTGCATATTTTTGCAGAGTATTTTTCCATCCAGCCCTGGCCCTTTGATCTGAAATGTGTAACCTGTAACATGCCTATTCCAGAGCAGCATATCCAAGCCCTCAGTTCAAGTGTTGAATAGAGAAGAGTCGTTTGCAGAGTGGATTTAAACTTCTTCAGAGTTTGGAAAGGTTCTGTTTTTTATGAAATTTTCTTCACTGTTGTTCCAGATTACAAAATCTATGCTACATGCTTTTATTTTCTCACCTGACTTCAGCAGTGTCTGAGTTTGCTATCGTTCTCCAGGCTGTATTTTTCCTTTATTTTAAATTTGTCAGACATTTTAAAATGAGCAAGCTCCTGATTAATAACTAATTGGCTTTAGCAAACAGCTCTTGCTGGGTGGTTACCTTGAGCCAATTCCTATTAGTATTCCAGCACACGCAGGAAGTGTTCTCCCTCGTTGGAGGCTGATGTTACATCTCTTTAGCCACTTATAAAATAAAGCTAAGTGAATTAGTATTGATTCCCTTACTTGTAATAACAGGAATGCAACCTAATCGCCTCTCCAAATCACCCAGGCATTCCTGGCTGAGGCTGGAATGGAAAAAATGTATGGAGAGGACAGGAATTTTGTGTTGCTGAGGGGAACTGTCTGTGACAGGCACTTACCCAGGCAGGGTTTGCTCCCCACCTGGGCAATGAAAACATTTTGAATATTACATTTGTGAGGTGCAAGAAGAAGTTTTTCCTTCCACGGTGTCTTGAATTATGTTTGAGTTTTATATTGACAGCAAAGATTAATTAATATTTTACAGGCTTCACTCAGAATTTCAATCTCTCACAGCATTTCTCCTGTTTTGTTAAGCTCACACTCCCACTCTCTGGGAGAGTGTTTCTTCTTTATCCACTTTTCTGAGCAGGTCAGGATATATATTACTTTTATTACAGGCTGTAAATGCAGGTACAGTGGAGAGAAAGAAAGATATGAAGTTATGGAGATTTTCTGAGCAACTTCTTTCTTTTCCTGTCTGAATAGTTCTTCCCTCCCTCAGTCTTAAATAGGCTAAACCCTCCTTTCTTCCTTCTCTCTCCCTGCAAATCCTGGAACACCAGAGCAGAACACTGTTACACTGGACAATTTACAGAAGTTCTGCTGTGCATACTGAAAATCCTCTTGCAAGGCTCAAAATACCTGTGCTGCTGCCAGAAATGCTGCTGCTGCCCAAAACCTAAAATAATAATAATAAAATAAGAGACCATACCAGAATAGAATTTGTCATTAAGAAATGCTGACCAGCTTTTCTGATCCAACCTACTTTGTGCACAGTATTTGACTGGCTACAGGAAGCTCTTCTTAGGTAACACTTCTCCTGATAAAGGTCTCACAAATACCCAAAAAATGCCATGCACAGCTTTTGCACGGCATTTAGGACCTAATCAAACCCAGCAAGGAAAGGAACTACTTAAAAAGTAGATGAAATCAGGTTTTGAACTGTTTAGCCTAAACTACTGATGTTTACACACAAATCTGAGTTTGGAGAGAGGTTTGTTCTTCGCTGAGCTTTTCCAAGCACACTCCTTCCACTCTTCATTGCCGCAGGTTTCCAAAACTTAAGGCAGAATTGCATCTTCAGTGAAGGTTCCGTGGAATGTCACCCGCTGTGCCATCCCAGTGCTCAGCAATCCCGTGTCCCTCTGCCCAGCCCCGGAGGTGTGTGACACACCTGCTCTGTTTCCCACGAAACCGGTCTTGGATGATCCTCAAGAGATAAAAAGGAACCCACCCAGCTCCCGGATTAGTGTCACTTACAGATTTACTAAATCTCTTCCAAAAACCTTCTACCGAATAATCCTTGTCGTGGCTGTTCGTGTGCAATGGGTAGAGACAAACATTCAAATCAAATGTGTAATAAACTTCTGTGGGGAGACAGAAGTAAGCAGGAATCGAGATTATTTCAGAGGACAGAGAAAGTTACTCAGAAACCCTTTGCATCTCTTGAAATGTAGCACCCAAAATGCATTTGTGCAAACACGAAAGTGATAACAATAAAATTCCCTGTTTCTCATGCCCCTTTCTACATAATCAAACCATCTGTTCCATTTCCAGAGTGACACTGCCCACCTGCCACTGATGAGCCCGGAACGTTTGGTGCTTTTATTCCAGAGAGCTTTCACAACACAAGTCAGAACAAATCTATTCAATATTCTTTTTGTTGCTGTGGATTTTGTGATGCCCACAAACTCTGCAGCAATTTGCTATAAATGCAATGGTCGGGAAGGAATTTTCATTTTAAAAAGTAGGAAGAAAATTGCAAACTAAAACCCAGTGGTCAGGACTTTGCTGAGATAGAAAATCTCTAACGATCAGTTTAAGCAAGGTTGGAGTGTGCTATCAAAGATTGGACTGAGACACCTTGACCTTTCTATGGAGGCTCCTTCTGGAGCTGGGGTAGCTCCTACTAGGATGTTCCTTTGTCTGGCAGCTGAGGGGCGGCCTGGAAGCTGAATTCCCAAAGCTATTCCCAGGTCCTGCTGTGCAGTGCGAGCGTGGCAAGCTGACTGCAGGACCCAGCTTTCCCATGGGAACACGGTGGCTGTTGTTTGAGAGGGAGGCACTCACAGGAAGCTGAACGTTTAATTTAACCATCTGTATTTGAAGCAGATATAGGAATTCTGCAGTCTCTCCCATCTGGAATTTCACTGTTGCCAGTGGAATTGCCAGTGTTGGTATGTACGTCACACATAAAATAACCCTACATTTCTGTTTCCTTCACTGTGATTATGTGACATGAAAGAAATTAGGTTGGGTCCTGAGGTATGGTAAAATGTATTTCGCTGTGTGCAGGGGCAGTGAAGTCCTTGGGGGCACTTTTATTGAGGACGAGTTACTGCTAGGTTGGCTCAGAGGTTAAAAAAAGAAAATTCAAGCCCTGAAAAGCCTTTTTCCAGCCATTTTTCACTTCCATTTTGTTCCATTCCTTTTCCTGTTGCTCTGTTGTACACACTTGTTTAATGCTCAGGATGTACAAATAACTTTTAAAGTTAAAATGTTCATATCTCAGGATGAAAAGTTACCCGTGTAATTCCTGCCATTGCACGACAATGAGCACCAACAGGAGTTGTGGGATTCTTTAACCAGTGGGAATCAGGAGCGATTCCTGTTACAGCAGGAATTTATAAATATGCAAGATGATTTATGATTAAAGGCTGGTTTGATAGGCTGTGGTCTGGTGATTCATGTGATTAAAAAGGAATATTCTTCTGAAAACAGGAACCTTCAGGTTTTTCACCTGTTTTTAAGCTGAACGTCATTCTTTCCTGAGAGCCTTTTAGAATTTGCACACAGACATATCTACTTGCTTTTCTCCTACCTGGAAATAACTATTTTGAAACAGGAAAGGTATTTTCCTGCTTAATGTTTTTTCTCCATTTTCAAGACTTCTTTTTTCCATCTAGAAGTAAAAAATTGGTTCACTTCTGAATATTGCTATCTATTAACACCCTCTGCTAAATGCAATTCAAGCCTTTGAGCTGGATTCAGGTGAAACCAGCCTGAGCTCAATCCATTAACACCTCCTTTAGGAAAGGCTTGGATTTGCTCATGTCTAAAGTCACTGCAGGGCAGTGTTGAAGATAATGGAAAATCAAGTGTCAACTGTTGCCTTTTTACAGTAAAAACATGATCAATGTTCCAGGGGCACATTATTTTAAAGGAAGGTTTCCAACTCCATAAAGCCAGGATGTTTGACTGTGAGCAGAGAGGGACATTGCCCAAACTTGACCATTTTTGGCATTATTGATAAACCCCAGTGTTCCTCAGAAAGGGCAAAATCACCTTTTATCATTCAGTTTTGTGCACTTGCTAATACTTACATGTGTTAGAAGCGGGTCTCTCTGGGCTTAATTACTGGGGGGACACCTTGCAAATTAAACTGAACCGTTTTTAATATTAAAACCTCCTTGAAACTCTTCGTGCTGCAGCATGAAAAGCTTTCTACTCTCTTGTTTTGCTCCTTAATGGAGGATCAAACACTGTCTGATTGCTTATTCCAGGAACAAGTGCAAGCAATGGCACAAAAATACCCTGTACATCATTTTAGCTATTGGGGAGGGGGGGAAAGTCACCACTTTATTCCTAATATTTTGACTAGATCCACTGACTCCATAGTTCCCTGCAGGCAGCACTCTGCCTTGGTGCTGTTTATGGGCTGAGCCCTTCAGCTGGCAGCAATAGGTGTGGTTTTATTGTCCTCTGAATTTCCTCAGCCCTGAGTGGCTCCAGCAGCGGCGTTTGAAATACCAGAGTACCCAGGCAATGACAGAGCTTCGAGCACGTTTGTTCTCTGATGGGAAAAATCCCCTGAGCTCCTGGCCCTGCTGAAGGCAGAAATCCATCTCTTGCTCTCTCTGCTCACAGTGAGACAGCGGGAGGGTCCCTGCTCTCCCCAGAGCAGCCTTGGCTCCTGCCGCTGTGCTGGCCCTGCTCAGCCTTTTCCTTTCACTGCCGAGAGGGAAGTGTCACTGCACTCCAGCTGCTCCTGAACCAGGGATCTGGGCACTCAACCCAGCACGGGAACATCGCGGGGAAAGGGGATATTTGACACACTGCTAAGAAGTACTGGCTTTTAAGGGAATTTTTCATCGGATCGTGGAATGATTTAGGTTGAACAGCCCTCCAAGATCATCTAATCCAGCCATTCCCCCAGCACCGCCAAGGCCACCCCCAGCCCCTGTCCCCAAGTGCCACATCCACACAGCTTTTAAATATTTCCAGGGATGGTGACTCCCCCGCTGCTCAGGGCAGCCTGTTCAGTGTTTGATGATATCTCAGTGCAGGAATTTTCCCTAATCTCCAGTCTAAACCTCCCCTGTGGGCTGAGCATTTGTAGCTGGTGCCGCAGGGTGCAAGAAGCAGCTTTCCTGGGAGTTTACCACTAATTGTGTCTGCAAAAGGCAGGAATGCTGGGCTAATTTCAAATGATGGATTGTGTGTAAAGTTAGCTTTCCGCTGGAAAAATTTCTCCTTTATGGTGAGTAATGAAAACAATACTTCTCTGGTCAAGCTGAATATATTAATGATTAATATAAAATTAAGATAAATCACTGGAGTACAGTGCAGTAAATATGCACTGAAATCAATCAAGTTTACATCACATCCTATTAATTACTGGGATTCTCTCCCACCAGGCTCCGTTTTGTTGTGTTCACTGTGTTCTCATCCTCCTGGGCCACTTCCATGCTCACATCCCAAGCATCTCCTGCTCTCTCAGAGGGTTTTTATTCCCCTCAGTACCCACTCACATCTTAGCAAATAGATCCTCGTGTACTAAATACCACAGCACTCAGCCAAGGACCTGCTCTACTGGAGGTCACAGGGTCTTTGGGGGGACTTAAAGGTGATGGCGCTGCTGAGGTATCTTGAGTGTTCTGCCCCAAAAATAAGCAGGTTCATTAAGGAGCCATTTAATTTCTGTTCCCATTTTTATTCATGTCCCATAGAACTGAGAAAGCAGGAGGTTCTGTGATCAGCCAACACGTGGCCACCAGTGATGGGCAAGTTCTTCGTGTCTCTCACTATTAATTTTTTATTATTATTATTTTTATTATTATTACCCATTTGTTCTCTGTCCTAAATATCCTGATGGGCTCGTCCACTGAGCTCTGAGTTGCAGCTGGACAGCAGCACCGTCCGTCGGGAATCCCAGGGCATGGGAGGAGCCGGGGCCTGGAGCACCGTGGGACACCTGGTGTCTCCTGGCTTCCCGTCCCCAGCTCCAGCTCTGAGCTGCGGGGCTGCTCTGCCCCAGGAGGGGGGATCCCAAACCAGCAAAGCACCAGGGGGTGCTGCCCCTGACCTGGCTCTTTGCTGGGCGTGGAGAGAGGGAAGGTGAAAGGCAAGGAAGGAAATGTACAGACTTTCCGCACACTCCGGTTTTCCTCCCTTTGTTTACACAGGCTGCGTGCCGTGCCCGAGCCGGGAGCACGGCTCCTCGTGCAGCGGGGCTGGCAGTTCGGGCTCTTCCCTTTCCCGGTGCCGAGCGTGCCCCTGCTCGCCGTGTGTGAGTGACGGAGCCCCGGAGACGCGGCCCGGCCGCAGCGTGTCCCAGCTGCCGCCTCGGGTCACCCGCGTCCCGCGGGGCTGCTGGGGACAGAGCCCTCCCTGCCTGCGCCTGCGGAGCTCAGCGAGGCTGAGCCTGAGCCAGGAGCCCTCAGGTCCCCGCGGCCACTTTCGTCACGGGGTTTTTTGCTTTCATTGTGTTTGACATTTTGAAGGCTGAGCCTCATTCCGGGCGGGCAGTCGCTGGCACCGGGCTGGGAAATGAGCTCTGCAAGATGGGGAACAGATGAAAAAGGGAAAAAGAGCGACCACGAAATTAAAATGAGATTTGAGGCAGTTTTTTGTCTTGTGTGATATCTGTTCAAACAAGAAACTAGAAACCAGAGACCTTAAAAATGAGAGCAAACGTGGTCCTTCTTTACCTTTTGGGAGACAGAGACACACTTGGTTCATTTGGTGCTGTTAATGCTCAGAACACGAATTCCCCTGCTGATGTACCAACAGTGGTACTCGCAAGGCCAAGGCTGCTTTTGTGAATTTTATTTTTTATACTCCAGCTCTCCTTCTCTTTCACCATTCTATATAAATGCTGTTTTCTGCCAATATCAATTGGCTACTGCAGCAACAAAGTCCTGTACCACGGGCCAAGGGAAGGCTAAGGGAAAACACAGGTCCTGTGCATCCTCCTGGAATGCTGGAGCAAGCAGGCAGATGGCACAATTTAAGTGTTTGTTTCTATATTAACGTATCAGCGACAAACTAAATTTCATCTGCAAGCTCACTTTCTGCCTTTCTCAGCTTCCTAATGAGGCTGATGTATCTCCTGAGAATGTCAAACAGTGGCTCCAAAATAGAATAAATTCTTAATAATGTAATCAGATAGTTAAACATTAGCACTTGCAAAAATTTGGCATTAAGTGTTCTCATTAAAGTTGGTTTCTTCCTTGTTTATGGCAAATAGGGTTAGGAATGCTGAGGCAGCAGGATCTGAGTCTCCTTCAAAACCACCCTGTTCCCTAGATCCATCCTGAAATGATGTGGCAGTGCTGAGGAAGCCAAGCCCGTGTCCAGAAATGTCTTAATTGAGTTTGAGCTGAAATAGTGCCCAGAGGGTCTGTCCAAGGTCGGGGCTGGTTTGGTCTGGCAGCGAGCAGTCAGCTGGGCAGGGAAGGACAGAATTCCTGAGCTGGGAGGGGCCCAGCAGGGTCGCTGAGTCCAGCTCCTGGCCCCGCACAGACACCCCGAGAACCACACCAAGACCTGTGTCCAGAGACACCTGCGCCTCAGAAGGCTCGGGGAGGTGGGAGGTTTTCCTTCTAGGCAAGGAAAGCTGAGGCACAGCAAGTGCTGCCTCCGCTAGTGGAGATTCTGGAAAATCAGTCTTGATTTCTGCAGCTGGGGAGTTTTTCCTGGGATCGTAGTGCTGCCCTGAAGTTTTTCTGAAAATCACTTATCAATAGGTTACTCTCACTGACCTCATTTATACAAGACTTTGTTTGGAGGTTTTTTTTAATAAATAGGATTATTTCTGAAAGGTTAAAATGCTAAAGAAATTACAATATTGGAAGCATGTGATAAAAACTAGGAAAAAAAATTTTTTTTGCAAGGAGTAAAAAATCATCTCCCAGTGTAAGATCCACTCTAGGCTGCAAAGCCTGGCTCACCAAAGCTGTGTTAAAGGCGTCTGGAAAATTAAGATGAACTGATTCTGTTGAACCCTACCAAAATGGGTTTAGTTGTTTGTTTGGTTTTGTTTCTTAGACAGAAATATTTGGAGGAAATTAAAATGGGAAATTAACAGAACTGTAACTTCCCTTCCAAACATTTTGGTGCAAAACCCTCAAAAGGAAGAACAGTACTTCTGTGGCTGTGAACATAATCGAGTCCTCCAATATACTGTGCTAATGGTTATTTCTCCTGTAGCAATGTATCCTGAAATGTATCCTGCAAGGAGGATGGGAAAAGAGTTCTAAGTGGAGAGTAGGTAATATTTTGACTTAATCAAGAGGATAATATTAAATGACTCGTGAAACAGTTGGCCAGATGCAATAAACATAGCTTGGAAACAAGGCAAAGATATTCCCTTGGTTCCCCGCCCTACAGTGGTTCAAGGAATAGATTTCCAAAACATAACATGTGATTGAAATAAAAAGATGCCATCTCCTGAGGGGAGTCTGCTCACACAGAGATCTCAGCTCAGAGGGGCAGCAGGGAGGGAAGAGGGAACAGGAGACAGAGAAAGGAACATTTCTCCTGCAAAAAAGCTTGGAGAGAAACTCCTCTTAAAATCAGGTTGTACTGCAAAATGTACTTGTGACTCTGGTGGTGAATAAAAGCCCATTTTGGATTCTGGGAAAACTATTTTAGCCCCTTCAGGATATTAAAGAGAAGAGCTGTGCCGGGGGGTTGGGTACTGGGGCATCCCAGCTTCAGATCGCCTTCAGTGATCTACTGAATTCAGGAGACTTTTTAATGAGCACTGGCTCCAGAGAGAAAAGCAGTCCAAGTGGTAATTAGGCATTTCATTTACTGAGATGACCAAAATAAGGCTGCAAAGCAGTTTTAAGACTGATAGGCTACCTTTTGGAATACTTCTTCCTAGGTGAGTGCCATGAGTTTCATTCACTCTCTCCTTTCAGCCAAGCTGGGATTTAATAGATTTCAGACAAACTCTAGATGGAGGGCTGTATGTACATGTGAAGGTTTCTCATACCTTTATTTATTGTAAATACTAAGAATACCTGCAAGACCCTAAAAAAGCATTTGCTTTGCTGCAGCTGTTTCCAAACGGTTTCTCCACTTAAAGGCTGGGAACGAGGGCAGGTCTGAAAACAACACCACACAAACGTGGATGGTGGGTGTTGTATTTTTTAACTGCACATTTCTGTCTCCCTTGCAGAAGCTGAGCAGTTTCTCTGCAGTGCTGAATTCAGCCCCACTGCTCTGTCTAAACCCCAGACTCACCAAATTCCTGCAAGGATGAAAATCAACTGCCTGTTAAATGGGGAGTTGCTCCAGGAATCCAACAAAATGCTGATACCCATTTTTAATTTATTAATTGAACCCTTGAAAGCATTTTTTTGGCAAACAACTTTTTGTAGCTCTGATAATTACTGAATAGGGATAATCCAGTCCTTCCTGCTATTCCATGGTATACTGGGAATATACACATTGAATCATCTGGTGCCCCAAAGTTGGCTCAGATGCCAGGATGAGTTTGTGCATGGTTAAATGTCTGGCAGATTAATAAAAAGCATTCCCATCCTCTTTTCATGTGCAAGATATTTGCAGTGAAAATGTATGTGAGGAAAATAAAGTATTGGAAAAATAAAGCCATCTGGTGTGAGAACAGCAGAGCTTGTTGAAAAATGGTGTCTGCTCTGAAATGGGCACAAAACAAACAAACAAAACCCCTCCCTGTGATTCTAATTTCTTCCAGTTGCCTTAGTTCAATAAGCATATTCCATTCTTTCCCTCTCCTCCACTGAAATGTAGTTTCCAAGCTTGAGAAGGAAGAGCTGCTTTGAAATGAGTAATTGAACCATTCAGTTTTCGTTCCTTAGGACAGAAACAGGAATTTTTTTTCCTAAACAAAACACTTGAGTGTAAGGTTTGACTCCTGCAGGAGTTCATCCAAAAAATGCAGAAATCTGGGGAAAGTTTATATTTAAAGACAGGGGTATTTTTCAGTGAAAAATACTAAGTCTGAAAACATTAGATCTGAAAGTTTCAGCCAGAAATAGTGAACAGGGTCCAAAGGCAACTTGAGTCAACAAACTGCTGAAGAAAAGCCATAAATGGCACAACATAATCCTGAAGGAAACTTGAAATGACAGCCCTATGGCACGAAACAAAGTGAGTTACAATTATAAAATCAGGCTGTCAATATTTTGCTCCTCCATCAATGCAAGCTTACTGAGGAAAATTTCAGCTGTCTCCAATTTTACTCGGCATTGGGAACAGCAACGAGCACGTGGCAGGTAAGAACCACTGGATGGACAGAAAGGGGAGCAGGAAGGGCCTCATTTCTCTCTGCCCACCACACTTAAGCAACACTCTGAAGAGTTTTCCATCATTGCTGACCTTAACACAATTCCTTCGTAAAAGGAGAAAACTCAGTATCCTGTTACAGCTTAGCTCAGGTCCTAATTTCACGTGTTCAATGTTGACTTACAAAGTTATTGAATTAAAGAGCACAAAATTTCGAAAGTTACACAAAAACTTTATATCCTTTCCAGCTACCATCATTTTCTGTGTACTCCAAATAGTCTTGATGAATTAATGGCACCTCTGGGGGAAGGAAGAGCAGAGATCCTACAAAATCTGCCCAGTTTTAGAAATAACTGTAGCTCAAATTCATCACTCAGAGTGTAGCATATTTTTTAGAAATACACATTGACAATATAATCAAATATTCATCCTCCTCTAAAAAGCCATTACTGCAAATCCATTCTCACCTTCAGATGTTCAATGCCACACTTTCTGAAGATGCATCCTGAGAGAATCCCAGGTTTTATTTGTGATGTAAGATTTGTTTTTTCCTTTCCTGAAGGATCTGCCTTGACTCTGTTCACCAAATTGAATTTCCACTGTGTTAGGAGAGGAATGGTTTCACATCTTGCATTACCTGTATTGCTAAAAGCTGGGTTCTGTGTTATCTCTCAGCCTCCCAAACTGTCACATTCTGACCTGGAGGGATCCTGGCAAAGTGGTTCCTGTAGGTGCTCCGAGGGGTGGCAGAGCCAGGGCTGTGCCCAGACAGCAGCAGCTTCCCCCACACCTACAGACATTCCCAGTGCCCAGTGCCAGTTTGCACCAGCCCCTGGGCTTTCAGCTCGAGTGAAGAAACTGGACAGGTGGGGACAGCAACTTTTTTAATTTACACTTCTTAATGACCCAAGAATGCTAATTCAGAGACTCATTAAAGCTGAGATTATCCTTGCCTCTATTCAGGAAAGCAGCTAACCAGTTTAGAGAGTGACATGTCCCTAAATGCTCTCCCAAATCATAGAGATTAGGGACCATCACTCTGGATTAGGCAATGGATAACAAAGTGGAGAAAAAGACACTTGGCTGGTAGGGTTATGTCAAGAAAAGGAAATTACGCTGTTTGATTGATGCACCCAATTAAAACTGTCTGAAAGAGCACAAATTCAATCACAGGCACAGGGAAGTGCTCACAAATGCTCTGAAGAGCAGTAACTGTTCATACAAATTATTTAGGAGAAAATTTGTAGAAGAAAATGTGCTGGAGAAAATCTGAACTGTTCACGGTCAGTTCTGGAGTAGAACCTGCCAAAAGTCATTAAATTATTCACTAACCATCATTTGTTCAGCTCAGTGTATCACAAAAGTTATTGATTAGGTAGTTTATAGGAGTTGGATGTATTTACAGAAATGTGTTTCTCTTCCCTCTTGTTACTTTGTAGCATGTTGGGGTTTTCTTAAAAAAATGCAGAGGGATTAAGTTGTGCATTATTTATGGCAAATGCTCCGTACTCAGATCCTGAGCTAATGGGGATGGCACCATGAGAAGTTTCTAACTATTCAATATTGCATTTCACTTTTCAAAATGAACAGCCTTTGCCTAAAAAATATATTGGAGATAATGAGAGAAAAGCCAAGCAGAAATCAGTCATAATACATATGAAAGAGTAAAAGCTTTCTGGTGGATATTTATCAAAATCTTTGTTGTTTGAAAAGCAGGAATTTTTTTTTTCTTTCTTTTTCCTCTCTTTACTTCAGCACAGCAGAACTTTCCCCAGGTGGGATTCAACAGCTTTTTACCTTACAGCAGCACAAATTCTTGACTTTGAGACTGGGCAGTGTTGGGTATGATTTGTTATAAACCCTTGAAAGTGCCTGGCACCTACAGAGGGATCCATTTGGTCATTAATGCATTAATCTCTATAGCAGGGGATCAGAAGCTTTTCGCTGTTCACTGACAGAGACAAAAATGCCTCAGCTTGAACTTTAACAGTGAATTCCAAGTGCGTGGGAGGAGGTTTCCTCCCAAAGCCACAGAATGTAAATCCATCTTTCCAAATGTGCAGAGGTGCAGGGTTCCTGCAGCACTCAGAGATCAGGGAGGGACAGGAGTGTGGCGAAACATCTCATCCCACTGGCGCAGGATCGCCTCCGCTGGAAGTGGAGAGGGAAGTAGGGCGAGGAATGCTCAACCTCTCATTACTCTGATCTGGCATATGTTTTTAATCTCTTGGTAGGAACAGGAGAGTTTAAGCCTAGAGAGGATTACTGTGGTAGTTTTCTGTTACTTGTGCTTTATAAACGTAGGCTTAATGTTTTAAGTGCCTTACCCTGTCCCACATCTCCCGAACTTCGGCGCGCTGTTATTTCTGGGTTTGGCCCCTGCGCAAAATCAAAGGTAGTGAAATTCCTTCGGAGTGGGGATGAAAACCCAGACTGTGGGTGTGGATCTGTAACAACCTGATCTCTGACTGTGCTACTAAAAATCCTCCAGCGGAGCGCCTGTGCAGCGGATCTGCGAGCGGGAGGTGTGGATGGAGGTGCCAGACTGTTCCCGGGAATCCGTGACTGCCTGCTCGGCACACGGTATTGTTACACAAGAATATGCAAAATAATTGGGGCTGATTTCAGTGTCACTTCTGGGAGTTTCTGTGCCGGCAGCCACAAATCCTGGATGCTGAATGCTGACATATGCCAGTATGGAAAAGGCCTGTTGCTTTCAGTGTAAATCATTTTCCAGCTCTTGTTTCCTGCAGGCTGACAGGATCCACAGTGGCAGCACCAGGAGAGTGCTGGGCACTGCTCAGTGAGGGGCTGCAGAAAGCTGATGACTGAAAGTGAGGAAACCATCTCCCTTTTTAGGGCTCTTGCCCCTTTTCCAGTTACTTTGGGAAGGCTCTTGCAATGCTAAACCCTTTTTCACCAGTGGCCTGAAAGCAGCAGATGTTTGAGTGTTGCAGATTATTTAGACAATTTCTTCCTAGTTCATAACTGCTGAAGCACCAGCACAAGGAAAATGCAGAGTTGTGCTTACCAAGGCTTAGGGTTGAGATTCAGTGTCCACAATTTGAGTTGCAGGAATTAAGCAGGAGTGATTTTTAATGAGGAATTGCAATTGGTTCCTTGCTCCCTGGCAAACTGAAAAAGACACAAAATCAATCAAAACTCAGTGTAAATTATTCATCTGATTTTACTGAGTTTAGCACAAACAATCCAACGTGGCAGCAATAAAAGGCCCTTTGCTCTGAGGGGCAGCAGAGCCCTGAACCCAAAGCACAGCTGAGTTAAAAAGCTCCAGTTTGGGTCTCAGGACCCTTCCTGTTCCAGCTGAACAGACACTTGTAACTTCCCAGACTCTGCAGGGAATAGCACGGGGTGTTTAATGGCAGGGAAAAAGTGCAGGAACCATCAACATTTCACACCCAGTCTTAAAAAAGGCACCGAGTTGGATTAGGAGAATAATGAATCTTTCAGATGAACAAACGTTCAGATCCTGGAGCACTGCGCTGGTGAGACAGAGGTTTAATGAACTCTTTAGAGGTGGTGTAAATTGGCACCACTTCAATGGAGCCCACAAAAACCCCTGGCCCTAGCTTTATATAAATATACGGTAATGATCTCCCTCTCTTCTCTTGGGAAGCTTTTATCCTCAAAAGCCACGTTCCATGCGAATTATCTTCATCATTTTTTTCCCCATTTTAAGCTACAGGCTCTGGCCTCTCTATTTAACTGTAGCATTTGCTATCAGAAAATCAGGCAGTGCTTTCTAAGGGTAGCTCATGCATTGAATTCAGCTGTCACAGCTACTTGTGCTGCCTTGGGTAATTGGCTCCTCACAAATCTTTATCTAAAATATAAAGGCAAATAACTATTAAAAACCTTAACCTAAACTGAAGCAGTAAATTAGCCCACAAATTTCTTTTACTGCTGCGTTTTGCTTGGATTTACTCAGCCCATAAATCAGAGCTGAGCAGGAAGTTTGCAGGGTGATGGTCACAAGGGGCTGAGCCTGGAGCCATAAATGTTAAAGCTGAGGAGGCTGAACCAGGAATGATCTCACGTCTCCTCCACACAGAGTTTGCAGGTTCTGCTGCTTCCTCAGGATCACAGGACTCTGTCTTCTCACGTTTTAAGCACTTGTTAGGATTGTTTCAGGGATAATTTTTAAACTGTAGGATGGGAGGAGGTTGGTGGGGGCCCAGCTTTCTCCAATGAGCAACGGTTGGAGCCACCAGTCAGACCACAGGATGGCAGGATTTGGCTTCCTCTTTAGCCCCTTTGGTTTGAACTCCTGTGCCCAGGAAAGTGCTGGGAAGCAGGGGTGGAAAAGAGCAGGAAGAGCAAAGGAAATGATGGCTGAAAGAATTGTGGGGGAGTTTGAGGCAGGGCAAGGCAGAGCGCCTTGCTGGACTGAGCCTCCTGTATCCTAAAGAACATTTCCAGGAATTGTCCAGCCCCCAGACTGTTAAGCTTTGGCAAAGCAGAACTTTGGGCTGTAAATACTTTGGTGAGATCAGTTGATGGTTCTGACTCCGAAAGTGCTGTTTGATTTCTCCTCTCAGTGCAGTGGGTCCTTGCCCCTTTAATCTGACTGAACTCCATGTCTGACAAACCAAGTGACAAATAGGGATTGTCTTGTAAAGGTCACTTGAGCTCTGGGGTGCTCTTTCAACCTGCAAGGCTGAGGAAATCCGTAAAATAAAGATTTGCTTCTGGTCCTTAGTGCTGCTGGCTAAAAGCATTGGTGGGTTCGTGGAGCTGCACAAGGAATGTCATGGGCTATGGAATTTATTCACCTCAGGGCCAGGTCTCAAGCCTACAGCAGTCCTGTAGGTGTGTAGCATGGCTTTGGCTGAATAAAATGTGCTGAAGTCCTCATGTGAGTCCTGGAGAAACGTATAATCCAACACCACCAGGATTTAGGCACCCAGCTGTGAGGGACTGGAAAGATGGATGTCCCAGGACATTCTGGGGGGCAGGGGCAGGCTGGGCCTCGTCCTGCTCCACACTCCATCCCCAGAGCCTGTATCCCAGCCTGGCAGTGCCCACCACTCCCCGGCACAGCTGAGGCCATGTCCACACCTGCCCCTGGAGCCCCATCCAGCTCCTGAGGGGCCAAATGCCAGCGAGTCCCAGCTGGGGGAAGGGCCCGGGAGGGCCAAGGGGTATTTGGGGCACCTGTGTTGGCCCTGTTGCCTCTTGCGATTCCTATCAGCTGAGCACTGCTGGAACCCAGGGATTGGTAGCTATATGTGTGATTTTCTGTATCGTTTCTGTCTTCCTCTCCTTCTAATTCCCTCTTCTTGGAATGTTCTGTGTAACTTAAAATGGGCTTAGTTTGCTAAGTTAATGCTTTGGGAAGTGTTTTGTGTTGATTGAATGTTGCATTAAACCTTTTGCCGGAGTTTTCTGATTTTCTGAAGTTGCCAGTAAAGTCTTTTGTGTTGTTTTGACCTCGTGACAATATCTTGTCAGTATTTTCCTGTGTGTCTAACTCAGAGTACAGGAGCCATTGTAAGTCCTTTTAAAAGCCTCATCAGGTGAGTTTTTTGAGGCCCAACACCAGCTCAGTGGATTGAGGATAGCTGCAGGCAGGAGTAAGTCCTTGTTGGTGTATTCCTGTAGTTTTTCAATACTGTACTGGATCTATGTTCTCTGTTGTGAAAGTAGGTCAAGGAGTTTGTTCTCTGGCATTTTCCCGTCTGCATCTCTGTTATATCTTTGCAGTCAAATTCTTCTTTAAAGTACATGTCAATTAAAAATTCAGGGCTTTTGTTCTTGTACTACACCAGCACTTGGAGAACAGTGTTGGGTGTTAAGACCTGAATTTGTATTTAATAGTGTTGCTTGAAGATGAACTTCAGAAAACCCATGTTTTCCTGGACCTGGAGTGCCTTGTTCTTTATAGCTGCTGTTCTGTAAATGCTGGGGGTTTTAGTGATGTCTGATAGCAGATTCTTAAACAAATTCACCCAGTTTAGCCAACAAACGTTTTGTAATACCCACAGAGAAGATGAAATAACTGGATTTTCCCTTTCTATCCTGGGGTTGGATTTTTTCCTCCCAATATTCCAAATATATTTTCCTCAGGGGGAGATGCTAGTCTAGAGTTCAGTGAAATTATGACACCAACTCTTTAAAACCTCCTTGACACCAGTTTGTAGCGGGTTTTGTTGCTAACTCGGAATGGTCTCCGTGGTTCCCAGTGTTGGTCCCAGTCTCTGAATCCCTCTGTGATGTCAGGGTGTTTGTTTGTCCGTGTCTCTCCCATGCCATGTAATAAATTCTGTATAATGTGCAGCCTTAGGCTGGGGTGAGGTGTGTGGATTATGTGAGCTGCTGTAGCTAAAGCGTGAGAGGGAGCAGCCACTATTTAACTTCCCCACGTTCCTCCATCCTAAAGCAGAAAACCTTTTACACACAAACCGTTCTCTGGATGTCAAGTACTTCTGGCTCAGGTTCTGCATTTTTCCCTTTTGTTTGGGTTCCGAATCCCTACACACCAGCCCTGGTCAGCCTGACCTCCTATTTCTGCCACCTGCACTCCACAGTACAGATTGTTCAGAAATTCTTCTCTATAAATCTGATGCCCATCAACACCTGAAATGTGTTGTTCTTCTTTATGAGTTGTAAATACTTTTAAAAGCCATTTTGCCATTTATGTTCCCTGTGTGCTTGTTCCAGTGCAGATCTGCTGTTTGTGTTCCTCTCCAAGGCACTTCTTTTGCTCCTGCAGCTCAGACATCACAGAGCGATCAGGTGCTGCAATCTCAGTCTCCAGCTCTGGTACAAATTCCTCTACAAACTTGGCCAAATCACTGGACTTTTCAGTGTTCTGTTTGAAAGCTGTGAAATGGCACCTGACTCTTCTCTCATGGTGCTTTTTACCTTTTCAAAGCCGTGTGTGTAACCTTGGCTAAATTATAAGCTAAAGCTTATTAAAAGCAGTAATCGTGGTCTGAAATTGCTCGTGACCTTCACATTCAGTGGGGTAGGGCAGGGCAAAGCTGCTCATTGCTTTGGTACAATTCCCTGCAAATTTAAGCCTTACAATTCATTTCTTTGGGTTAACTGCCTTTTCTTTTCTTTGTTTTTCAGGAATGACAGAACTCCTGCAAGTCATGTTGGGGTGTTCTGGACCAGCATTGCTGCCTCTGCCCCCATGCTGCACCTGCAACGGGGCTGTCCCTCGCCTTCCCTGCTCCATCCCAAAGCGTTCCCAGCTGTGCTGAGCAGGCTGTGGTGCTCTCAGGGAGAGGTGAGTCCGGACCAGCTCCCTGTGCCATGGTTCCCATCTGAAAAGTGAGTAGAAAGTTGTTCCTTCCCTCTATTCTTTGACAGCAGTAAAAATGTTTGAGGTTGGTTGGGTTATTCCTGAGGTTTTTTTTGCTTGTGGGAGTTTCCCAAGGAGGCTGATGCCCACACAGGGCTGTAGGAGCAGGAATCCCTCCCTCTGGCTTTGTGCAGTCCTTGCACAATGGGGTGCTGAAAATCCCCCAGTGCTTTATAGATTAACTAAAGCTAATTTTATTTATCTTTTAACTGAGCCCCTCTGAGGCAGCAGCTGGTGTGTTTATGGATATTCATTACTTTTTTAGCTCCCTCTCTCCTGGGTTTAGCTGACTCCTTTTTTTGGCACATGCATGTGGTTCAGCAAACCCTATTTCCCTGTCACCCCAGAGCGTGTTCTGCAATGGGCCGATTCCAGCTGCCTGGGTAGGGGAGCAGCCTTTGGGTGGGCATGGGAACGGGCACATGGGCTTGAGCTCTTGAGGGGAGGCTTCAGTGTTTGCACCAAAAAGAGTCTGTGTAACCTGAGCTCCCTCAAAATAATTCATTTATTATTTACTGTGTAGAAGGAGATTCTGAGCAATTTGGAAAGGCTGGAGAGGGTGGGGAGATACAGTGATTTTGTTTCTATAGAGTATCAGGAATGTTTGTACATCCTTTTCCCTGAAAACACACTCTGAGTGAGTGGTGGGTGCTGATTTGGTCCCACAGCTCCTGAGGGACCTGTTCTTTCTGGGAATGTCCATGTGGACACATCCAGTGTGGAGGAGAAAACATTGTCTGGCTCCTCAGGTTGAGGGAGAGGCTGGTTCACAAGTAACCATGGCAACCGGGCTGTCACTGGGAGCATCAAGATATTTACATACTAAAAATAAAAAAGCCCAAATGCACAACAGACATTAGCACTCCAGCCCATGTAGAGATCTTACCCTCAGTTTTGTTCCTCGGGGATGCTGGCAGCAGGGGCAGGTAAGGATACTTTTCCCTCCTCTATCTTCTGCATCAGCAGCAAACATTGTTTCTGGTGATAAACGTAATAATGGCTTCCAATTTAAGGGGATATTTGAGTTTCAAGTTGGAGAAACACCGAAGACGATTTTATGTTCACCTTAAAAAGTTTCCATCTGTCACACACTTCCCAACCCAGTGTGCTCACATCAATATTTATAACACCCAGCTGAGTGTTTTCACAGAAGAGCCATTAATACAACGTATCAGCGCTGGTGACAAGTTACATTTTATTGCTGTCAACAAACAAAGATGTTCTTTGTCTGCAAACTCCCTTTTTTCCCTTTTTTAATCAACCGTTAGGTTTGAGTTTTGAAGGAAATGTGTAGATGTGCTTTCCAACGTTTTCTGGAGGGCTACTGGAGACATGACAGATGGAGTTTGTAGGAGCTGGTGGAAGACACTGATTAATTTTCCTGGGAGATGAAATAACAGTTTTGGTGTAGGTTCTTTGCTCGGTGTAATGAAATTCACTGAATTCCTAAGGAGAACCAGGAAGGTTCAGACGGGGAGTCTCCAAAATAAAGATTTAATTTTGAGAACACCTTAGAGTATTGATCAGGGCACCAGATTTAATTCCGTTTGTACTTTCTACCAGTGTAAAGGGGACGGGGCCAGACCAAAGCCATCATACCTGGGAGTCTCGTGTCGCTGCGTCGTGGAGGCACTTCACGCTTCCAGCTGTCCCTGTCCTGCTCCGAGGGACGTCCCTGGGGCTCTGCCACAGCTCCTCACTCCTCTCTCCACCTCTCACCTCTGCAACTTGACACGAGATCTTACAGGAGTCCTCTGGAAAACCAGCTTTTGGATCCACTTTGTGAAGCATGTCACTGCTTGTTTTTCTTCCCATGCCCATGAGTCTCTTCAGAGGGTTATCAGTGTGTATGGAAGTAAGGAATTTAATGTAAGTGGCTTTTTTTTTTTTTTAACTAAAATCAGTTTAAGAAAGCTACTCGTGTCAGTTGGAACCAGTCGGCTCCAATGGTCTTAGTTGGATTTAAGCAGCAGTAGGTGAAAAATGGAATATCTGTACTAAGCCTGTCAGCTCTGCAGCTGGTTAATGGAACTGTGTAATGATCCCCTGCTAATTCCCAATTTTTAAACCACTTAAAATCCGATAAAATAGCTCCGTTCCACAAAACTATCCGTTGAGTCAGCTGTGCCTTATTGTTCCAGAATTCCCTTTTCCTGTCCTTGTGGAGCTGTCCAGCTGCCAGATCTGTTACAGCAGCCAAATGACCTGCACATACCTGCTGCTACTCCTTAACACTGGCTCCGAGGGAAAGGTGGGACCTCCTGGGAATAGTCCTGAGCCTCCATAGACTTTTGGAGCTGATTCCAGAGACTCCCATTGCTCTGAAGGGACAGTGTGTCATCCTTGGTGTTCTGCCAGGTTCTGTTTAATTGCTCTTCATTAAGAGCAGCCCCAGGCATGAGATAATCTGTACAGAGGCCACGATCCCTCCTGACCGAGCTGCATCCCACGGCTTGGGAGGAACCTGCTGCAAGGCTCAGGTGAGACTCTCACAGGTGCAGTTAAACCAAATGCAAGGTGGTCTCCTCATGAGAGTAAAGGTGCTCATGTTTTTAATTCTCTGCTCTTTAATTTCCTCTCTCATTCTGCCACGTGGTGCATCTCTCATATCATTTGGAAAAGCGAGGGAGAAATGGAAACACACCCAGAGATCAACACCACTGTTCTGACAGTGCCGGTGATGGGAGAACGATCGCCCTCAGCTGTGCTCACGCATTTGGCTCTCATTTGAAGGTCACGGCTTTGAGTATCCCTGCAAACAATGCACAGAGCTGTGACCAAAGTAGGGGGAAAATTCAAGACTAGGATCAAAATGCGAAACTCTTAAAAATACTCTCCAAACCCTAGGAGTCCATAGCTGTCCCTTTACAAACTATGGTTGTAATTTGTGTAGCCTGAAGATCTGTCCAGTCCCTGAGCTCTCGTTCCAGCTTGTGCAGACTGGAGCATCTCAGTGGTTCCTCCAGCTCCAGCTGACTTTAACGAGGGAGCTGGTGACCTCCTGAAAATGCACTGGGGCTCCCAGCTTTTACTGAGCTCAGTATTAACTCCCACTGCATTTGAAGGCATTGGGACTGTGTGGCCAGTGCCCGGTAGGGTGACACTCAGAAATCAAAAAAAAAACAACAAAGAGAAATCAATTTTTTTTTCCCTTGTCTACTTTCAGTTTTACAGCACCAGCACAGTCAGGGGCTGTTGTATTTGTGCTCTTCAGCTGGATGTGCCATTGGATATTTTGGTTATCAGTGAGGAAAAAAGGCAATTTGAAGTAATCTACTGACAAAATAATTTTGAAGGGGTTTTTAATGTCTTGCTTTAAGAAAGAGAGTGGGTCAAGCCTGGATTCAGGTAGCAAATCCAATTTCCTGTCCTGAATGGCAATACCAGTGTGGTAATTAGATCATGAAGGACAATACCAATTTTAAGGTATATGTGGGTGGAGAAAAAAAAGGAGATTGAAATAATCAACGTGAAATGTGAACATGTGAAATTGTAAGTGAATCCAGTTTCCTTGGCAACTTCTACTGTGCAGTCTGAGTATCCCTGAGAATTTCACTTGGAAGCAAGTGGGCAGCAGGTACTTACTGGAGATGGGAATGCTTTTGAGGGAGAGCAGTGGGAAACTGGTTCAAACCTGTTTTAAGTGTGGTTTTGTTCTTCCCATCGAACTCTGTGTCATTATTTTCACTTCCCATTGAACTGTTGGTGGCTCTTTTCCCTGGCAGAGGTGGATATTGCACCAGGAAGAGTGGTGGCTACATTTGTTGAAGTCCCCCTTTTTTTCGTTGGGAAATTGGTCATTGAATTGTGTTACTTAAATAGTTACAGCAGAAGAGACTTTGGTTAGACCAAAACCAGTTGAAAAAGCAATAGAAAAGTATTTTGCTTTGGTGTTTCAGATACAGCAATCCCTAGAACCAGGCTCTGGGCTGACATCTTCGTCAGTCCCTCTGCTTCCATGCATTAAATCATCACAACTGAAGCATCAAAGAGCTCACAAGGCTTTAAAAAAAGAGAAAGTGTTGGATTGTTTAGCCTTTCCCACTCATCATTTCAATCGTTGCATGATATCTTCAAAGATTTTCTTTTTAATAAAAATGGAATTGTTCTGCAATCCCACGAGTGGTTCTTTCAGGGAGAAAGTAAAATTTCAAGACCCTAAAAATCACAAGGAATGACAATGAAGTTGGGTCACAGACTTAATTGGCTTTAATTGGAAAACCATCTACTGGAAAAAAAACCCAAACGTAGCTGAACAATACTGCAGGTCAAAGGGAGTTCCTGAGGAGAGAGGCAGTGGTTATAGGGGATCAGGAAAGGAAAAAGGCATGTTTAAGCCAAAAGAGGAGAAATGGAACAGGCTTGCTTTATACATCTCCATATAAATACAATTTTATATATATTTATGTGTGTATGTAAATGTATAAATACTATTGTCCATCGTAAATCTTTTTAGATTTCTTGTACAAAATATCATTTTTGGGATGAAAAGTTTAAAGATATTCTTTAATACTCTCACTTCCCTTGCCTTTCCTATCTGTGGTACCTGCAGTGAAAGTGGAGCTAGTTCTGTTTCATGTTTGGACACACATTTTGATTTGACCACAGGAAACTGCCACAGCGCTGTTGCTGGAGGCTTTTTTTGGATGAGTATCCCAGTGTACTTCCCGGGGGAAAAATGCCCTCTGGAACCCAATGCCAGCTCAGGCCAGAAGGGCAAACTTGGCACAAAGAAATCACTTTTCTGTGGTGGTTGTTGAGCAAAGTCTGTACAGGAGTCAGGTGTGCTGGAAAGGACAATTTATTGTGATTCTAGAGAACTGTGATCAGGATTTACAACTCCAGTCCCTCCTTGATATAACCAACAGCAGATGTTAAATGAAGGAGTTTGAGGTATTTCTTTAGTTTCTCCAAGGTACTGGTATCAGATCTAATGCCAGCTGCTCGTTTTAATATGAATATTTCCTGGTGTGTTCACTCAGCCTAATCCCCTAAAATAGCCCCTTTTTTACTGTAATTTATATGTGACCTTTGTGAGCAGAGTATCTGAGACCACAGGGAGGTTAATGAATTCTGTCTTTTCTCACCAGTGTGAGGCACTGAAGTAATAATCTCTCGTTAGAGAAGGGAAGAGAGGGCACACGTCATGTCCAATATTTTAGCCTGTGGCTGAGCTGTGAACTAAACCCAGCTCTCCAGAGCCAGGCTCAGAGCTGAAACAAATAGGTCACTCTTGCTCTCACTAGACCATCCATGGGATGAATTGAAATGTACCTTTAAAAAGCACTGCAAGTTTTTGAATTCAGGATCCGGATTTTCCTCTGCAGATTTTGCCTTCATTGCTCTGCCCCCAGCTCTCGGGGTGGTTGTGTTTGTGTTGCAATGAGTGCCACGGTTCTGGGCTTGCTGGGGGAAGGCAACACGTGGAGTACAGAGAGCAAAGGCTTTTCTTGGCTTCTTCTCTCCTGAAAGCATTTTGTGCCGCTCTGGCCCAGAGGAAACTCCTCTCTCATGACAGAGCCAGTGCTGAAACACTTTGCTCAACCTCCCCATTACCACTGGGGCTCTGTTAAGTTGTGAGAACGTTTGCAAATCAAGTTCAAATGATTTTGCTGCTGCCTCCCGTAGCACAACCCCATCCAGGTCATCGCAGAGCATCCCATCAGGCACGAGCGTCCCCCCCTGCTGGCGTCACAGAGGAGTGGGGCAGGACCTACAGGGCACAGTGGGTGATCCTCTTCCCTTCTTTCAGTTTGCAGTTTCCAGTTTTCCTTCCTTCTGCTTCTGCCCTTACATCTTTCTGTTCTTCTCCTGTCTTCCATCTGTCTTTGCAGCAGTTTTTATCCTTCCTTCCCTTCCACCTCTCTGTCCTTCTTGCTGCCACTGCTTCCATTTCTCCTCCCTCCTTCTGTTCTTCTATCTGTCTTTCCACCTGTTTTGCCTCCCCTTTGTCTATACATGTTCTTCCTTCTACCCTTCCACTCTCTTTTCTATCCTTTGTTCTTCATTCTGTGCTCCACTCCTTCCTTCCTCCTTTTGCCCATGCTTCTATCCCTCTGTTCTACCAGTCTCATTTCCATCCATCCATCCATCCATCCTTCTGTCTATCCTTCCCTCCAGCTGACTCTCCTGCCTTCTTTCCTTTTGTCCATCCATTCCTAAGACTGTCCTCCCTTACTTCCATCCATCCTTATCTTGCATCCATTCTTACCTTTATATACCCATTATATATCAAATCCATGTACTTACAGTGGATATAACTGACCCTTTCCTGGCCAGCAGCAGCAGATCCCCATTCATGCTCTATTTGGGGGCTTCTGTGTGTCCATCTGTACTTCCCTCCTGGCAGCTGGGGGCAGCTAAAGGGCCTTTTCCTGCTGCTGCAGGAGAAGCTCCATCACCACCATGCAGAGCACACCTCTGGAGTAAGAAGGATTTGATTTTCAGGCAGATACAAGTTTTGTGCCTGAGCGTGGCCTTTGCTCAGTTCCCAGTTAATGTCCTGTGTGACTCACTAACAGCACCCCACTGTCCCTCTCCACATTCCTCTTCCTGCAGCGTCTCTAACGCAGCTCAGATGAGGAGAGAGCAGCGTCAATAGTGTGGATTCAGGCAATGGGAGCTGTTGGCAAGAGCCCCAGCAAGTATTGCTCCCATCCATCTCCCATTCCTGCGCTGACACCTTCAAATGGCAGCGGGCTTTGCAAGCTGTGTTGGGAATTATCCCTGCACCTGCTCGCTGCACTCGCTGTACATATGTTTATCCTTTCCTGCTCCCATCTTTGTACCACACTGACTTGCCAACAAGGGAAAAAAAAAGGCATTTATCAACACACCACCATTTTGTGCAGCACTCCAGCAATTCTGAATGGATTCTGTTTGGATCAGATAGCCAATATTGTTCATCCAAGAAAAACAAAGAGAAGAGCCCAGGGGTGATGATCAGCAATAGTTTACTGCAACACACACACAAACACCCCCCCTCCACCTCCTGCTTTTTCCCAGCCATAAATTGTAAATGACACTGGGGGGAGGAAAAGGTTTTTCCTCTCTCTGAAACAATTCTGAATACCTGTTCTGAATTACAGGACCTACATTGATCTGCCTGTCATCCTGCTCCATTTGGAGTGACAGAGCTGCAGAAAAAAAGGTTTTGTTTAATTGAGATAATATTGTATTTTCCCTTTAGGAGAGAACCAAGGTCTGAGGGATGTTCTTCCTGCAGTAAAACAACACTGGCAGGTGAAGTCCTGACAGCAGAGCCCTAGTTCAGCACTTGCTTAATTCTGCTGACTAAACAAGGCCCTGTGCTGAGCTGTGTGAGCGCTGCTGGTGTCCCACGGTGAGACCCGGCACACTGAGAGCAGATTTTGTGCCCAGACAGATCCCTGGCGTTGAACGGGGCACTGGCTCGGAGGGGATGTGGGACTTCCCTCGTGGCTGGAGCAGTGTGAGCTGCCCTGGCTCTGGACTGCTCTCAGAATGAAGGGGTTTTCCCCTTCTGCTCATCCTGAGCGAGGACTTGAAGCACTGCTGGCCGTTCCTGCCCTTGCCTCAGGCTACAGCTGTGCAGTGCCCATCCTTGTGTTCGCCTCCTGGCCAGGGGCAGCCAGCTGGCAGGGCCCAGCTGCTGAGGACACTCCGGACACAGGGACAGGCCTGGGGGGACTGTGCCAGATGGTGCCTGAGCTCCCCAGACACTGTTTGGGGTGACAGTGTCCTCAGGAACTGTGCTGTTCTCCCTCCCCTGCCAGCAGCTGAATTCAGCCCCTCAAGGCTGTGACACAAACCAGCCTGCGCCACTGAAAGGGGGAAGCTCCCATCCATGACCCAGGGGACTGCACACTAGAAAAGACCATTTTTGTTGTTGTTATTGTAATTGCTGTTGCTGACACCTTGGGTTTGTTATGGGTTGGGCCAAAAAGGAATTTCTGGGATGTCCGTGCTCAGGTGCCAGTCCCAGTGCCTTCATCTGTTAAGAGCTTTGGGAAATGTTTGTGCCTGACCTGGACTCTGTTCCCAGCTTGGATGTGCTGTAGGTCTTGTGCTGAATGTGCCACTGGTGTCAGAGCAGCCTCATCACTCTTGGGTTCCTCACCTGCTTCTGCAGACAGAAGGGGCTGGCACTCTAAAAAAACAAACAAAATTTAAAAGGCACAAAGATCTGCCTAATTTGGACCTGTAGACTATTTCTTTGGGAAATACTGTCTCTCAATCTGCACAAACCCATTGCTTAGATATCATAGGATTTCTTCAGCAGGAATCATGGCCTTTAAACAAGGAGTTTTTTTACAAGCACACAACTCATAGCCATGGGAAAATGAAGCTCCCTTGGAGAAAACAAATGGTAAGAGATACTACATATTTATTTTATCAGATGTTTTTAAAAAGGAAGAGAGAACATCTTTATAAAAAGGCAGAGTTGCTGCATTGCATTGCCTTGATTTACCATCAGGAAGGGTTCTGGCAGTGCCACTTTGTCCTGATTAAAGCCCTCAGTGGCACAGGGAGGCCTGAAATCCTTTATTCTGGTCAGGGTTTAGTGTGGGTTAGTGAGGATCCCTTCAGGAGACAAACCAGTGCCGTCAACCCTGTGTGGAGGTGTGGGGAAAAGGGTCAGCAATTATTCCCTACCTGCACTCCTTCGGGAGCAGGAGGGCACCAGATCCACCCCCACAGGCCAGCCTGGAAGGAAGGAGGATGTTTGGAGAAGGAGCTTTAAGCTCCAGAAATATTTTATGTAAAGATCTTTTTCGGAGTCTACTTTTGTTGTGAACCAAAATTTTCCTGCTTGACTTGTTCTTTGTCTCTGAAGAGATGAGGAAAAAAGAACTCTCACTTCTTATCATGTACTGTCACCTTTGCCCATAACCACAAGTTTTAGAGGTCATCTCCACACCCATGGAATGGGATCCACACCATCAGCCACCACAGAACTGGGGAGACACTTTGACTTAAAGACATCAACTGGACTGGAGGGGGAGAGTCAGTAAGAGTTAGAGATTTATAAAAGGGAAACATATATGGAATGGTTGGGTTGATAACTTGTATGTAAAATAAATAATGTTTAAAAATGGTATCCAAAATTAGAGTTGGAATCTGGCTAGGGAGCAGGTGCCCACGTTCTGTCCCTTGCACCCCCATACACATGCCCAGCTATTTCTGCCTACTGATGTTAGATCAGCTCACTGATGTTAAATCATGACAGGTCCACAATAAACCATTAAATAAAATAAAATATTACAGCAGTGCCCAGCAAGAAAGATCTCACAGCACAAATTCCTTCATTACCTTGTAATTTAGATGATAATCCAGTTGTCCCAGTCAAACCCTGCCTGGCTTTCCCTGCCTTCTTAGCAATTCAGACTGGACAGATTTCCTAGAGCTGCTCTTCAGCGCCAGGTCAGGATTTTTTCCCCAGGATGTTGCAGGAACAAATTTCTGCTGTGTGCAAGGCAGTGGGGCATGATTTATAAATGGATAGATGAGATAGTAGATAAGAGATGTTAGACAGACAGACGATAGATAGACAGATAGATCAATGATAGATAGGTAGACAGACAGACAGATAGATGATAGATCTGTCTCTCATCTGTAACAGCCCGAGCTGCTCCACTGCCAGCACTTCCAGGCCCTTGGCTGCACAGCCACAATCCATGGCATGGGCAGCACCAAGGGGAGGGTGTGCCACTGCCCCTCACCTGCCATGCCTTAGACAACGTGGTCTAAGAGAGCCCTCCAGCCCCTTCTGCCCTCTCCATCCCCATCAAAAAAGAAGTTAAAAAAAGTAGAAAAATATTTTTGCATCCACACCTTCCAATTCTGTTTAAGAACCAGTACATTGCTTCTAGTGGGATAATGATTTCTTGATGGGCTCTCATCAATGGCCTGTTTCCCACATGATCTGAAATAATTGCTTCAGAGCGACCACAGAAGGAGCAGCAGGTAGGAAATGAGGCTGCAGTTGCCAAAACATAATGGATCATTTAGTCCTTCTCGGAAGGTTTTAACACTTCTGTGCCTGATGGCACTGTTCTGATGATAATAAACCCGGCTGTTGTTATCAGGTCACGTACATCCCCACATCAGAATTCACATCTGCCACACCAGAATAAGGCCCCCAGAAAACAAACATAAAATAGAAGTACTCAAAGTGTACTCCAGTTTGCAGGCACTACACCCTCTGATTGAACTGATGAACATCTCAGTCAGAAAGGGGCTCTCTCCTTCCTGTTTTTAGCATGGGGTTGGTTTTTTTGTTTTTTTCCCGTGTTTTGCATCTTTTAATGTTTCCTTCCTTTCTTTTACTTTTCCCTCAATTTCATTTCCAGCCCTTCTTCCCCCAGCTACCAATACTGACAAAACCCAGTCAATACAACCACTTACAGTATGCCAAAACCTTGAAGAATTTTCATCTTTTTGCCATTAAAACCCTGTGTGAAGCACTGGCTCCATACACGTCCAGGGGACATAAAATAATCCTTTTTGGGGGTGACTTGCTTTATGAAAAGGAGCCAGTCAAGCCGTTTAAATAAATGTATATTTTAAAGCATCCTATAATAGAAATTGTATTTGAATTCTATTCTCTATCTAGAGTTTTCCAAGTGATATTGTGGTATAAGTTTGAAAATTGTCTTAATTTCTTATGAGTGCTTTAGTGTACTTTTAGAAGAAGATGTAATTAAGACTGTGGTTTCCGGCATGGTCTCTCAGCAAGGAGAGCTGCATCCATGGATGCCACTCAAGATGGTTTTTGTTTGGTTCCATAATGAACCAGGTTAGGAGGACAAGGAGCAGCTCTGTAGAAAGCATTTGGACTGATCTGTGTACAGCAACTATTTCTGGGAATGCAGTCTGGGTAATTATGCCCCTAAATAGCCAAACTATTTGTGTAGAGCCTCCTCCACAACTGTAATTACGCTCACACTTTGCACACCCGATCCAGCCGGCACTGAAACGCTGGCAGCTTTGGCTGCAAGCTTTTGCAATAGGATGAAAATGGAGATCCATTGGAGAAAGCAGAGCCACCCCTCCCAAAGCAGGCTCCGAGTGCAACAGCCCATAATAAAATGCAATGAGGAGATGCTGGATCCTGCCCCCAGAATAAGGGGCTGCAAAGGGGGAAAACTGCACCGACCCAGGGGTGACAACTGAATCCCCATCGCAGGAAGAGGGGAAGATGTTACCATGGAGGACCTTCAGCCCTTTACCAGGCATCCTTGAGAAGGAGGATGCAGGAAAGGGAGTGGAAAACAGCCTCAGCTCGAAATTACACACAGAGCTTCCTAAGGAAAAACCCACAGGAGTGCTTTAGAACCGTGTTGGGTTGAGGAAGCATTCGCAATTTGCAATTTATAGAAATAAATAAATATAGACCTGTGAATTTCCAAAGTGCTGCAGAAACAAC
Organism: Edolisoma coerulescens; assembly: GCA_013397115.1. Classification (NCBI taxonomy): domain Eukaryota; kingdom Metazoa; phylum Chordata; class Aves; order Passeriformes; family Campephagidae; genus Edolisoma; species Edolisoma coerulescens. Next base: position 3,496,670 of record VWZW01005507.1, read on the forward strand.
AGGCAGCTGATCCTTGGGATCAGTTGCATTTGCCTTCAGTCCCCTTGCATTTGCCTCACTGTCACTCATCCCTGGGTAAAGGCAATGAGAAGGGACACGTTTGTCCGGCTCAAATTTGTAGTTGAGAGATCAGGAAAAGGGAGCCTCTGTCACAGTGTGCTAAACAAATGTGTTTTCTTTTCCTTTGGTAATAAACATCCCCTGCACCAGAACCCACAGCAGGTGAAAAATGAGGCCAAAACTCTCCTCCTCAGTTTCACCAGCTCAAACAAGACTGAGATATCCCAGATATGTTGGAAGCACAATGTTCTCATTTTCAAACTGAGAGAATCAGAAAGTAACCAAAGTGTTGGATGTTAGAACCCATTTAAAATATGATTGGCCTAATTTTTTTAATGATCTGTACTTGGGAATTATGAATTCACCAGCATCACCAATGACTGGCTATTTTTAAAAGAGAAAACCCACTGGATTCTTTCCCCTTATTTCTGTCACTCAGGCATGGTGTACCCAGTTTGTGCTGCAGCTTTTGCAGTATAGTGTTTCAAATAGTTACTAAACCCTCCTACCTTGGCTCTTCAGTTCACCCACTCCAGATAAATCAATCTACAATTATTAAGATTGTTTTTCTGGACTTACCTCATTTTGTGTGATGTTGCTATTCTGCAAAGTAAAGAGTCAATACAGTGTTTTGGGTATCACCAACACTTTTCCAAAAACCACAGAAATAGAAATGCTCAAAAAGGAGATGGGCTTGTAAATATCATAGGAAACTTCCTTGCCAGGAATCTCACGTGCCTTCAGTTCAGTCTCCCCAATACTGAGAACACCAAAGGATATAATTCTGCAAACTCCACCCAGCAAACACTGCGCAGAGTTGTTTGGTTAAAAAAATGGTTGGTGAAATCCTGCAATATTTTTTCTTAAATCTGAGATACTTTGATTACAAAGTGCTCTTAAAGCATTTCATACTTGTTTGGCTGCTTCCTGCTCCTGGCTAAACTCCTTGTGAAATGAGAGTGAACTGCTGATGTCTCCCTTTCTTTCCCAAGAAAGATTTACCAAGGTTTTAGGGTTTTTCCTATTTAGGGAAAGCTTTTCCCTCCAGACATGCCATGGTGGGATGCTGCTCCTTGGAGAACGTTGTTCAACCCAGGATTGGTACTGTGAGCCTTCTCATATGGGAGAGAGAGAATCATTCAACCAGTTCACTCCTCTTTAAAAGAATAAGTCAAACTCTTATCCCATAAAAATAAATTATCAGAGCACACGTGTTCCAGGAAGGAAAAGCCAGTATTTATATTTTAGCTCCCAACTTGCTGTTAAACCACAGCAGTAGCTGTGAAACTGAAGCTGAGCCATAGAAAACACTTTAGAGTGGCTGTAATTTGGGTTTGGGTCTCAGCTGGAAGCCCAGAATAGAGTGGGGCATTGTCCTCCCCAGAAGCCACTTGGCTGGGAGGCTGCAGCCAGCACCTTTCACTGAAGAGTCACTGGGGATGGTGACAATTCCTGCCTCCCCCAGCACTGCTGCTGCCACAGTGGCTGCCAGCACAGACAGAGCTCTGCTCCCTCAGCAGGGCTTGTGTGGGGCAGGAGGAACTTCTGCAGGTGCCGTAAAATAAACCAAATCATAAGGGAAAGTGGTGCCTCAATTCCAACTCCGCCATTTGCTGTTACCACTGACGGCCCCAATGCTCTGTACAATGATCCACTTCAGTTGCTAAATTAGCTTTTTCAAGGGGGATTTCATTTGGGGAAAACAAAACAAAACACCAGCTTAACAGAACTTGAGGGCTTAAACATTCTGACGATACAAAAATAAGCCTGAGTTATCATCGCTCGATATGCACAGCTCAAAAACCTTCCAAAACAGCTCCCAACAACTGGCAGCAGCTCTCAGATCAAAGGAGGCTCCTAGGCTGATGTGAAACTGCACAAGCCTTTCTATTAAATATTGAGAGGATAAATAGGGTTTATGCTGCAGGAATGTGTGCACACACGCACACAAACACACACCTATAGGATCTATACACACACACATATCACTCCAAATTCTCCACAGCTCTATCTCGATACATCTGTACATACACACAAACCTCTGTGTGTTTGTACACACACCAACTTCAAAGTCTCTTCAATTTGGGATCAAATTCTACTCAACAACCAATTAGATATTTTTTCCCTCCAGCGATCCTGTAAATATTCATGTGGTTTCTTTTCCCTAAAAGTTAAGACTGTCACCCGCTTCTAGAACCTGCTAAATAATTCCAAGGAGATGAAATGCAGCTTTTGGGACGTCGGCTGTTCCATCCCCAGGTTTGCCAGCAGACAGGGAGTCACAGAATCACAGAATATTCTGACTTGGAAGAGACCCACAAGGATTGTAGTGTAAAACACTCGTTCCCAAATCCTAAGCCCTAATTTTCAGCAGACAGATGTTCATGTCAAGTGTGTGAGTTCCGAGCCTTGACAGCACAAAGTTTCATCACAGATTGATCAAATTTCAGGCACCTTATCACAGTGAAATATCCACTATAAATAATTGCTAATAGTCATGTAAATCAAACCAAAATGGGTCTTAAAGGAAGGTTCATATGCAGCAGATATGGAAGAACTTCCTGATTATTCCAAATCCTGTTTTAATTAACACTTACCCCTATAGTCTGCCTTTATTTTTTCCTTTTCATCTCCTGCCTGTCATTCATTTGGCATCTCCACCATGATGAGAGTGATACTAAATATGAATGGGAAATACAAAAAAAACCCCCCCAAAACATTTCCAATACTCTCTCTGCTTAAAGAGATTCTGCTGATTCACATTGGCACCTTTGTCCTGTAACCCATTTTCTTTTCACTTCATTTCAGACTCTTGTCTTGATTCTAACAGAAACCCTAACTCAGGACAGAATTTCAAGAGAACAACTCAGCTTCTCCTCTCCCCAGCATATTTCCCTATCAAACACCAATCCTTGGTTGCTAGGTGCCTCCAAAATCAGCCTGATACCGAGGCTTTTAAATGATGATGAAACAGAAAAGTAGGACAGACAAGGAGAGGAAATTTTTCAAACGTACTCGTGATTGCCCTGAGTCCTGATCCACTGCAGTCGGAATGAAAACGGGCATCGCTTCCAGTGGATGTGGTTGCATTTGTTTTCTTCATGATTTCCTCACCTGCAGGTTATTTTTCATTATGCAAAGCGTATTGTTAAATGCTGAATTACTGGTGATCTGACCTTCACTCACTCCGTTTACTCGGGGTCTACATTATAAGAGAGGGAATAAATTTGGCTCCAAGGCTTCTAGCTGGCCAAGTATGCTCTGTGGAATGAAAAAAATCAACTTCTGCTGCAAAATGGGAGATTTAAATTTTAGATGAAATACAGAAGCAGATTTACTCACGTGTTTCTCTTTCCATGAGCTGTCTGTCAGTACACAATTACATTGTCAAATCTGTATGCAAACAGACACGAGGTACACACAACCTGGGTAACACAGCTGCTGCTCCACGTTTGCAGCCAAACCGTGCTCGTCAGCCCTGGCACTTGAAAATTATTTGGAGGGGGTAAACCCCAGAATTTACATTGGTCCTAATGCTATTCCAGATTCCTTTATAGTTAAACCTGCACAGAGTTGATCGAGCAGGAGAAATCAAAGCCAGACTGAGAAGCCCCATCACTTTCCTCCTACAGCAATATAATTTCAGTGTATTGGGATGAAGCTGCTCCAGCTGAAGAGCACACAGAGTGCAAAGAGAGTGCAAGAGTGCCAGTGACCTCTGGAATTTCTAATTTTGCAGGTTTTTGTCACAAGATTGGGCTGTAGGAGACAGGTCCAAAACTCTTGAGCAGGCAGCTCCATGCAGCTCATAACTTTCAAGATGGATTTCCAGCAGACGCTCTCTGTGCCGCAGCAGCTTCTCCAAGGATAATACAGCATCAGACAGGGAGTGAATCCCAGCTGCTTTAACATCCTGGCTGAGGAGAAGCCCAAGCTCCTCCTCAAAAATGCCAGACATTTCAAATAAAACTCCAGGGGGACAGCTGACACTCGGATCTGCTCACGTGAGGCTCTGGGTGCCAGCAGCTGCTCTTAACACCATCAGTCTGTCCTGGTACTGCATTGATTTCTGCTCGACTGACAGCCCAAACGTGCTCCTACAAGAGGAACACTCTTCCTATTTTTAAATATGCCGTCAATATTTTTTTCCAATATAATTTCTGCCTTGTTTGATCACAATTAAGCAGCTAAAGTGCACTTTCCAAGTCACGTCAAGGGGAAAGTTCCTTTTGCTCAATATTTTTTCTCTTGTCTTCACAGCCACATTGACCCTGAAATTCAGACAAGCCTGCAGCAAGGTGCCACAGCTTGGCACAGTCACTGCACAGCTCCATCCTCTGTGGTCTTCAAGGAAGAGGAGGCTGTCATGGATTGGGTCTTACCTGGCTGTGGCACCGACAGCGGCATCTCTGTGCTTATGAATTATTTAGATTGCTGCATTTACAAAAGGACTGCCAGATCCACACAATGACAAACAGAAAAAGCAAATGTGAGCTTTTAACGTGTAGTGAGGTAAAATAAATGTGCAGAGATGGGAGCCACAGCCCACCTCGTGCTGTTGGAAGAAGCTGTAACACTGACAGCAAGTGAAGCTCAGGCTCCCTGCTCACCTGCTCGTGCTGGAGCTCTCATTCCTCTTCAGAGAAACAGAGGATTTTCCATTCAAATAAGAGCTAAGAGCTTATCTTGCTATGAACAGTTCCCTTTCCCTGTGTGTATTACCCACCCTTAAAGCATTTTACTCTCTAACTCAGGTGCTAATTCCTCACTGGCTTTATCACACACTTAAGTCAAAGGAAAGACTTCTAGAGTTGGAACAGGCAGCTCCTCCAGGCGACACTGGGAGAAAAAGCCTTTCCTAATTGTAAGATTGGTGAATCAGAGACAGTTGTGACCCCTTTAGGTGCCTTTGACAGGTTAGACAGGTCTGTCAGGGTAGCACAAGTACCAGCCTTTCCTGGGGCTCGGTAGCACCCGGAGGTCTGTTTGCACTGGATGGTTCCATGATTTTTGTCAAAAATATCTGCAGTTGGGATAGGAATTTTGCAACCATTTGGTTCATTCCTGGTAGTAGATAAACTCTTTTTTATCCTGACAGCAAGTTCCTGGGCCCCTCCGGTGTTAAGCAGAGCCTCAGCCATGAGGTAACCCAAACTCAGATGAGAATGTTCTCAAGTATTCACAAAAACTCCTCAGTCCTACACCACCCATCCTGGCTACCTCTGGCCACTCCTTCCCCAAAAAATGCCAGCAGCTTCCTGGGTTCCTGTGCAGGCAACCCTGCAGCATGGGACAGCAAAGGCCAGGAGCCGGGTTCTGCTGCGGGCAGGTTTGGGAACAGGGAGTACACAAGGAACTCGCCAGGACTGCACACTTGGACAGCAAACATGGAGCTAAGGTTTAGTTGAGGGGCCACTGAGGCTTTATTGAATCAGGACATTCTTTACCCCTCTGCAGGGGAGTTTGGGGAGATACTCTTGGCAATCCTAGGAATGATCTGAGCGCCAGTGCAAGGCTGCTGAATTGTTGCCACTTTGCATAATCCAATGTCAAAGCTGTCAATTTTCCAATCTAAAGCTCGTATCCACACAGGATTATGGGGACAAAAGGGGAAAGAGTGCTTTGAGCTTCCCCCTGGTGACCTCACACCCAGGGGAGGAGAAGAGGAACCCAGCCATCCAAGGGACAAACACCTCCTGCAGGCCTGAACTTTCCAAACTGCTGCTAAGGAAGGGGAGACCTTGGAGGAGTTGCAAATGAGTGTAACAGTGAGGTAACAGGCCTGAGACCTTTGGAGTTTTTATCCTTTCTTGAGACGAATCAGATTTTTTTCCTGGCATAGTACCATGAAAGTCACCCCAGGGAAGAGTTCTGGACTGTTGGCTGATCAAGGTTTTATATTAAATTACATTTTTGCCTTTGAAGTTGCCATTAGAGACACCACAATGAAGGGAAAAGGCTAAAAAAGTGCCAAGACTACAAGTCTTGACAAATGTCTTGCTTTCCCTACCCCAAGTTCTGTTAAAGTTGTGAATAAGATCTGAAAATTTGTGATCTATATGAATGTTGGGGTTTTTTTCCAGTTTTACTGCAAAGTGTTGCTGTTTTGTGGCTTGACAGATCTTCCCCTCACTGCACCACTGCAGACCAGGATGAACCCCTGGCCTAGAGCTCAAAAACCATTAACTTCCTACTCCATATCCATAGGGAAAAAAGCCTTCTGAGTGGTGGCCACATTCGGTAACTTCCCATGCCAAAGACACAGGACTCTTTGATACAGCTACCAAAGAATCAGTCTTTTCCTGATGACTGCTTTGTGTGGCTCCTGGGATAGCTGTACTTTCATAATGGTCGAAAATTATAAAAATAATAATGTAAGACAAGCAGCAAAACTATTGAAAGCACATGTGTGTGTTTGGGGATGTGTGTAGCAGGAGATCACCCTCTGGATCCAGCACTGGGGACTGTTTCTCATCCCACAATCCAAGATAATACACATTTCAGAGCCCCCATTGTGAGCAAGTATTTAAAGACTAACATTAAAGGAAAATAAACCTTTCCAATCAATTGTGAAAGTAAAACCAGCAGTGAAGCAGCTACAGAAATGGAAGCGCAGCTAGAGGAAAATTAAAAACAGCAACCCCAGAATACCTATCCTAATTAAATGTTAGCTGGGAATACGTGAATTAAAATAGGAATGGCATTTAAATTAATAAAAGAACAACAAAATGTTTCAGGAACTGTTTTTCCTTGGCTGATGGTGTGATTTCCTGGGCTCCAAGGCATGTTGGCTGTCTGACCAGCTTTACGTGGATGCTTTGTAGGCTCATGCAGCATTTTTGGGAACTGACTGACCTTGTCAATCCAGAGTGTCCAACCAAGCCACCTCTATGGTTTGGGTTGTCAAAAAAGGATCCATGAAATTTTTTTGGCTGTAAATAAATGGACAAAAGGAATTGCAAGAAAGCCAAAAGGTGGTGAGAAGCGCACAGCAGTCAGGAGAGAACGAGAACCTTGAAATGCATCCGGAACTCTCCTGTGCTGGGCAGATTTTCCAACGCTTCCCTTTGCTCCCAACATAGATACAAATTGAACACCACCACTAAGCCCCACAACATAGCAAGATACGGTGACATTAAATATAATGCAAGAGCTATTTGAGATTCCTAGAAAAACTAAAATTAGATATAAGGTTTTAAACTCACAGGACCAAGTTTACATCAACCATGTATTTCCAGATTTGTAAGGCCATTTTTCTATGAGATAAACATTTGACTAGAGAAGGGTTGTAAATACTGAACTGAATTGCTTTATACTGCCACAGCACCCGAGATTTTTGGCTGCAAGGTGAAAAACAGGCTTAGTATTTTTTAAAAATACAGATTTATGACAAGCCCTGCTAAGGAGGCTCCAGCACACAGAGAGCTCCATTTGGAACGCCCAGTTTCCCTGTGCTGTATCCCTGCAAGTTCCTTTCTGAATACACAGCAGGGGCTTCACGCACCAGTTTTTTCTTTCTTCCCTACTTTGCTCCACTCCCTGGTACCACAAACCCACTTTTCTAAATGGATATCTTGGATCCCGAGTGCCTCCAGGCAAGCCCATGTTTGAGCAGCCCTGCAAGAGGAGAAGTGCAGCCTGATACTCATTAAAAGTCTGTCGATGGGCTCAGACTCTCCTGCTATTGAAGATTCATCAGTTTCTTTTTCCACAGGAATGTATTTGACTGCAGTATTTGGAAAGTAGAGCAACAGCACCAATTATATCCTAGCAAAGTGTGTGTCTGCATACAAAATCTGTGCTGTGGTGGGATGGCATTAAATTCCCTGGTAGATTGCCAAAGTTTAGAGACATTAGCGCTGGATTCTGACACGGTGACAAAGCCGTGGTGCTGCGGCGCGCCGGCGCCTGGGGGAGGATGTTTGCACACTCCTGCACCAGGCACAGGGAAAGCACAGAGCTCAGGAACCTGGCCCTGGAACACCCAAACAAAACCCAAACTATCCGGGGATTTCTCCCACTATTGCACCCCACACGGGTGGGAGTCCCTGTGCTGTCTGCTCGGGGCTGCAGCTTTGCCTCAGTTTCTGTGCTGAAGATGTGAAACAGCACCAAAGGTAACACCAGGGACCACGTTCAGCTCCTCCAAACGTGGGTCAGGACCCCCAGGTCTTGTCTCGTTTTTAAGAATAACCAAGTACAACCAACAAAACCACATAAATGGTACAAAGAGTTGAAAGTCAGGGGACTTCCTTCCAAATGCTTTTGAGCAGAGCTGGTTATTAAGTCACACAGGCACTTTTAAAAAGCTTCTTGATCATCTTCTTCTTGTACAAAGATGCCCTTGATATTCTGCTGCCTTAACATCAGCCACCAATATCCCATTGCCTTCCACAAGGAACAGCTTCCCCAGCACCTGCAGCTCAGGAAGAGGAGAGGAATGCTGTAAAACCCCAGGGAAACACCACTCAGAGTAATAAACTGGGAGCAGAAGGTACCTGGGGTGGGTGTGCAGGACACCAGAGCACGTCTATCAAAATAACAGCAGGACATGAGGCAATAAATTAAGTGCTGATCTACAGAGCAGCTCCCATCTTCCATGTGGGGATGTGTGAAATGAATTGCCTGGGGGAGCAGGTTATGGGGAGGGAACAGCAACTCAAAGGACGTAAACAGAGAGAACCTTCCTTAATTCACTCTGGAGCTTGCAGCCAGCAGGGCTGGACTCAGACAGCAGCAGTGGAATGGAGGGTGTTGGGTGAAATAAAGTTACTCTGTCGGAGAACAACCAAAGAAAAATTAATTAAGGATTAATATTAAATGAAGGCAAGAGAAGTTTGGAAGGGTAAATTCAGCCAAAAAGATTCATAAGAAAGGGGCATTAAAAGTGGCCTAGTGGAAAGCAAGGAGAGCAAGATGATGCTGCTGCTTTTTCTACATTCCTCACACAGAAAAAAAAAAGGCCTGTAAGCAAGCCTGAAGTAGAATATACAGGAAACAAAAAAAAATCCCCTCTACATTTACATGTATTTCAGCATCACATCGAATTTGTCCTAAAGAGCAACACTCCTGTACCTGCTACAGCTCCACCAGAAGTAACAGCAGGACACAAAACCATCACTGCACCCGGAGTGCAGCAGTTCATCCTCAGCCAAAGGCTCTGTGCAGCCCACGGGTTCAGGGGATAATTTCCAGTTCAGAGCAGCACTGATGAGGGGCAGATTTGCACGGACAGCAAGGCTGGACAGCCAGGAGGACACTACAGCAGACAAGGAGACCCCTTGGCTTCCTCTCTGACCACTGTGGCCTTGGGTGCTCTGCCAGGCACACATTCTTCACACGCTGAATATTGAGTGTATTGAGCATTGTGTGGGAATACTGGGAATTTTTGTGAAAGGGGTACCCCTTTCAGTATAAGTAATAGAAACTTCTTCACAAACTGTCCCACCTGTCCTCAGTCCCACCTGACACCCACGAGTTGGAGAGCTCTCCTAGGTTATTTTTCTAGGCAACTTTAGAGAGAAGGTCATGACTGGAGAGCCAAATACATTGCCCAGAAAAGAAAAAAAAAAATAGGTGGTTCGTTATGGCATTTCAAAGAGATATATTCAAAGCTCTGCATATAAAAAATTAATTAGCTGACCAAACATTTGAATGCTGAATAAATAACCTTTCCCTGGCAAAAATAAAGCTGAATGATCTGAAACAAAATAAGGGCACCCATCCAGCAAGGAGAAGGAAAAGATAAGCTCTTTCCCTCTCTAAACTTCCCCAGCTTTCATTAGAGGTCACACAGTTCAAAGAGGATCAAGTTCAAACAGAACTCCAGCGTCTGAGTCCAGCCTTGATCACAGTGCACTGTTCCTGGGAAACACAAAGGAGGAAATGATCAGCCCTCTCCTGAGATAAGGTGACACGTTAAAAAGCACGGGCCTGTCCTGCACCCTGGTGCACAAGCCTGGAGTTCCTTCCCAGCCACCTCCACAATCTCCTGAATGGCCAGGAAAACACACACGACTCCGACCCAGCAATGGGAAATTTCACCCATTCCTTACAAAACTGGCTCTGCACCTCCCAGCAGTCTCCCAGTTTCTTGCTCACTCCTGAGTAAGTCCCACGAATCTCCAAGGGACGGAGCTTCCCCCTCCTTCCACAAGGTCCCACTGATCTCTGCTTTAAAGAGAGCAAACCAAGCAAACCCATGCTCTCTGCCATGGGCATGTTTGCGGTCAAGTGGTTTTCCACACAGAGAGGAAACACAATGCCCAGAGAAGATGGAAAGGCACATCCCACACAGAGGAGATTCAGGCAGCTGCCAGTCCTGCCTTAGTGCTCGATAGGGCTGCAATTTTGGAGTTATTTATTCCAATTATTCTTTTAATTTAAATTAAAATTGAATGCTTCAAGTAGCTCAGCCTGTGCTTTTAAGGCTTGAAATCCACACCAAGTCAGGCCCATCTATAAGCAGTGAATTGAATATTTTTATTAGGTTCGTGCCATGCTTTTTTCTCCTGGGTTCAGACATTGGCCATTTATTGTGCAGCAGCTCCTTTCCTGAGCCGAGGGAAGAACCAGCCTTTTGTCAGTACATGGAACCACCAGCACGCTCATTTCCCCACAAAACTCCCTCATTCCAAAACACCAGGCTGACTCAGAACGGCTGGGTCGGAAACAGCTTGTAGGGGAGGGTAATGAATGTACAACGAACAAACAGCTGGTGAGTCATCCCAGATTCGTCCTACATGAACTTCACAGCCAGTCCCTGCTGGGGAACACAGAGGTGCTGCTTTAAAAGAGCTGGAGAAAAACTCAGGGGACACGCTGAACTTTCAGCTTGTTCACCAAAATGTGTAATTCGGCAATATCAACAATGCTCAGAAAACATCAGGGCAATGCATTTACTTTCTCGAGGATTTCTCTGGTACAGGCAGGAAATACACAGTTCAACCCAGCCTTGCCACTCAAATAGTAGCTCAGATATGCTTATGTAAAGCTGCCTGCGAAATTACCACAAAAATTGAATAATCCTACAGGAGGTACTTTCCCAGCTTTACTGCGGTGTCTGACAGCAAGAGCACACCGTGTTTTCTTACCCTTTCAGTTAAAGGAAACTCTGCAGCATTTTGTTTGGGGACATTTGCAATTATTGCTGCTTTCCAATAAAGAGATCTTTTTAAGAAAGTATTTGGCCCGTATTCCCAGAAAGAAAAACTTTTCCATGCCCCAAACACATTCCATTGTTGGTGGCTTTTTCTCATGGAAACTCACCCATTGCACCGGGGCCTGATGTGCACCTGGAGGTGCACAGGCCATGAGGGTGTTCAGACCCACAGAGCCATCCCAGAGATGCTCCTGTGCCTGAGCTCTGCAGGTTCCCTCAGAGAAGGCCTGGCAAAAACCCCACTGGTGCCTTCAGCCACGGGGTTTCACCTTGTGAGGTGGTGTCACAAAATATGATACAGACCATTCTTCTGTTCCCTGTCCCTCACAGGCTTGGCTTAGTGCCCCTACAGTGAAAACCGCTTTATAAAGGTTTTTCTTCTGGAATAATTCAAATTAAGATCTCTGCTGGAGCATCCAAATATCGTACGTGTGTCTGAAATCAAGGAGAGCGAGTCAGAGGCGGATCTGCAACCGGGGATTATTTTCACAGCATATAATTTTCAGATCACGCACATCAATGTTATAATTGGGCTGTGGGAGCAGAGGGTATCTTTATTTACACACAGTTCCTTTAAAACTCAGCAAGTGCTGTAATTTCCCTTCTCCTTAGTAAATATTTTTCTCTCCAAACCTGCATTACAGGGATGGCCCATGACTGGGAAAGCCCTGCTTGCTCCAGAGGTCATTGCATTTGGTAAATTAATCCTAATTGCAGGCCTAGTTCCTGTGAAACTTGTTGGATGGAAACCTTGGTAGACTGAAATGGGTTTGTGATTTTAATCAGGAAACATTCCAAACCAAAACATTCACAATTCTCCGAAATATGAGATCACCTAATATAAAAAAAAAAAAAAAAGGAAAAAGCCCATGAGACTTGCTAAATAGCAATCGACACCTTTTAGGATCAGGATGTTTCAAGACCAAATAAAATTTTGTTTATATTGATTTGTATCTTTTGGTAGATTGACAGAGACAGCAGTGGAGACTTCTCCCAGGCTACGTTGATCAAATTTGCCAAAATAGGATTTTTGGTGTCTAGTAAAAAATCCTTACTGGAGTCTTGTATGTGGGTTGGGCTTGGAGCGGGTTACTTACTTCCATCTGCTTCATTTCATAAAATTTTTAGCAACCTAATCATTTGTGAGACTTCTGCTCTTCTTCCTTGCTAATTTTGGTTGCAGTTGTCCAATGAGCTTAAAAATTTCACACCCATGGAGGAGCACTAGAGGCAAATTAGTTCTGTTTAGAAGCAGGTGAGTAAGATAAATAGACTCTATGATTTCTTTGTCCTCCAGTTTCAGTCATTAGGAAGCATTCAGGTCATGTAATCAATTTATTTTCAACTGGAAGACTTGGGGTTTTTTTCCCCGTGGAAAAAAAAAGCCATTTTTGAGTCAAGAGCTTTTAGAGCACATTTCAAGGAAAACACACAAAATGCTACAAACTGTTTGAGCTCGATACTGACTGCAAACTCGGTGTCACTCTGTCAGCAGCTGCACACACCTAATGCCGTGGCCACAAGCCTGCCCAGCTGAGAGGCAAGTTTGGTTTCTGATTTGGTTCGTGTCCTGTGCTGTGGAGCCAGAGCCTGGCAGTGTCAGCAGAAATCATGTGCAGTTCTGGTGTCATCAATAGTCATTTATTGGGAAACTGGTTTAAAGACAAAATCTGCTCAAGAAAGCAAAAGTAACCCAAAAAAAGGGCAAAAAGTAAAGATGAGCAGAACGTGATTTTTTTTTTTCTTGGCACACCAGCTTTAATAAGATTTCTGTGTCATTAACTTTAAATATAGAGGGGTTTATAGGCTTGTCTTCATGTTTTCATTCCAGCACCTATGAAAACCACATGTGCAAAGGAAAATATAATAAATTTAAAGTTGAGGTTTCTTTCACTGAGTACCAGAACGATGCATTAGTCACAATTCCAGATGAATCTGTTATGGATGATTTCATAACTTTTTATTTTTATTTTCAGCTGTTCTGCTGATATTTCATTGAAGTTTGCCCCTGACTTTTCTGCAATGTGTTCCTTGCCTACGGAGCTTTCCGTTCACAGAGTTCTCTGGGCTGACCTTCCTGCTGTCCTTGCCACAATGTGTCTCCCTCAGAGGATCCCGGTGCTCTGACAATGCCACAAAGCAGAGCTCTGGGCTCAGGAAATCTCTTGCACTGGGGTAACTCTGCAAACTTTGTCTAAGCAGAGCCCTAAAAATTCAACCTATGCAGAGCATCAATCCATTCAAAATGAAGCTGTTTCCTTTAGAGAAATAATGACTAATAATCATAAAGTGAACCAAATGAGCATATTTTGGCAGCTTGTCTGATTTGTGAAGGATAAAAATACTTCAGATCATGCCACAGGACTGTGCCTATAGTGCCAAGTCCAACACTGAAAATAAAAGCCAAAATCTCTTTTGAGTAGCCTCAAAACCTCCACCAATGTTCTTAAATAAAGACTTGGATTTGTCTTTCAATTACAAACATCACAGAATGGTTTGGGTGGGATGGACCTCAAAGCTCATCTCATTCCACCCCCTGCCACGGGCAGGGACACCTCCCACTATCCCAGGCTGCTCCAAGCCCCGTCCAACCTGGCTCTGGACCCTTCCAGGGATGGGGCAGCCACAGCTTCTCTGGGCACCCTGTGCGAGGGCCTCACCACCCTCCCAGGGAAGAATTTCTTCCTGATACTGAATGTAACCCACCCTCTGTCAGTTTAAAGCCATTCCCCCTTGGCCTATCATTACATACTCTAATAAGAGGTCACTCTCCAGCTTTGAGAAAACATCTACTTCCTTTTGTTTTTAAAAGAATGTCCTTGCAATCAAAATGAGCCCTTGCGTTTTTGTTTGACGTGATGTTCTTTTCGAAAATCTTTGCAATTATTGTTATGACATTCATAACTGTCAGTGAGCTGAAAAATAAGTTTCCAGACAGCTCTGAATCACTTAGTGTTACTCCTCAAGCCTGGCTCTTACAGATGATTCAGGATTTTCTGCTGGGAGTCTCCGATCACCAGAACGAAACGATCAGTTGCTCTAATTTAGCTTTTAAACGGAACTGAATTAAGATTCTCTATGATGTCCTTGTTCAGAGCTTTTCAAAACCCAGCCTCTTAGAAGAGAAGGGGAAAGGTTCTAAGCGGTGGCTGCAACAGAGCAGGCCAATTTCCTGCCATTTAACATCACAATGGCGGAGTCATGCTAATAACAAATGCAATTTGTAAATCCATTAAAACAACAAAACAGCCCCGTTTGCTGTATAAAAAGTAATGGCTTTGTCGTGGAAGAAAAGAGCTTTGTTTCAACGAGACCGGGAAGAGAGTTGTTCTTGTGACTGCTGTCCTTTTTGCCCCCTCTGCTTACGCAACCCACAAGATCTGTAGACGTTCTTACTTCCAGCAGCTTCCCGGGGCCAGTCTCTCCCTTCAGCTGTTCTCATGAAAACCTCCTTAAAGCCAAAACTGAACCGGCATCCAAATGAGGACAGAAGCTGACCCAGATGTGTTCGAGCGAAAAGACTCAGGGGCTCGGCAGGAATTCAAGCAAAAATGGGAATAAGGAGTAAAGGAAGGCTCCCACATTGCCGTGGGCTTCAGCGCCCAGACCTGGAGGAGTTTTGCCCTGTGTGAGCTGCCAACGCTACAGGCTTCACCCAGCTTCAGCAGGCAGCTCCTCTCTGGATGTTAGCGATGGTGCCCACCACAGAATTCCCCCAGGCAGGGCACGTGAATGGCTCTGCAATACTGGCAGCGGTCCAAGTGCTGAGTGTCCATTACAGCCACAGCTATTGACTGCAGAGGTTCTGCACTCAAAACATCACCACAAACGTTCTGAAGGCAAGCATCAAAACCCTGAATCATCTTACACATCTTTCAGCAGAAATCTTTGAGCCCTGCAAACCCAATTACAGGAATGAATGATGAGACATCTGATCAGGTAATTACTCATAATTAGATTTTGACACAGTCTTTGTGAGACGGGCATTTGAGTCGTGGGGAGAGATGTTCTCATCTCAGAATTCACCAGAATGGTAGGTATTGTGTTGAAAAGTCAAATACAGCAGTGTAGTGCTAAAACAGGGGAACCCACACAAGCAACAGACACAGAACCCTGGAGCCACCTCAGCTCTTTCCATGCCTGGGAAGCCTCTTCTGGCTCCAAGAGGTGTGTGCCCAGTCCAGCAGAAGTGCTGTCTTGCAGTCTCCTCCTCCCACCCCCTCTGCTAAATACCCTATAGATGTTTCAGGCTCACATTCCCATTTCCTGCTGTATGCCCTCTTCACTGCAGTTTTTGTGGCAGTCTGTGACTTGCCCCACCTTAAACCCAGCATTTCCCAACACCTGCAATAAACCAACCCAAGCACTCAATAATAAGGAGATAAAGAGGGAATGAGCTCCCCAGTTATTCCAGATGGGTGCCTGTCCCACAGACTGTGAGCTGCCTCCATCTTCTCATAAACAGCAGAAACACCACCACCGGCACATCACAAAAATAGCAGGTACTTTTATCTTAGACCTTGACCGGACAAACAGAGATGGGAGAAAAAAAAATTTTGGCAGATTTTAGTCAAAGTGAGAAGTACGAGAGAAAGGTTCAAGTCTTCCTTCATCCTTGCCTGATGGCAAAGAGGAATTTACCCCATTTTCCTTCACTAAATAGAACCATAACTTTATGGAAACTAAAAATAGCATTGACCTGGTCGTTGCTCTTTATGACTGCATTCTCATTTCCAGTTTCCCTCCTTTATGCCTTTTGCCTGACTAAATTGCACAGAGCAGCTGCTTTAATGTTTTCCCTTCTTCATGAGCATCCCTCCCGAGGGGGCACAGCCTACTCATCTCTTGCTTTTTTGGCTTTGAATAGCTGAGAGCCACATTAGCATCCCCTGACTGGAGCAGGACCAGGGCCTTGCTCTGCCTTTCTTTCCTCAGCCTTCAGTAATCCTTCTATTTGAAACTTCCTTTTCAAGTGGCTGAATCTCCCTTTGGCCCATTAGCACTCTCTGAGGAATATTAGCACTAAGGAATCAGCCACATTCACTCTCTCTTTGGTCCTGTCTCCCTCCCTCATTCCTGAGTCTTAAAAACAGAGCATTGGTCTTTAACTTCTGAGTATCCCAGTGGTGTCCATCAGCCCCCTTCCACTTCCTGCACTAAGGAGCTGACAGGTACATCATAAAACAGGACTTGTGGCATGGGTTTTATTCCAGTAAAAGTACTTTGAGCAGGCCAGAAGCATCAAATTATAACCCACACTGAAGGCAACTCTAATTGAAAGGCTCCTTCCTTCATGTTGGAGAAGAGCTGCAGGCAAAGCTCCCATCCGAAGCTGGGATTGCCCCAGATCCAGAAGCAAGACAGGATGTACATTTGGGAACCACTAAAGTCAATCATGTGTGGTTACTTAGTCCTTCTTCATTTAATGAGACTCTATGTGTGTGTGTGTGTGTGTCTATGTATTTGTTACCTGATAATTCTCTAGTGAAAGGCACCAAACACAGAGAAATGGGAAAGGGAAAAGCAGGTCCCTTTGCTCTGGCACTTGGCATGTGAGAGAGCAAGGAAAACTGAGATATTTGGAAATCTAGGCCTTCACCAAGGCAGCCCCCCAGGCCTCCTCTGCTTCCACACTGGACATGGCCCTTTTCCTGAATTATCCCCAGGCCTCTACCATGCAGCAGGTCCAGGTATTCTGCTTGCAGGAAGCATCTGGAAAATGAAGTATGACCTAAGCACATGCACTTAAACCCTGAAATAAACGAGCCAGTAATCTTCCCATGTCCTGCAGTGAAATAGAACACATTTTATCTCCTATGATTAAATTAGTGCTTGGCCTGCAAGAAAGTTGTAGCATATGATTTCCCTGGATTACTTCTGTGAAAAGCGCTTTCCCTTTTTTCTCTCTGATTCCTTGTTTGCAGCCAGACTCCCATTTTGGGAGAGGACCATTTACTTCAACCCATTTTTCTGTGCAGATTACACCACCTCCAAGAGTTTTTCATTCCTTGCAGCCCTTACTTGTACTTCTGTTTTCTAATGCATTTTGCTGCTGCTGCCCTAACATATGAGGAGCCAAATATCTAAGGCAAGTAGCAGAGGGGAGAGATTCAGGGATGTGCATTTACTCAGATTCCTTCATTTCACAGTAGGTCCAGGAGAAACGCACATACATTTTTCAAGAGATCAATCAATAATCCTATTTTGTTTGCTTGCATCCTCAGTGCAGCATTTCCATCTTATTCCCAAAGCATACAAAAGGCTTAATTCTTATTTACCTGCCACAGAGCAACAGGTGAATGTTTATGCACAGGCTTCAAGGAGGTTTAAAATAAGACAAAACAAACCCTTCTCTGACAGCAAACACAGAAATAATAAATTGCCTTAACACAGAACAGTGGTCATGCCCAGTGAAAAATAATGAGCACCCTGTCTGGTTTTGAGGGATTCCCTAGGGACGCTGTGTAACCAATAAACATTTTCTTGACTAACCAAGAAAAATCAAACTGCAGCCCTGTCAGCCTTTCTTGTAGGAGTCCATTCCCTGGACTGCTTTGGATGCACAAACTAACATAGCTGCTCCTGCATGGAGCACAAAGGATGATAATCTCTAAAGAGTCAGCTTAAACTGCACCTACACTGCTGCAAACACAACCTGTCCAGCCCAGGAGCTGGAATTCCATGATCCTTGTGGGTCCCTCCTGTGATTCTGTGTCCCCCACTCAAACATGAAGCTGACAATCTGGCCCTTGGCAATAACGGAATCGCACAGAAGTCTCCCTCCTCTGTCCCAGAGTTAGCCAGGAAAAACAATGAGTTAAGTGAAGAACTAGAAAAATTGGAGTCATTATTGAGTATGGTCTTGGAAATACTGAAATTTTCCACCTTTATCACTGTGAAAAAAGTGCACCTGATGCAGAGTTAATAAATTGGTAGAGGACTTCCAAAGGATATGGGATAAGTGGCTGCAACTCCTCATTTCTGTGTCCCAAAACTTAGTGCAATGTCTTCCTGACTGCTGGCAAAGCCTGGCCTGGCACACGATGCCAGCAGCTGCTTTTTGCTGCAGAATTGGCAGTTCAAAGGTGTAAAGCTCTATTTCTGCACTAACCTGATTTGGGGCTGGCATGGATTACGTAAGGTTTGCAGAGAGGTATTCATCAGCACAGGCTGACAACATTTGATCTTGCACAACTCCACAGCAGAAACTAATGAGACATTTAAGAAAGAAGATGAAGAGGAAGAAAGAGGGGAAGATAAAAGAAATGCATTGTTTCTTAAAAAAACAAACAAAAAAACCAAACCACCAAAACAACAACAAACAATAAGCAGAACAACTAGAAAGTAAAGGAAAGAACATTTTTCTGAAAGCTTTGTCTTTTCTGTTCCTGAGATGTGTTGATGTTTGTCTCCCCTGAGTGTTCTTACCCTTCTCACTAACTGTGCATGATCAATTCCTGTAACTGCAAAGAGCAAAAACCTGAAGTACATTAAATCTGATTTCTCCTTTTAGTCCATTTTCCCAGCATACCTTTGCTGTATTATTTACCATTAAACAATTTTACATTCAGCACTTCAGGAGACATTTTCTTCAGTACCAGTTTTCTTTGTCACTCTGAGATGCAGCTGCTGACTTTAGAGGGGAGAGGATTTTAACAGCAGCCAGCAGAAATGTCACTGGGTGTAAGTAACTCTTCCATAAAAAATGCAGAAAAGTCTCTTTAATTGGCACAGCTCTGGTAGAACCGGAGAGGTGGCAGCTCAGGGCTGTCCTCTCCGTGTAATACAGGGACAGGGGGACACGTGGCTGCCCGTGGGAAGGGAAGGGAAGGGAAGGNGTTAAGCTGTTACTCCGTTGCACCGTGACAGAGATGGGGCATAAGGGGCTGAAGTTATTTTTGTATGTGTTCTTACGCCATTTTTTACCAGGGAACAGGAGGGTGCCATGAAGTTTTTCAGGTATATTTCTTATGATTAAAAGCACAAGTTAATGATGTCAAATGATACTTCAACACCTTCTGCAAACTCATCTCCCATACTCTTGGATGAACTTGTTCTCCATTCAGTAACCTTCTCTCAGGCTGACTTTGAGATGCAAAACGCTGCACAGTTTTGGGTCCCAGGGGATTGAAACAGGAACAGTATCACAGAACAGAGAGTGGGAAAAGATCCTCCCAGGTCAGTTACTACTTTCTCTTCCTCAGGGCAGAATCAGCTCTGCTAAATCACTCCCGACTTTGTCTAAAGTGATCTGAAGAACCCAACAACAGCCCTTAAATATGCAATGCCAGAGCCTGCTCTGCACTACCCCTCCCAAGAACTGTCGAACACTCCCTGCGCAGCCCAGGGGCAGCTGAGCACGGAGCCCTCACTGCAGGAATTTTCAGGTGTTTGACTCTTCCAAGCAGAGCAACCACAAGATTCCTCTAAGTGCAGGTTAGAAATGAGGCTGGACATTTAGGACTCACAATTTGCATTCTGTAATTTTCTTCCTATATATTCAGAATGATTTTATCATAACAAAGAAATGCTTAATGCTTGTGTTACCCTTCTTTTGATATTCCAGGATTCTCATTTACATGGGTCCCACAGACAACAGTGAATGAAAGCCCCACGGAACAAACTTAATGAAAGGGTAATGAATTTAAAACAGCCTCCATCCTACAAACACAACATAAACCACAGGATCCATTGCAAACACCACCAGGCACATTCATACCACAAATTTGCTTGGTGCAACACTTCCATGTGACAACAGAATGTGTTCGAAGAGCTGAAGGCAGGGCTGGCATGCTGCAGTTGGAGAGGGAGAAGATCCCCTTTTCCCCTTTGTGGTTTTCCTATCACGGTTACGAACTGTAATTGGAGAAAACGGAAAAACTCATCTATCCACCACGCCAGGGCAACCTGTGCCAGCACACACCGGCTCCTCCCAGGGACTGCACACAGGGAAGGTTTCCAGAGATCCTTAAATCCCAAGACACACAGTGATAGTAAAAGCAAACAGAGAGAAGGGTTCAAGGAGAGTCGTATTATTGCACTGCTGTGTTACAGCAGTAATAACTGTACGTCTGCAAGGCTGCTAAAGTAACAGCAATGCTTTCTCTTGAAAAAGAGTAGTGTTGAAATTTCATTTAAAATCACCCAAAACACACTCAGTTAGAGGTGATAAGAAGGTTAAAAGGTTAAAGCAGTAAGAAAAAAACTGAGGAAAATGGAAAAATCAGCTAGCTTTTGATAAATCAGTCATGGTATATCCACAGACTGAGGGGAAATCCTGGGCACTTTTGAGAGAAATTAATGTTTGGACATTTGTGGACCATCCCAGTGCTTTCCATTGCCCCCTTTGAAAGTGACTTTGAACTGGTGCCTGCCACAGGACAGGGTCAAACGCGTTCCTTTTCTCCACAGGAGGCAAGTGCCAGCACCAAACAGATCTGTTCTCCCAAGTGCTTACGCATTGAGCTCTTCAGTCACTTGGACATCCACGAGTATGTTATATCCCACTCTGCTGCAACAAGATCTGCTAAATTATCCTGCCTGTCCCTGGATGGGGAGAGGTTGGAGAGAGGCCAGCCACCAGCTGAGAGCTCTCCTTGCCAAGTCTGTCAAGCAAATTGATTTTCCTCCAAGACCTTTGGGCCCCTCTGAGCAAAAAGAAACCATATTTCATATCCTTTTTGCTCAAAGGGCTTGGAGCAAAAATCTCCAATCTGGACTAGAGGACACAAAGTGCCACCCCTGGTCACCTACAAAACTTTTGGATGTGGCCCAAGACAGCAATGCTATACCAGTGGCAGCTGATGAAGGATCAGCTGTGAAGGGTCTCACTCACTCCTTAGATATAAATGCATTGGTCTCTCTGCTTGTTCACTGCAGATATTTTGAAGGTTCTGTGCTTGGGGGGGTTTTATATCCCCTTCTATCATACAGCTGTTGCTCAGTTCATAAACAGTTCTAGAAATCCATGAAAATTAGTAGGCCTGTAAAAAAGTAAATTGAGGATATTTGTTGCACCAGGATAAGCTGTAACACATCACTGGTACATCATTGCCTCAAGTGAAAATACCTAGGGAAGATTTATTTTGTGCCCTCAACAACAGTGGGGAAAATAAAATCTGAAGTCAAAGGTTTTCCACTCAAAATATCCCCATTTCTGCCTTTGGGCAGCTCTTGTGACTTCTCCTGAGTTCTGCAGGAAGGGAAGCACAACAAACACAGCACTTTTCCTAACACTAGAGATGGCACATCTCTGGTTTAGGGACATATTCCACACCAGCACTCCCATACAGGCTGTGGGAGCTAATTATGTAATTCCTTTCATGCCATGGCCATCAAGCATTCCTTGCCCTGGCCAGGGAGCAACTCCATTCCCAGCTTCAGCAAAATCCTCACCCCAGCACAACCCTTTGCTCAGCAGCACCAAATGGGTAAAGATGGATGATGAAGGAGCCTTGTAGCAATCCCCAACTTTTCCCATTTCCAGAGGGGTTGTGTGCCTCGTGCTGGCACTGCTCAAACGTTGAAATAACCATTTTGTCCTGGTATGTCGCACGCAGCTCTTCTCAGTGATTCACTGCCGTGACAAAAATCTTCCCACATTCTTAATGTGTTTTTAATGGAAGTCAATGCTAAACACATAGTGGTTTAGCAGAAGTGCATCTGCAGTGTCAGAAAGGAAGAGAACCAACAATGCCAAGCTTTGGTCAAACTCTAAATGATTTTGTTTCAAATCTAAACAGTTTTGGTTTAATTACAATTATTGTTGCCAATTTCATTAGGACAATCCCTCTGTCTTCCCTGTCTTTCATCTAGATTTCCAGAAACTGAATAAATAAATATACATGCCAGTGAACAGCAGCATTTCCATGGAGCTTTCTTCACTCTACACTGATGGCTGCCTGAGAATTTCACTCTACCTCTGCCGGAAAGGAGAATAAACTATGATATAATTTACTTTGAACACTGACAAGCTTTGGATCCAAGGTTTTGGTTTAGTCTACACTAAGAAAACCAGCTGTGAAATCTAGGTTTGCATCTGGGCTTAAATGTAAATCATCTATAGGGAGAAAGAAATGGAAGGTCATTTCATCTCGGCATTTTATCTTTGATTCCCTACGCCCTCAGCTGGAACAGCCATGCTCTAGGTGGGATCAACACCTTGTTTGGAAGCCCTCAGATAACAACAACCCATCACTGTTTATGTTACAGGCTTAAAATATGATAAAGTATATTCTACCTTAACTCTCTACTGCTTAATATAAGCTCTAATATTTCCCCTACTGACTGCAAATCCAATCCCTCAGATTTTGCCTTGCCAGGGACAGTTCAGAGCGCCCCAGGTCAAACAGAGTAATGACCCTCAGTGACGTGGTTGCTCCTGAACTCCAGCAAGTCCCTCAAAAGTGGCATTGGACACTGCCAGGGAGGATTAGGGACCCTTGCACAAGTGCTGGCCATGCTTTGTTCATGTGAAATTTAGTGCATCAGCTCCCAGGATGCTCCCACTAAATCCAGTCTCATACAGACACAAGATTTTCAGCTTTTCTATATATAAGCCAAGCTGATTCCTTATCCCATCACATTTACATGTTTGCCCATGGCAGGTACTGAGGAGAGGAGTAATTAGGAATAGTGAGGAACGAAGATCTTTCTCTCAACCACAGAAGGGAAAGATATAACTGTTCAGTTGTTAACAAGGTGGTTCCCAATGGTAACAGAGTTGGATACTATTGATACAGCACATTTCCAATATTCCTCCTAGGAAAAAAGGCTGCTGTAAAAGCAGCAAACTGCCATGGATTTTGCCTGTCAGAGCAAGAGGCACTGCAAATGTAGTGCATTCAAGAGAGAAGACAAGCTAAAAAAACAAGCACCACTTCCCCAAACCCACCACTCTGCCTGGGTTACAATCCAGGTACAAAACGTACCTGGATTTTATGTAGTGCCCCAAAGCACTGAGCAGCTCAGATACTCTCCCAGACTGTGTGTGGAAGGACTTGACTCTGCCCACTCACAAACTGGAAAATTACCCAAATCACCTCTAATCTTACTTTTCTGTTGCATTAGTTGCATCTACCTGAGCACGCACATTCATTTAAGTGCAAGGCTCATGGCATTGGTTTGCTTTTAAAAAGAAAAGCTCTGTAACAAACCTTAAAAAAGCAACAAACTGAACTGTGAGAAAAAAACTGGCAGGGATATGGAAGGCTTGGCAGAGCCCATTTGCACTCCTCACAGCTGGAGACAGGAGTGCTGCTAACCCCAGCTCCACTGGGAGTGCAGGTCAGAGCTCTGCAGAGAGATTTCTTTGAGACATCCTCTTTTCACTTGCAAAGGGAGAACATTTCTGCTGAGAAATAGGAGTGATATAATCCAGCAGGTCAGGGATAAGCAGCATCCCTTTCCCACTGCCCTTCACAGCCAGATCCCAGCAGAAAGCTGGGTTTTATTTTCAAAGGTCACTTCCTTGGCAAAAAATTATGCAAGTAGAGTGTAACACCCAGGTACAGAGACCCCCCCCTTACATACAGTGCCCTGGTACCTGCTGCTTGCAGTGCCCAGATCCTGGAAGCTTGCTGAGGACAGCAAGAGTCATGGCAGAGCAAATGGTGAGAGAACAGGGGCAGAGGATGATCCAAAGCCACAGAGATTTGTGGGAAAAATCCCTGCTTCCTTCAGTGCACGTTGGGTACTCCAAAGTGGGGTGGGCAGGGATCCCCTTGGGGTAATCCAACCAGTCCCTCCATGGCACCTTCACTATAACCCGCAACTGCCGATAGCCGAAAGTGTGTCTGACAGTTTAACAATCCATAATAACAGGAAGGACAGAGGCAAACAGACCTGTTTGATGCCCACGTTCCAATAACCATGCACAATTTTCGTTAGTGCAAACGTCATTTAGCCATTTGGTGCAATAACACACAAATTTCCTTTGCTCTCCATCTTGAACAGCACCCTATAGCACACAAAGAAGGAGGTAAAACTATAACTCACCATTGATCCAACACTATTCAACAGGGAATCCATATTTCATTTGATGCAGTTTATGGTTCATTATTAAATATGAATACAAATAAATGCTCTTTATGTTCTGTTGGATAACGGCCTCTGTACAGATAATCTTCCTAGATCAGGGTGCAGTTTACCACACCTGACACCTCATTAGGGAATTCCACGGCTGTCCCAGCTGATGGCTCTGTGTTTGCTGGCAGGAGCCAACCAAACCCAGCCCATTCCCACCAGCCAATGCTACATCCCCGACAAAAGCTCATTATTCAAGATGTTACTCAAGGGACAACACAGAGAGGGGCTGTGCCAGAAGGGCAGGGGACGGGTACAGTACAGGCTGGGGGAAATCAAGGCAATTCCTATGCCTCACAAATCATGACAAAATTCATGTTAAAGTTCTCTTGCAAAAATAGGAGGAGAAAGAAAATTGCTGACGGAAGTATGGAGCCCAGGCACTACAGATTTGAGGTTTGTGGGGGGAAAAAAAAACCCCACTGTACTGTGTTTTTCTTTTTTCCCTTCTCAAATGTCATGACCTTTTTTCCCCAAAGTATTCTCCAAGAGTTTTTTGTTTCCAAAAAAAGACAAAGAGATTTCCACAGACAATTCTGTAGGAAGCTCATCACTGTCTCACTGGCAGAACTGATTGCATATATAATTAGTAATTTTTCCTTTCTTCAGTGACTGCAAGCTGACTTTCTTAAAAAGCTCTTGCCCTACTCATTTCTGTCCTGCAGGAAAGGCTTTGCCAAAGTCCAATCAATTGTGAGGTACAAATCCATGAGCAATCAGGCTCCGTTACTTCCTGGCTCAGGTCATTCAGCTGCCTTTGCAAAGCTGATTCCAGTGTCAGGATAAAGGGAAAAGTCCCGTTGTGTGGTGGGGTGACCCTGCTTGGAGGCCAGGTCCCCATGAGCTGCTCTATCACTCTCCCCAGCAGGACAGGGTAGGGAGAAAATCAGATGGGAAAAGTCTCATGGACCAAGAGAAAGGCAGTTTACAGAAACAAAGGAAAACAAAATATTTATTCTATACTTTCCATCAGCAGGAGATGTCCAGCCACTTCCTGGGCTGTAGGACCTCAGGATGCATAGGGATTGCTCCAGAGGACAAACAACATAGTAATGCATGCCTCCCCTTCTCCTCCTCTCTCGCAGCTTTTGCTGCTGATGCCACATGGAATGGGATATCCCTTTGGGCAGTTTGGGTCAGTTGTCCTGGCTGTGTCCCAAGCTCTCACCCACCTCCAGGCTGCTGGTGAGGGGGAATGCTGGGGAGACAGCCCTGATGCTGTGCCAGCACTGCTCAGAGCACTGCAGCCTTACCAACACCTTTTAGCTACCAAGACAAAGCTCAGCACTGTGGGGATAATTAACTCCATCTCAGGCAGACCCAAAACAGCCAGAAACTCAACAAGCTGTTAAGAGGTATACATTTGGCTCAAAATTATTTGTTTTCTTAACGCATTTAATTTTACATATCCATGTGTGTGTAGTGCATGCAACCTTTCACTCTGAACAGTAAGAAAATAAAGTATAATATCCCAAGCTTTGTGAAGGGGTTAAAAAAAAAGTCAACTGTCAAAACTCTGCTCTTAGAGAAAGGTTTATTTTCATAGCCTGTCACCATAATCAGATCAGTGCCTTCATCTCACTGCACTACATTTCTCCCTGACAGCAACAGCAGTCACGATAGCAACCAGTGAGAGACATCAAAGACAACTCTCGGTGCAGCAGAGTCCATCCCCAGCACTGGGCTCTGCCAACTGCTCCAACTTCCAACAAACCTCCCCAGGAACTCCCTGTGGAAGACAGACAGTGCTACTGAGGCACAGACATGAATTTTAGAGACCTGAGCTTCACCCCAAAGTCCAAAATCCCTGGCTCTCATGGGTTTAGATCACTGGTGTCATCCTAACACACTTAATGGTCTGGAAACCTGTGGGAAGCCTGCAGAGTGTGCTGCAATCAACTGAATCTCCCTCAGGTGGGATGTGCCCAGTCACTGACCTTCCCTTTGGAATCTCCTGGCTTCCAATGGTTGATAATGTGCCCGTTGCTGCCAGGCCTAAAGCACCACAATGCAAGGAAATCAGCACAAAGCCGACATCCTGCGCAGTGCTCCCATCTATGACACCTCACTAAGGACTGCAGGGAAGGCAATGCCAGGGAAAGGGCACTGGCACCAGCTCAGGCACGAGTGTGTACAGAAGCAGACCCCAAAGTGACGGCTGCAGGCACATTTCAGGGGGGTTCTATAACCTCAGAGAATGACAAAATCCAGACTGAGGTGAAAAAAAAAAAATACAATTTTTGCTTGCTCTAAAATGTGTGAGGTCCAACAAAGACACCAGAAATAAATACATCAAGATTGGTCCTTTAAAAGTTGCGAGCTGCGGCTCCTCTTTCCTTCCAAAAGCTTCATCAAGGCAACTGGCTTCCCAGGAGCAACACAAATTCCTTTTGCTGGAAAGGGCCACACCTAAACATTCTTTTAAATTTCTCCCCAGGTCAACTTTAAGGGACAGGCTCAAGTGTGGCAGTCAAGACATGGGCAAAGCTCCACCAGACTCCCTGTAGTGGCAGATCTGTCACTACAGCCTTTGACCAAAGGCTCGAGCGTTCATCAGCTGCAGCAGTGCAAAACAGGCAAGGTCAAGGTCAGATCCCATTTAATAAACAGCAAATATCCTTGGAAAGGGGGAAGAGAAGAGGCCACATCTTTGTTCAATATTTTGTTTTACTTATGGGAACTCTTGAAAGAGCCATTTCTGTGCCCTCCCCTCATACATGGATTATCTGCTGCTTTCTGGGACAGCCAGGGCACCCAGCCTCAGCTTATACACCCTGGGGCAGCTGCAGCACGAGTCAAGAGCTCCTGTATGTTTATTTTCTCATTCCTATGAGGACTTTCCAAGAGGACAAAATCCCAACTATCCTCTTGGTTTTCTTATAAACACTCCCACCACTGCAGTAGCCACTGGCATGCAGCCATCCCCACAGCATTCCTTCTGGAGTTGAAATCCCTATGGACAAGCCTGGAGCCAAGATGGAGTCCAGCTCAGAGAGACTCCTCCTGTCCAGGGTTGCCCTTCCTGCCAGCCTGTGTATTTCAGCAAGGTCTGTCCTTATTTTTCTAAGTGCAATAGAAGAATCAGGACTATTGTTCACACTTTATCACTTCTCTTTAGCTCTCTGTAAGATGCTTTCTAGAGGAAGGAGTATCTTCGTTTAGCAAAGGCAATTCTTTACCAGAGCATTCCTCTGATTCATCATTTTCATCCCTTGTGTGCTTAAAACACTCATGCCACCCTTTAAACAATCCTTTTGCCACCAGATCCTGAGAGTCTCAATCAATATTCCTCTCATTCCCTTACATAACTAGTTTTTTAAAAAGTGTAGACCTCCAGAAAAGATTTTAGCTTAATGCCAGAATGGCTTGAACTTTTCTCCAGCCTGGACCAGCTGATTTCCAGTGGCAGCCGGGGGTGAGATCAGCTATCCCCGCTGTGAAATGAAGCTCACAGAGGTGCAACTCTCACTTAATCCAGCCTCCTTTTCATCACAGGTATTAAGGATTCATCCTCAAGCACTTATGCTCTTCTGTTTAATCTTCCCTTATCTCCCGAGTGGCCATCGAGCAGCCTCTTGGAATTAAGAGGGCTCAGTGCTAATAAGCTCAGGAACAGCTCCGGAGCACTCTGCTTTGGAAAGGCCATGGAAGATGCCCCTCAGCCCCTCCCAAAGCACCTCCTGGAATCACTTCCCTTCGCAGTGCAATATCCACAGATCCCCTGCTCACCACCACACCCAGCTCATCAGATGAAGGCAGAGGACAAACAAACTTCCAGAGAGTGCAAGTCAGGGAACGCTGGTCCCACGCTGGCTGCTGCCCTGCATGGCAGCCAGGGCTCACAGAGAGTGAAGAGGCTGCGTGCTCACCCAAAAGCTGCTGCCTTCAATGAAACAGGTATGGGAGACATTGACCGATGCTTTTACCCTTCCCTTGCGGGGGGAGCTGGGGTGGTTGCCGGTTTTGGCTCCGTGTCTTTGCTGGGCTGCAAGGCTGCAATGCTCCTCTGCACTCACATGGGGCTCAGGAGGAGATTTCCTGCACACAAATCCTAGTCAAACCAGGATATCTCTTGTGCTGGTTTTGTGCCTCTGTTATTACAAGCTGCCTGTCTGGCAGCTTGAGCAGGAGATCCTTTCAGTATTACTAAAGCAATAAGGAGCTGGAAAGGAAAGACAAGAAAGGACAATGTGGATCTTTGCAAGGGGAGAGAGCAGGAAGGCCCAGGAGAGTGTCAGAAGAGCCAGAGAAGGGCATTTTGGCTATATCCTCACTGTGCAGTAATCCCAGGCTGTGAGCCAGGCTTTATCCCAGTCCTCCCATCCATCTGGACTCTCTTTACTGTGGTTCTGGAAGAGTCAGGACTGAAACTCTCCTTTTGCTCAGGGAGGGAGAACTTTTTGCAAATTAATGCAGCTGAGTCAGGGAGGGTCACTGATCCTTCCATGGGGAGACAACATCCTTCCTTCCGTCAATGCAACTGACCAAAACCAATTGTAGGTCCCAAACAAGCACAATATTTACCAAAAAAACTCCCAGACCCCAGAAATAGTGAGGACATGTTAATTTAGACAAGGTGTCAGTACATCTACACTCTCACACAGGCTGCCTTCAGCAGTTTGATCAGAACACAGCACACAAAACTGGAACAGAGCCCTATCCACAAGCAGTAAAATATATTTATTCTTGGCTCATGTTTCCACAAACCCTAGCACAAGAGCTGGGTTTCATGGTGACAGCCATTCTGCACTTATTGCAAAAGAAACACCCTAAAATAGATTTAAAACTCTCTACCTACAAATCAAAGGTGTGGCAAATGCGTGCAGAGCTGAGATTCCCAAGCAACACGGCCTTGTGCTCTTCGAAAGCCCTTTTAGTCCCCGGAATATAAATGATAAAGGCATCATATAACATGGAAAGGAATGAAAAAATCCCTGCACAACACAAAAAAACCCTTCCAGTGACTTACTGGCAGGCTCAAGAGATAAGAAACAGAAGATAAGTGAAGGCAAGCACCTCAAGAGCATTTCAAATACCATACCCAGTCTAAAAGAAGAAAATCTATTACTCTTCTCAGGAGAAGGAATCAGGCTCTCTATTGTCTCCAAGCATGGAAACAAAAACCAGTATCTCAAGATGAAGTTTGTACTTCTTGGGAGACAGATGGGAAAGATGTTTTGTAATTTTTTTGTTGAATTTTTTCTCAGCAAAATCACTGTTTTACCAATAAATCACATTTTTTGTAGCATTTGTTCTCTGACCTCATACAGAAAAAGTATTTGTATAGAAGATGTGAGAACAGAGTTTTTCAGAAGTGATCCCACATCATTTGACTGGGTGCTACATCTCTGCAAAGATTGCAGGAATAACAAAAATGAACACACCTAAGGCTTTCTTCAGAGCCTTCCAAATGTGCTCCTATACTAATTCACACTACAAAAGTTCCCCATTTAAGACCAGGGGTTTTAGTTAAGTAGAGCTGGAGGTAGTTGAGAGGGTGTCTGAATGCACTGCTAACCCGAGCCATCCAGAGCAGCCTGACAGGGAAAGGACAGATGTAACCACCCAGCTCCTGGTTTCTAGACAAGAGCAATAAACAAGTCCTGTGGCAGAAATCCACAGGCTAGGAGGGAGCAGCCTGTGAACACACACACAAAAATACAGCTTAACCCAACTAAACCTCCAGAACCATGTTATACTCCATGTCGTGTTGGTTTGCTTAAGCAGCAATGGAAATAAACAATTTTTGTACAGCTTTAGTGAGGCTTCTCAGCCGAATTCCAGGGAAAGGGACCCTGAATCAAATGCCAGATAAAGCAATGGAAAAATCCCCATTACATTGAAAGGTCTTTAGATGTGGGCCATCTACCATAATGTCTTGGCAGAGCTGTTCATATTTACACCAGTAAAAATCCTCACAGTCTGGGAAACCTCCTTTTTTTGCCTGTTAGTTACCTTATCCCAGACACGCTCTAGAAATACCCCACATACTGATGAAATGTCTGTACACTCAATCTGATGTAGGGAAGTAGCCCACTATAAATCAGCCTCATGTCCAGTTAAGGCCACACATGCAGGATCACTTTATTTAGGAACAATGTGATTGTGCAATTTCCAGCCCAATGTTAGATCTTCCCAGAAGATGTTGTCCTTAATGTTCACCACTAGAATGCATAAAACACCTTTTTTTTCTTTTCCCTAAAGAGATTAAATGCATTTACTGCTGGAACCTGCCCTACTTCTCTACTGAACTGTTACAGGAGACAACATTTTTACTAGGCTTAATTAAAACTCATGTTAATAGGCTAAAGTGTAGTAAACTAAATACAGCCAATATTTTATTGTAAGAAAAAAATGTTATATATTTATTATATTGGCTATATGATGTATTCACTATATGTTTAAAGTATTTAACATAAACAAGAATGTATGGTTAATAAATACAAATGTTAAATATACATATGATACGGCTATGCTTAAATGTAAATTGAACATCAATATTTCTATATTAGACTGCTTTCCCTTATGGTAAGTAAGAAATCACTGATTTATCAATGTATAAAAGCTCTGAGCTTGTAAAAACTTATTTCTGAGGTCCCTGTGGTATCACTGACCTCCCAGTGCAGCCTGTGCTAGGCTCTGACTTTCTTGCAGCACTTTGAAGGCAATTAAGTCAGATTTATTTGATTCCCCTGAAATCTAAGGCCATACCTGTACCATAGATCATTAAAAATGCGGGTTACTACAAAAGCACAGCAAGACACACCTGGTTTGACCAGGACATGCACAGAATCACCACCTTCTCGTAATTTGGCCCACTTCTCACCATGTGTACAACAAACACACGGGCAGCTGCCAAACCCTGCCTGGGCGGGAAAACATCCTGGCTCTGAGATCTGTACCTCATGTGGATCCCATCTGCTCTGCAGCACACAACAAACAGGCCTGGGCTATTCCAGCCAAGCTCCTGCCCAGTGCCTATCAGCTGTGGCTTGAATTACTCCTGGGAGAAATATCGTCCCTGGCTTGAAACCCCAGGGTTTGGAGTCAGTGGTGTAGAAGGAGCAGTCACTCCTGCAGTCACTCTCAGCTCACCCTCCTCTTCCCTCCCCAGCAGAGGACCAACTCATGACTCTTCTTCATTTGCATTTGTTGATTCTGAGGGTCGCTCTCTACAACATCAAGGTGCGGTTTCCCCCACAGTAAAGGATAAAGTACAAAAGCTGCATTTACAGCACAGATCTGCTTTCCTGGTTCAGCACAACCCACAGGAGGTCAGGGCTGCTTTAGAGCCAGGTCCATGCAGGAAAATATGGATTACGGGATCTTTGTACCATTTTGCTGGTTTGGCATCACTACCCATCAGGTTTTTAAAGCTCATTCCAACTTCTGCTCATCACAGGACCAGTAAAACAGGCTAAAGCAGACACAGCCCTGTGGTCCCCTGGCCAGAGGGAATGAATACATTTCAGGTATATATCACATGCTCTGACAGAGGTGTATGGTCAAGAACATCCATAGTGTTTTATAGGACATAAAGGAGAAAATGTGCTGTAATAAATTGTAAAAGTTATGCCTTTTAGCATCTGGATGGCCACTTTAGAAATTTAAGACCTCACCTTTAAAAAGTGAAACAACTGAGCTATAATTCATTTTTATTTCACTATTTCACTTCCCCATCAAAGATTTTCACTCCACATACACCACCTTTTTTCTTCAAAAGCTGTCAAGAATAGAAGAAATTTTGCCTTGACGAAAACCACAACCATTTCTTACCATCCTACAACACTGTATGTTTCAATCCAGACAGGGCTGCAGCAGTTCCATGTCATGAGAATCCATCAAAGCAGGGAATAATTGTTTTACATGAGAAAGCCTAATGCTCCAGAAAGGATTCTGGAAGGTAAATATTCCAGGAAGGACTCAGAGAGCCATCCTACACTGTAGGCTCACATCCTCCACAAGGCTGAAGCAGCTTCAGGGCTAAGCTTACCCACTTCAGCCTTTCCAAAATGTGATTTCATGGTCACCGAGTGTCCTGTTCAACCAATTTCTGAGCACATGGCAATTCAGTTCAGTGGTGGGGTTATTTTGCCATTTCTGCCCTTACACTTTCAGCTCTCCAGGCAGAGGAGCACCTGAACCATGGACACCTTGAAGAAGCAAAGTCACGTCTCTCTTGGACCATCCCCAGGGGTCTCAATTTCTTCAACAGCACATTTCTACTGCTGCTTGGGGGAATGGTGTTCTTGCAACAGCTCTTAAGTGCCCCCATTTCTATACAGAGCTTATACACAGGCTTTTACTAATCCAAAGCAAAGCCAAAGTATAGGTCCTTCACTCTTCCTTTTTCTGGAAGAGTGGAACAATTTTGCAGCTCCTTCACACCTGATGATGCAATGAAGGTTTCCCCTGCTTCACCCAGTTTAACCCCTGCAGAGTTTATTGTGGTATGTATCACAGGTTCCTTCTATGAGCCTGCAAATTCCTGCAAGACACTGAGTGGGACCTTTTTCTCCTAATTTTGGATTAATCCAAGGTGACACACACATCTTTTTAGGGGAATTAATGCTTTTTAGGACCCCAGCCCTTCGGGTCCTGTTTCGCCTTGGATAATGGAAGCTTCCCAAGAGAAGGGGGGTTTAGGCAGTATTTTATGCTTCCTTTACCAATCAATACACCATAAACCACACGCTGAGGTCCCTCTCAGGGCTCCAAGGAGCCTCCCAGCATCGAAGCAGAGCTGCCGGCAGTACTTGATCTTCCCTCCTGCCTTTGCCTGCAGAGTGGCCTCCCGTGGTGCCCTCAGCTGGAGGACAAAGCTGTGTCATTGCAGAGGGCTGCAAACGAGCCACTGATTACAGAGCACAATTAAGAGACATCGTGCGGGTCCCTGCAGGCGGGTGCATCACAACCTTCGGTGCTCCAAAGGTCAGACAAAGTGAGCACAGTGGGAATTTGGATCCCTATCACCAGGAAGCTCATTGCAAGCAGGTTCTTGTCCTTTGGGGAAGGCACGTAGATACATATAGATTTAATTGCAAGTGGCAACCCAGAATGCCAAAAAGATGACAGCAAGCTGGTCCTCTGCAAGCACATGAGCTTCAGTCACCAGCTCAAGCCAGGAAAAAAAAAAATCAACATTATGAGCCTGGGAAGGTGATAAACTTCTCTACAAGGATATTGGGATGTTCCTTAGCTGCAAGTGTGACTTGCATATATTCGTTGTCTTTGAGACATCTGTCTCAAACACAGGCTTTACACCACACTGATGTGGCTGTCACTTACACCACATTTATAGCACTTTTCCGCTGAGTTTGACAACATTGGAGTTTGGAGAAGCAAAGCTCCACATGAGTTTTCAGATCTCTGCAATTTAGGCATGTCCTTCCATATTTTAGATTCCTACCTGAAATAGAGGCTTACGAGATTACAGCCCCTGTAAGCAAACCCAAAGGGAGTAACAGCAAACCCCGTGTGAACACAGCTCTCCCTAACACCAGCCCGAGTCCTTTCCCATTCCACCTGCACAGCCCTGCTCCCAGCTGTAAGCACAGGGATAAAGGCAGGCTGATGCTACAGACCTCATGGGCTAAGTTTTGTCTCTGTAAATAAAACCGGGGCTATTTTTTCTTTGAACAACCTTTAGCAGCCTGATCCTGCCTCTGGGAATGGTATTTCCTTTACGGAAACACATTTGAAGGATAATTCCCACAGAACCACTAAGAGCTGAGGAAAGCCTCCAGAGAGAGCAGACCCCGAGCCTGCCCCGCGAGGTGAGTGCCACTCACTTTGATCTTCAAACCCTCACATTTTTGCTCCATTTCTGCAAACTTCAAAAATTCAAAGTTTCTGCAAACATCTTATGCCAGGATGCAACCTTGCTAAATTCATTGTATGTGGCCTATTCAATGAGTAAACTTGTAAATAAATTTCTATTTTTCCATATGTCTTCAAGGGGTTTGATGGAGTCTGCTGGTATTTGGGCCAACTGTTGCCAGACGCTTACAACTGCAGAGCAATCCCCAAATCAAACTAGGAGTGGTGGGTTTGCACAGTCTGATCAGAGAGACAGACTGACACTCTTAAAAATATTTCTACTCAAACGTTCCCTTCTGTCTCCGAGGAATAAAACATTTTCCAATGAGGCTGAATTTCCTTTTTTGTGATGCCTTCACTAGAGAGGCACCATTCTCTCAGGCTCCAGAGAAAAAAGATTAAAAAAAAAAAAAAATCTTTCATGTCTAATTTCAGTTTAACTTCTGTTATGACTCCCAGTCTCTGGCTCTATACCAGGATTTCCTTTGCCTTCTGAAGCAAGAGTAAACTCAAGTATTAAACAAAACCTTCTATTTAAAAAGAAAACAATTGAACTTTTCACGTGTAAATGTACACATTTGTTCTAGAAATTTAAACTTGATCTGTCACCTCTAACACCTCTATCAAAAAAACCATGCTGAATAAAACTGAGGGCTTTTCCCCTTTTGTTGCCAATACAAGAAATAAATTCAAAACAAGAGACAACTGTGCACACAGTGTGCGAGTCACAGCAGATGGAGAGTTAATACAGAAAAGCTGATTTTCTGTTCATTTTCTGTGCCCCAGTTCTCCTCTCATGTTTCAGTATCTAGTCTGTACTAGGATTGCACAGAGATCAGAAAGCCCTTGCAGACGCTGGTCCCTGTGTCACAGGCAGGCGGGTCCTGCACAAGCAGGACGTGCTGAGACACCCCCTGCCCCAACAGCACGGAGAGTGTCACAAAGCCAACCCTCAGATCAAAAAGCGAGAAGAGAGGACACAAAACAAAAAGTGAGACAATTCAGACGGAAAAGATAAGCTGAGGACACAGCAGAGCCTTGATCTAGAGCTGATCTCATGCCCTCAACACTGCTGGAAGCTCTGGCTGGAGCACAGCAGACTTAGACCAGTCCCAGTTTAATTTACTCTGAAATGAAAGGCACTGCTGGCAGAGGCTTAACACACAGCCAAGAGCTCAGGAGCAAGTTAAAGCCAGCTGAGGTAGCCCAGGTGACGGACAGGGCCCCTTACACACACTCGGATGTGGAGGCTGAGCTCCTTCCAGCTGTGCCAAGAGCTCTCCGTGCCTTGGCAGGGATTTGGGCACAAAAGCAGCAGATCACGGAGGGATCTGCTGAAGTGGCCAGCGAGATCTGCGGCCACCATCAGTCACTGTAGCTGCAGTGCTGCCAAGTCTGTTAGAGGAGGTATGAAATCATACCCAACTAGCTCGTTCTGAAAGTTGCAAATATCACCGTTTGTGCAAGAATCATAACAATACACTCCTGATACAAATTTTTTAAAAAATAATCTTTTATGTACCTAGGATCAGAAGTATGCAGAAAGAAGTTTAAAATGCAGGAGCAGATGACTGGAGAAACTTGTCCTCTTTGTTCTTGCCAGAACGATGCTCCGAATTCCCCAGGAAATACATTACCTTATAAAGCACAAGTGCTATTTTCAAATGAGCTTAAAATCCCACCAGGGCTCACCAGACACACATATGCTCCCAGACACAGAACACCAGGAGAAACTCCTGAAAGATTTCCAGCACAGTTTTTCCTCACAGTGTTGTATGCAAAGCCCATTTCTGACAGCACCTGTGCAGGTGTGGAGCCCCATTGTCACACCCTCATCCACAATGTGGCAACTCTGGTTTAAACAGAGTGCTTAAATTCCTGCGGAATCCACAGGACAACACCCCAGCGTGTTTTCCTCCAGGGCACAAGTCTGGTGTTGTTCCATAAATCACCTTTTTGGTTTAGGTAGCAATAATCCAGAGCCAAAGCCCCAGCACTGCACAGCCCCAAGAGCAAGGGCATTTCAGGTGCTGAATATGGGGATATGGCATTAAAAAAGGAGTAACTTCTGGCTGTATGATTATAAACTGCATCATTATGCACATGCACGACCAAAGGAGAGGACAAACTGAGGTCACCCAGGAAACTTTGATGCTGGCATTTCTTCACCTCCAAGCGTCTGACTTTGCAGCTTTAATAATATTCTCGTCATGAAGGGGTTTTGTTTAATTTATATATAGATTATGGGTTGCTGTCTATTGGCAGACACCCACAGTATTGGCTGGATGCAGTTTAAACAGCAAACCTTCCCTCTGTTGGAAACACCTGTTTTAGCCAGAAGACCATTTCATTGCAGGTGTTACACTCTGAATGAAATAGGAGCCTATTTTGATTCTGTGATCTGCCCAGGGATGACAGCATCATTTAATGTATCCATCAAAAGTTACTAACTTGATCATTATGGACTAGGGAATGGCGCATCTGACCTTTCTTTTAAATTACCATTGCAGACTTTTAATGGGTTTCTCAAAAGTTATTGTTATTAACATGGATATTACAGGAATAAAATCAGCCCCTTACAGTCAGTTATCACAGTGCTTAAACAAAACTGATATCTGCAAACAGCCTGCTGAGGTATCAAGAACTCTCTTGTTCCTAAAGGAAGACTTAGATGGAGACAAATCTATTGACTGGTAGAGATAATGGTAAAGATTTCACTAGAGTTAATCAATTGTTTTCAATGGGACAGAATTTTACAGCGTGTCCTGTGGTTAAATGGGCACAAGCTGATCTTTTGCATCTGCCACGGCTGCTTTGCGTGTGATGGATGTCGGCTCTGAGGTGCGGGGCACTGGGCTGTCCCACATGCTGTGAACCTGCAGCTATTATCCTCTGAGGTCCTGCAGCCACATATTAGAATTAACGTCACATTTACTGCCAAGGTTAGCAAGCAACACAAGGGAACAAATTCCTAAGCCACTGTGAACTGAATTTTTTTTGAAGATGCCCCCTGTCACATCCACCTCTGTTAGTTTGCTATTAATCTTTCTTTGGTGCTCCCCCCACGAGGATCAGTGCTCCAGTGGGTCTCACATCTGCTGTGTATATTTTATTTTTTAGTCACTGGAGGAAAAACTACAGTCGTGGGTCTGGAAAAGGTCAGGTCACTTCTGGAAGAGGTGCAATACACACAGCAGGGATCAGCGGTTCCCTAAGGATGTCCTCTTGCAGCATGTCCCAGTCCCTGGTCAGAGGCCCAGCCCCAGGTTCCAAACAAGTGTTTGTGCTTTGGCCTTTCCTGGGAAGAAAGCAGGGCGTTTGGATGGGGTGCAGAATTTTGTTATAACAGCCTCCCACTTCTCATGGTCCCTGGGAAGAGTTCTCAGAGCCCTGAGTGCCCTCTGAGGGGCCACTACTCCTCTGTACTCCATTCAGTGTGCTAAGTGCCACCTTGTGAGCTACAGTACCATTTACAGAAATCAATGTAGAATTAAGTTAGTAAGCATGTGAAATTGGCTACAAATAGCAAAGGCATTCTTCCAGGGAGGATTCACATTTTTTCTATCATGCCATAGTTTCCAGCTATTATTGTCATTTCTTAAGTATAATTATATCTAGTTGGTGCTAAACTGAGTTTACAACCTGTTGTAATGCCATGTTCTCATCTATTTTTCTGCCCCAGCAAGCCTAACTGCCAATAACAGGAAAAATCCACCCCATTTACAAAGAGAAAATCATTATACTTGATTCTACCCATACAGCAACTTAAATACCATAAATTTTAATACCGGGCA
Source organism: Edolisoma coerulescens (assembly GCA_013397115.1). Classification (NCBI taxonomy): domain Eukaryota; kingdom Metazoa; phylum Chordata; class Aves; order Passeriformes; family Campephagidae; genus Edolisoma; species Edolisoma coerulescens. Next base: position 3,534,587 of record VWZW01005507.1, read on the forward strand.
TTGCAAAAGGCACTTAGCTATGTGCTGTGCTGCCTCCACTGACTCAGGACATGCAATGACTGTGCAATACAAGTCACTAAAGACTCCAAAAGCTACTGGAAATGGAGCATGTCTGGACCTGTGGAGCACCGTGCCAATACTACGTGTTATCCAGCTTTTTACCTGGCAGTTGGCCAAACCCAATAAAACTAATTACCATGAGATGGTTTTTTACAAACGGAAACACTGCAGTTAGAGACAACCCGAGTGCTGAGCTCTGTGCAACAGGCAAACACCACTGCCAATTTTTTTTCTTGTGGAGAACGAGGTGATTTGCTCCTGCTCACTCCAACAGAGAAAGTTACAGCTCTTTCTTCGGATGTGCTGCTCCTGGGAGACAGCAGCAGAGAGGACCTGACTATCACCACTATGATAAAGATGATTCTCTTGGTGCACTGTACTGAAACACTTACTTGCAGATCCCCCTTTTCATTATATGGAATTTTTAGTTGCTTTTTGCAGATCATATCTTTTTCACACATCCTTCAATCTGCCACTGCTACAGAGTTTCATCCAGGCAGGTCCAACATGCAGACACAAAATATAGAGAATCCCACAGACTCCTTCACTGATGTAGGAGCTTTCTGAAAATCATCTACTCCCTGCCAGAGCTGTCGGATTTCACATCAGAGATGATCATGTGGTTCACGGTCTCACTGCCACTTGCTTTTGGCACGTGGCAGGGGGTCACTAGTGTGGCACAGAGCTCCTGGCATGGGGAGCAGAGGTCCAAGAAGAGCTGCTAAAGCAGCTCCAGTGCCTCCAGGCCAGGAGTGTTTGCCACCACAGCACATCCCAGTCTCACATCCAGGATTCTGTTGGCACCAAAAAGCACTGTTGATACTTACTCCGATCCTCTGAAAAATTAGTGGGAAATGAAAAACCAACAAAGAACAAGAATCTTCGCTCAGGATGACAAAACTGGGAAGATTATTTGATCAGGACAATAAATCTGTCTCCTTCATAGGCAGTGATATTTGGGATGGCACTGAGAAGCTGTTTTTACAGTTCCAGAAATTCTCTTTCTGGTCTGTGACTACAGACAACACTGTCACTGTTGGATACTCCCATCCCATCTCCAAGCTCATACCTAACTCACCTTTACACTACCAAACCGTATGACAGCAAAGTGGCTCCCTCACCCTGTGCCTGAATCCAGCCACGTGCTCAGAGCCTCCTGGCTTTGGGCTGGGGCTGCCCACTGCTCCCAACACATATCGTCAGCCGATGGCTTTTGGGGCAGAACACATCATTTGCTGCTGGAAAGGCAGCTGGAAGGCTTGGTACACTGAATCTATCATGTTGTTCTTTAAATTATTTGAGAATATTTACTGGGAGGTGCCAGCACAAGGCAGTTTTTCACTCCTTTTCCTTAGCTGTTGCCCCCATCCTAATGGACCCTGCCCTGAGCCCTCCTGGGAATCCATCAGAGACCTATCCTCTCCTGCGAAGACTAGCCTGGGAAACAGTGGCCGATAAAAGGCAAGAGGCATCACACCAAGTAAATGGCTCATTAATGACAATGTTTAGCATGAGACAGACACCAAAGGTCCTTCTCGAATGAGGGGATCTGTGTCTGACAATGTGTATCTGACTGTAGGGAGAGCAAAAAATAGCAAGGTATAAGGAAGGACACACAGCAAGGCTCCCAGGGATGCTTCTGCCCAAGAAGGAATCTTTCCCTGGGAGTCTACAAAAGCCATTCTTTGTCTCGCCTGCTGCCCCATTTACTCTGCTCCGTACAGGTCACGAGAAGTCAGCTTGGAATGTTCCGGCACAACTGAACACCACTTTCAATCCCCAGCCTCCAAAGGAGGGCGGGCACCACACTGCCACGGGCACTTTCAGAGCGGGGGACTCGGACCAGGATCTGCCACTTCTGTAAGGTTTCAAGGGCATTCCCTTCCTCCCAAAGAAGGTTGCCTGAGCAGATGACTGCACCATTTTGGAGCACCTCTCCCACTGCTGCGGGCACCTCTGCAGGCTGGGAGCACTTAGTCCACAGCTTCCACCAAAGTCATATGCATTTTGAAACACAGTGACTCTGCAGCCTTGGCCGAGGATTTCAGCTGCATTCCCCGAGCATTATGCTCACTGTGCTAAAAAGCACCTGCAAAGCAGTTCTTTCTGATATTTACTTTGTAAAATTAAAATACAGGGAGGGGAAAAAAAAATAGAAATCAGTGTCTTTCTGCTACCCCTTAGTTTGCGTAAGCAGTCAATGGTAAATGTCAAATGCCAGCAGTGCATTAGAAAAGGATCACACTGAAAAATTCTGTCTTCAAGGCCAGAGCCCAAACCCCTCACCAGCCCCAAAACTGCTCTAGTTTCTCACACAACATCCTACATTAGGAGCATGTACACTAATGCCTAATTTAGCCATCACAGCTCCAGGAGTGTGGGAGCCAGAGAGACTCCAACAGCACATACGCAGAGGGTTCTCTCTACACTGAATTTTAGGAAGTGCTCCCCTGCTTCAGACAGCTCTGCCCAGGTTCAAAGTAAGGAACATGGAATATTGTGAGATTCGAGCTCATTAGTGGAGCAGGTGGGGATGTCTGCAGCTGAATAAGCAGGTTTCTTTGGGAATAACATGAAACAGATGTCCTGTCTTTGCACTCCCTGAACATTTTCTGCAAATAAATTGCAAGTTCAGGGTTTAAGGCCTAGTCTGTCATTTATCTCTTTAGCAACTCCTCCTCTGTTTTCTTCTGCCTGTTTTCTTTCAGGGCAGAAAATCTCTTCTGTAATAAGATGACTTCAGGAGCTAGAGAGCAAAATCTGCTTTTTGATTGAGCACAGGAAATGAAGGACCCCCTGCTAAATGAGTTTACTGGTATTTCAGGTAGAGAATACCGGGAGGTGCTCTGCACATGGTCCAGGACAGACACACATTCAAACAACATCAAAGCTCACTGAAGAAAACCATCAACTAGGCTTTACTAAGGGGATTTCCTTTCAAGATATTTTCCCAAAAACATTTATTGTTCAGGCTGGGGAGGAAGTTGGGTTTTTATGTATGTCAAGTATAGCCTGCAAACTGCTATTTCAGCACAGCAATGCACTTACTCATATCAAATGTCTGAAATAGATGAAGGGACACTGGTTCTGACCCCATACCCCAGTCCAGGGAAATACTCAGTCTGGCCTAGAACCATATTTTGCCAAGAGATTACTTAAAGCACATGTTAAAGAGGCTTGATTCCCCTTCATTCAGGAACATTTTGCTTTGAAAGACCAAAGCACACAGCGTTTCACAAACAGGCAGTGTTCTGGGATGGCTCTGTTCGGAGACACTCCCAGTCTCTACCAGAAGGTAGCTATTGATCATCAGGAAGTCCCTATCACTTCCCATCTAGAAAGTCTCACTGAGATCCGTTCAGGTTTGGCAGCCAGCCCCCTTTGTCAAGGCCCGGGACATATTTAAAAAACATTACACAGATAATGTACGAGAGACTAAAACCAGCAACAAACTTCTAAGACTTACTAGCACAAAAAATGGGACTTACAGGTCTACTGCCTTAACCCACAGTGGTGTGCCTCTTCTGCCTGTGCTGCTGGGATAACCTTTCCTGTGTGCAATTCTCTTAATAATGTGCCTAAGTCAAAACTGTGCAAAAGAAACTTCCAAAAATCTCCACAGAGGATTAGCTCAAGTCTCAAGACAAAGAGGCAATAATTCACCCACTCCATCAGCGCTACCAGAAGTTAATGCAAAATAAATTCCATGGGAGTTTCCAAAAATGTCAGATGACAATAATACCTTAGTGAGGCAGAGCATATTTTATGCATCCTGTTCATTAGCTGAAAAGCCTGTCTGCATGACTGTTTTTTCTCATTTGAATTAATCACACTGTATATTAAGAAGAGACCTGCTGAGCTCTTTAACACATAAAGTATTTAAAAGATGTTATTAAAAAAGTTATTTTGGAAAATTGCAATTACACATCTATGCGTACACTTGCATTTATTGCTTCTCTTCCTGTCAGCCTGCGTCAAGCAAGAGACACAGGAGTGTTTCCACAGCCAGAGGTTTGGAGCCATGACAGGGACATTTACAGGGAATTAACAGTATTATCCTGGTGAAAGGCTACACATCTTCCAGCACAAGTTAGGTTTGGCACAAGTAGATTTGTCAAAATATTTCATATTAAGTTTATAGAGTACCTCAACTTTGATCTACATCCCAGTTCCAAACCCAGGAACCCAGAAAATCCAAGCTCAGCCTAGTCCATAAGTAGTGCCAACAACCTCAAACTGGTGCTGTGCACGGAAGCTCCTCTATGTGCAGCATCTCAGTTAGCCTGGAACCTTAAATATTTTAAAAAGCCCTTTGCAAGGCAACAAACCCAACTGTCTGTCTACCAATGCGCACCCCCTTATGTGAATTAAGTGCCATACTCAAAAGGCACTTCAACTTTTTGCTTTGACCTTCAAGCTGCTTTTTGTAGCTTGAGATTCTCTTCCAACTGATTCAATAAATGCAGCCATTGCCAGTTTATCCCCATTTACTCCTGCATCAGACAGCTCTTCTCCTTTCCTGATGTTCACCCTTAAACTATTTATAGGCAACAGCCTAAAACGTCCAGCCAGCCCCTAAAGTGAGACTTGGGCAGTGATTTTTGTGTACAGGACAAGTCTAATTTCTGCATATAGGGCTATCAACCTGCTACCATGATTAAGAGCAGGAGAATAGCAAAGTATGAATTCCACAGCCCTAACAAGTCTCATGAAATTTGTGAATCACAGCAGCAAACAGGTCTCACTCAGACCCCTATACACAGCATTGGTAAAGGTTGACACAAGGGCAGCAGTTCCAAGTGCTAAATGGATAAAGTGGCATCCCCAGCAGAATTTTTCTTCATTCATTGTCAGTGCATTTTTAGAGTCACCACATAACCCTGCCCACCCTTCCCCACAGGGATATCGGTATCAAGTCATTCGTCAGCAGAATATTGTCACATTTTACAATATCACCCTTGAGAGCTCTTGTACTTCACAGGACAGCGCTGGAAGCTATTGATTTTGAACCACTGACACAGCAGACAGCATCCCCCCAGCAGGAGAGAGGCCCAAGGTCAAACGCCTTCTTAAAATACACATTTGGCTACAGGAGTTTCAATAAGTTCAATAAACCATCAGGTAGCAACTAGCAGCACTATTTATAAATAACCAGCCTGTGCAGTGCTGACCCCTTTTTTATTTAATGAAATTTGCTTCCTCTTGTCAGTGTCAGGTATTTTGAGTCGGCAAAATGCTGTGACCTCTCCTACGCTAGAAATGAAACTGTGCATGAAGACTGCCATAAAATCCCAACACCAGCTCCTGGAAATGGCATGTATCTATTTAGGTAATATAAACAAGATGTCAAGTCTTTAGGAGAGTGAGCTGTTGGAGCAAGCACCCAACCTTCCCTAGACATTTGCACACCACAAAGAGGGAGTGAGGGAGCTCTTTCATTCAGCCTTCATTAAATAAATATTAGTCACGAGCAAAATTTGTGTTAGCGCAGCAGTGACAACAACTCATCCTGAATTAAGACATTCAGGAATTGAAACTCTCGCTCTTTGTGTATTTCCTAAAGAGAAAGAATTTCCTAAAGGCAGGATTTCTTGCACAGGAGCTATGCTGTCCCAGAGCACTGTGGGCCCAGCCAGGTCAGGGCTGGGCCTCAGCAATACTTCCCTTCTCTGAGCTCCGGTGCAGGACCAACATCCCACTGTGCTCAAGCCCCCACATTCCCTTAGTTCAGCATTGCTTCCTCCTCCTTATCCCAGAACTGGCAGGAGCTTTACCCACCACAGGCTGGCAAAAACTCATTTTGTGTTAATGGTCCCTTATTTCCCTAAGGAATTTCCTTACTTCTGTTCTTTATGCTGCAGTGGCAGAGGTAGGGATACCTTTTCCTCTTTCTGAGCTAGTTTGCTTAGCTGACCTTTAAATTCTCCTGCACCATCCATAAGGCAGGTAGGGGTGGGGAATCACAGCAAAAAAATCCGGGAAACATAAGCTCATCCCTTCAGGCCATTCCATATTTAGCAGCTCCCTGGTGTGCTGCTATGTTTCTAATTGCTGTTGTCAGAATATATGCAGGAGAGGGAGCTGCTGTTTTACAGAACAACCCTTCCTACCCAGGTGTGAAGTGTGGGATGTCAGCCGACCCGGAGCAGGAGCTGCCAGGGTCAAACACAGCACCCAGACTCTTCCTTCCTTAAGGGCCTGCCTCCCTGTACTCGCCCTGGAAGCTGCCTGGGTTTGTTTCCAGGCACTGCCCCCATTCTCACAGCAAGGGGTGCACTCCTGGTGGGTGGGTGGGTGCACATTTACAGTTACTACATTGCACGGGGACACTTTGATTTGCAAGCGAGCAGCGTTCAGTGACACCACACTGTAACGTGTATGGGGGATGGAGAGATAAGGAGTTATTACAAGGCAAGATTAAAACTCTTCGGTTGATGTGTATTGATTTTATTTTTGCCGTACTGCCTGCCTGATCATACATCTTCGCATTCCCACCCCGCTGCTGGGCAGGAGGAGGCACGGCTCAGCTGAGCCCACAGAGTCCGGCATATATCCGTGGAGCAGAGGAAAAGCCGCCGGCATCCTTGAGTGGTTACAAATTACAGACCTCTCACCAGGGGACCGGGCTGCAGCCAGGATCCAGCTTTCAGCGAGCCAAAGCCAAGCACAGCTAAATTACACTCAGCTGCCCTGCCAAACAGCCGCTGGAGCAGTCACGGCCTCCGGCAGGTCCTTGCCAGGGGCCACCGTGCACGTCCACCCACAGTGCCCCAGGCACGGAGGGGCCAAACTGCTCCCTGGCTGTCACATTTGGCCCGGGTTTAGCCCTGTCCACGTGTAACAGCCAAAATCTCCTCGGGGAGCAACAGACAAGAACTGCACAGCGCAAGTGCCGAGGGAGAGCTCCAGCACCTGCACACTCAGCAGCCACAGGTACTGCAGGGCTGCCTTTGCCACTGTGCCAGCACAGAAGTCCCTTTCTTTCCAGCCCAGATTGACCCGGGAGCAACTCCTGTGTGACCAAACAGCTCCCACCCCTCCCTGCTGACTGGAAAGCAGCAGATTATTGGAAAGCAGGAATTATTTTCAACCTTGTTAGCATTTGCCAAGCATCATTTCAACCCTAACATTATAGGCGTTTAATAGGGCCATACCGAAAGTCTTTGAACCTTGCAATCAATACAGCTGAGCCGCTGCACAAAATTTCCCATTGATCTGTGTTTCGCTTCATTAAATGTTAGTTTTACAAGCTTTGAAAATAGGCCTGCTTAAAATTGTTTAACAACCTGTGGCTGCATCATCAGCTCTAAACGGCCACGCAGCACTGACTGCAGGCTAACCCGCTAGTTAGTGATTTCTTGCCCTACAACAGTATCAAACTCACTTATAAAACCTGTGACGTGTTCAGCAATATTCCCTTTAAGCTCAAGGCACACTGATGCAACCACTTAGAGAAAGAGAGAGCACAGATAATAAAACTGAAACCCTGGGCCCACCTTCTTTGAACACCCAGCTCAGCTGCGGCCGAACTGCCCACCCTACAGGCCCCAAGGAGAGACTCCTGGAAATTCTTCAAACACTGATTTTTTTAAACATACCAGCTCCCCTGGAGCAAGCAGGCACGTGTTGTTGGTCACTTGGAGACCTCACAATCCTCAGGTAGACTAAGCCATGCAGATCTGCAGCAATAATAACGTGCACACCCAGGAAATTAATCATCAGTTCTGCTTTCTGGCTTCTCTTCCTTGATCCACTGAGTTAAGAGTGAAACACAAAACCTTGATTCCTGCCACACCAGGATGGCTGAGAGGATCTATCAAGCCCTTAGCACACAGGCAACGCTCTGCATGGGATAAATTATGAGGGCTGATAGCAAACCATCACCCTGCTACCACCACTAACACACAGTGTTACTTATCTTCTGGACAAGTGTAATATTTTAGTGCAAATGGGTTTATGTACTAGTATTTCCTCATTTCTATGGCCTTGCATGGCCAGCCTCTTTATTTTCACTTCCACAGCCAACAGCAAGTAATGGAGAAAAATATTGTACATTCATTACAGAGGAAAACAAAAAAAAATTCCACATCCATGATTCCTTTATGCTCTAGTTAAAGGTTGCACTTTCCTCCTCATTCTTGTCTCCTGCAACTTATTAAGCCCTTTGCCAGGATAAAATTCATGGCAATGCTTGGAGTAGGTAAAAATTTATTTACACAAACAACTGATAATATTGCACAAACCACCAGATAAGAACCAGCATTCTCAAAAATTTAAACACATATACATTTTTAAAGCATATCAGTAGCTGAGGAACTTGGTCACCTACCATGTGCAGACAGGCTGAGGCCTCCTTGCTTCTCCTGCCATCCGGGAGCTGCTTTTGCAAACGGAAACCTGCTCAAATGCTTTGGAAATTGCTGCTCACTGTTGCTTGTGCCGAGGGCTGCTGTGACAGTCCCGCACTGTGCCTGGCTGTGCTGCTCCCCTTCAGAGGGAGTGCTCCTGTTTGGGAACAGGGGGCTCAGAGAATCAGACCACATTTACAGCCCGAAAAAACAGCTCCCCTGTTCACCAGGCAAATAATTGGACATGGCAAAAGCACAGAAAACATTTTTGCATTGGTGCTCCACATGGCAGAGCCACAAGCTGGCCTAGGACCAAAACCTCCCAGATGCCACTACTGAGGTGTTACACTTCAGCAATCATTCATTCCGCTGCCAACAAATGGGCACTGTTAAAATTTTGAGGGAAACCTCTTTTGGCTGCCATGAGCTCCATGGCCAGGAGGGAGACATGCACACACAAATGCTGAGATTTGGAGGTCTGCACTGCACAGAGTGATCAAAACCACCCCTGCAACACATCCCAGGGAGGTTCACAGCACCCACTACAGCAAAGGCATTCAGAGAATTCTCCGTTGTGCGTTATTCCTCTCCCTCATCCACAGCTTTGCTTTGAGCCGTGCCAACAGCAGCGGCTGGGAAGTGGAACGTTGGACTCGGAGCTAAAGCATCACACAACGCAATGTTTATTGTCACTGTCTGCAGGAGAAATGCTGTTTCTCTGACAGACTGACATTCCTACACAAAACAAACATACTCCTACAGGATAAAAGGAGCAGGGAGCTGCTCCAGCCACTGCCCAGCATGACCTCACAAGGCCCAGCAGCCTCTGCCAACTTGCCTGGCACAGCCACAAAACCAACTCCAGCATCAAGGCAGGAAAGGAGAGGGACTGAAATCAGCTCTCAGCTGCAAAGTTTTATTCCTCTGAGCATCGACAAAACACAGATGGTCTTTTCTCTGAGTGAAGACCATTTTGCACCTGGAAAACTCCAGTCAGGAAGAGAAACCAGAAGGCAAAGGGGAGAAATCTGTTCATGCAAGCACTTTGCTTTGCAAACAGAGCTGTACCCCTCTAATCAGCAGCAAATGTTCCTGTGCACAGCAGGACTATGTGCAAAGCAAACCTGTCTCTCAAAGAGATGAAGGCATTTCTTCGTGTCAATAAATATTTGACATTGATGTAAACAAAAAACCCCAAACAGACACCTATTGGAATGTTTCAAATTGAGGGAAAATGTGTTAACAAAAATGGTGTTAATGAGGCTGTTTAGGATCTACCTTTCTTTTCTGAAATTATTCGAAGGACTAGGGCTGAAGTCAGCAGCAGATTGGAGGGACCTTCCCTCAGGAGCAGAGTTCAAACAGCAGGAGTTTTCTGAGCAGTGTTCCCAAGCAAAAGCCACCAAGCATTCCCACATGCCTTCCAGTAGTACCACAGCAAATAACACCACATACTAACGTGAACACTAAACCAAGACCAAATAAACTAAGCCTGCATTTTAGCCCCAGGCTCCACTAACCCAGAGTAAACCCCATACAGAGTTACACCTGTCTGCCAACTTAGAAGGTGAAATTGATTTTTAAACCTTTTTAATCACTACATGTGACAATTTCCATGTAATTTACTCACTCCTCAGGAAATCGCAACAGACACGCCAAAACAAGAATAGAAAATGCATCGTTTTGAGGTAATTTTCCAGTCATTTATACCCATGAAATCCCAGTTAACAGGACTGTGTCTGTAAAGCAGCAATAGAAACATGAAGGGATTTGGGCCTTTTTTTTTAAGTGAATATCTGGTAAACCAGCATTAATTTTCTGGTGGGTTGGAATATTGTACAGATGGCTCAAGTAATTGAAAACAGAATAAAAACTTGGGTTTGTGTGCAGTTATAGTTCAACACTGCAGTCAGTTCTCCTGCCCTTTGGCCATCTTTATGTATCTGAAAAGAATAAAAACTCACAGGACACACCTGAGCAGAGAGTTACTTTGGTTATACATATATATATAAATCCCTTAATTTATATAATTTCAGCTCCTCGTGTTCAGGCCACTGGAATTCTGAGGCTAGTAATATGTGAAATAGGAATTACAAATGTGGTTAATAGGCAGTTTAGCCAGAAACCTTTTGGGGAGAATATTTAATTACTCCTAGGGAAGAAAAAGAAAAATGTCTGCCTAATATATCCTCCCCATCCAAACAAATAGCACAGGGTAATTAGACTAAACATCTTTCCCACCTGCAATCGCTGATTTATGAACTTTTTATATATTTTCTGTGATGACAGAAAACTATAATGCAGCAAATATGACTTAGAACCCGTTTCTTATAACACGCATTCAGAAAGTTTTCCTCAGTCTTTGACACCAACAGCTGCTGAGTTACCCACGGGCACAGGTGGAGGCACACATTATTTATCTAGATTCCATCCAGCCCAAGAAAACTCTCCCTCTATGACACAAAGGACTGGAAATCTCTAAATTCAACTTTTTTTTTTTTTTTTTTTTTTTTTTTTTTTCCTTCATGATNAGAGAGGGGAGCTGTGAGGGGAGATGGCGGAGATGGGACTGGGAAGGGAGTTGTGAGGGAAGATGGTGCCGTGAGGCGGGAAGAAAGGAGTTATGAGGGGAGAACGGGGCCATGAGGAGAGAGAGAGTAGAGCCGTGAGGTAAGATGGGAGTTGTGAGGGGAGATGGGGCTCTGAGGGGGCTGTGAGAAGGCGGGAGGGGCTCTGTGAGGCCGGTGCTGCTCCCGCCGGTTCCCGCCGTCCCGGCTGCGCCATATGGAAAAACCCCAGTGTGAAAAGCAGCCCCGGGGAGCTCAGGGGACAGAAACACCCCCCGACAACCCCTACCCCGATCCCGGGGCAGAGACACGGGCAGGACCAAGCTCTCGGTCCCTTCCTCAACCAGGCCAGGACGTTTCTGACNCCAGATCAGTATTTCTTGTGTTTATGGCGAGTACCTGTGCTGAGAGTGAAGGCCCGGTCCCGGCGGCGCTGTGAGGGGAGAATGGAGCCGTGAGGGGAGAGAGAGGAGTTATGAGGGGAGAATGGGGCCGTGAGGGGGGAGATAGGGGAGTTGTGAGGGGAACGAGGGTAGCTAAGGGGAGAATGAGGCCGTGAGGGGGAAATGGGACTGTGAGGAGAAAGGGGAGAGTTATGAGGGGAGAATGGGGCCGTGAGGGGAGAGAGGGGAGCTGTGAGGGGAGATGGCGGAGATGGGACTGGGAAGGGAGTTGTGAGGGAAGATGGTGCCGTGAGGCGGGAAGAAAGGAGTTATGAGGGGAGAACGGGGCCATGAGGAGAGAGAGAGTAGAGCCGTGAGGTAAGATGGGAGTTGTGAGGGGAGATGNTGGGGCTCTGAGGGGGCTGTGAGAAGGCGGGAGGGGCTCTGTGAGGCCGGTGCTGCTCCCGCCGGTTCCCGCCGTCCCGGCTGCGCCATATGGAAAAACCCCAGTGTGAAAAGCAGCCCCGGGGAGCTCAGGGGACAGAAACACCCCCCGACAACCCCTACCCCGATCCCGGGGCAGAGACACGGGCAGGACCAAGCTCTCGGTCCCTTCCTCAACCAGGCCAGGACGTTTCTGACTGAGACCTGAGCGTCAATTAATTCATCGAGATCAAAGATAAAACCTTGTCAGCGCCAGTCTGGGCACCGATGGCTGGCTGCCTCTTCTCTCCATTGTTCCTTTTTCCTGCTAAGGTATTAGCAGGGAAAAATTCAAGCCCGCTGTCACATGGAACTATTCTCCGAGGAAAGGCAGCTTCAAAAGAGGTGAGAGAAGCAGCTGGGAAAGCCTCAAGTCGTCTATTTTTCATTTATTTGTATTTTTTTTTTGCCAACTGCTCATTTTTACACCTGAAAACGTCTCCGAAGAGCTTTTAAGAGCAGCACATTTATTGCTCTCTGCTGGCACATACCTGCCTTCCCATCCAGCTCACTTTTCCATCAGCGCTCGCAGAAACATTTTCCTGGACACAGGAAAGTTATTACTTAACATAAGCACATATGGATTATGGATGCTCTGTATGGATATTCCTGCAGTTTCCATTCTGCCAGGGTACCAACACAACTTCCTCCCTGCCTCTTTGGCTTTGTTTGTCCATGGCTACAAACGTGGATAAGCTGCTCCAAGACACCCCACACATGCCGGAAAAGCACAGGAGGAAACGAAAATCTCCTGTCCATGTTTAGCAGCATAAAGTGAGAGTACCCAAGCAACACATCCAACCCCCAAACTACTCAGTGCAAAACTCTGAAATCTCCAGTGAGAAGCCAAAGAGATGCTGCAAAACAGCCACAACAGGCTTAAAAATAAAAACCAAAAGGAAGTGTGAAAATCATACCAGAAAGAAAGAAAAAAAAAAAGTCACACTCTTTTAACATCAGAACACACAAGAATGCTCCTAAGGAAGGCTTTAAAATAAGTTTCATAATTGGTTGTGATTGAAGAAAAGGCCTTATTCATCACACCACTCATCTTGCACCTAATTGTATGCACATGCTGGGGTTCCAGCCTGAAGCAATGGGTTAATTCTCAAATTATTTCACAGGATCAGAACTACTTTTTTTTTTTGCCCAGGAAATTTAGTGTTAATGTAAAGCCCATCAAGACATGCTATTTCATAATTAATACTAAATAAAAAGTGAATTCTCTCCTTTGTCTAAATAGTTTGCTTTGGCTCAGCTAGGAACAGCAATTAGCAGGACAGCCTCCCTGAACACATTTGATCTGCTACAGGGTTTCCTGCTGTGGATCAGAGGAACAAACCTGATTTCACACAATCCATGGGGCTTATGTTGGCTGGATGTGCTGTAATTAAAATGAGCTTTTCTTTTTTTTCCCCCCCAAGGGCTTTGTTTATCTGCTTGTGCTTTCTCACCAAGAGGCACGCACATACCTAATTTAGCAGTTCTGTTGATTTACACTTCTGCTCTTTACCAGCTCCCTTTGTAGCATTCACTGTTTGTAGTTTGGTGCAGAAACTGGGACCTGTTGTCACTGGTGTTATTGGTCTGTTTTATTAGCAGAAGTAGAGGAACAGTTCCCATGGAAACATTTCCATGTTTCATGTCCTGCTTTTCCTGGGATTCTCAAGGTTGGGTAGGGTGGGCTCTGGGCCTTCCTAAATGGGAGCATGAAGCAGTCTGTGGAGACTTCCCCTTCAGGAGGGGGAGGAAAATACTGTATTTTTAGATTGTGTATTTCCTCTCTTATGAAGTCTAATGCCTGTGAAAACAGAGCAGCTCGACAGCCCCATGCCATTGATGTCCAGGCCAACTCCCACCGCCCTGACAACAAACCGGATCCTCTTTGCAAAGGCCACCTCCAAACCCAAGAGAACGGTTTCCTTTCACTCTGACCTTTACGCTTAAGCTGTGAGTGAAGCTATGGTTTACCGGGGCTCAGCACACTGGCCTGAGCCAGGATGGTCCTGTGTCACACCAGGGACTTCCAAAGGTTCTTGAAAAAACACCCAACTACGCCATCAAACCCCTCCTGCTCCACAGTGGAGGCATTCAGGCCTGGGAACAGCACTGCTCACGGGCCAATCCAATTTACCTAGAGTGATGATAAAATGAGAACGAAGTCACCTGTGAAAGGGCTAAACCACCTTCTCTCTCTCACCCTGCCTTTCTCTCGGTGCTTGCCACACACAGCTGAGCTCATTGCAAATAGATTGTCCCACATGAATGCAGCACAAGATTCACCTGCAGCTGCCTGGATCCTAGCAGGACAGGTTCCCGCCCCCCTTCCCTTTGTCCTCTTTCTTTCCAGAAGCTGGAAATGGACTCCCAGTGTTATTTTTTCCATATCTTTTTTCTTCTCCCATCTGCAGACTTACAAATATTTTTTAAAATCTATTTCAACCCATACACAGTTGTGGAGGGAGGGGAAAATCCAGAGAATCTTCAAACTTCACAGCCATGACCAGCACTTTGAAGAGATCATTATAACAAGTTCTCATCTGAGAGGAGAGTAATTATCATGTTCTAACAAACACATTAAATAATTCAGCATTATTATTTAGGCACTTCTTTGTGAACCAGGTGTTTAGGAAGCTGTTTCAGACAGAAGCATGTGATGCAGTCCCTGGGGTCCTTCCCCACCAGCCGGTAGCATGAGGAGAGCCACTAATGCTTGGACTAGGCTGGAGCTCCCCAGAGCCAGACTGCAGCCCTTATCAATATCACAGGACACTATGGTTTTACTTATTTCTCATCATCCCCATCAATATTTCTCAGTTTTTGAATTACTCACACAGAACTGTCTGAGCCTTCACAGTTAACACAGATAAAAGTAAGGTTTCTGTCTCTGGTCCATGTTCTCTTAAGCTTTTTGAACAGTCATATTTTCATTTATGTAAGAGTATTCAAAAGTTAATTTTCCTTCACACTAACATCTTTGTGTTGCTTGACCCCCACCAAATCCCATGTAGTCTTGCTAAGCCTTCCCCTCCTCTCTGACCTTCCACACATTGAAAATCTCAACCATGCCATGCTAATTCTGGGATAAAAAAAAAACCAAACAGGAGAAGTCTGGAGCTACCAAGGAGGAGGAGAAGGAGCTTTTTCTTTAAGAGTAATTCCTAGCAAGATGATTTGCTCATTCCTCCTTTGGCAGTCCTTCCCCCTCACTCCCAGCACTGCAAACGTGAGTTGCCAGCTCTGGCAAACACCACCTCACAATTCCCTCCTGGGCCCGACCACATATGCTAGAAAGTACCATAACCCCAAAGCAGCCCAGCAAATTCCTGTTTGCTGGTTGATTAATTAATGTAGAGCCTCTATTTATTCACTCCAGGCAGAGCTGCTATCAAGTCAGCTGTTCTTACCTTTGGGATCTTGGATGACAAGAGTTGCAGTTCAGTGTTGGTTTGGGGACGTTCATGGCTGGGGTCCCCGTGTGTGTGGTTCACCTGAGCCTGGAAAACACAAGTGTGGAGATAGACGGAGATTTTGGCATTCCATACCCAGCAGCTGCTCAAAATAAAGGACAGCCTCATCAAGGCTTTTTTCCACTTAAAAGTGGCAGGGGAAAAATGGCTGAGCTATTTTCTTCTCTATTGAAGTAGCGAGATCAGTGTAAAGAATTCACACCACCTTGGGATTTCTTGCAAAGAAACACTTGGAGAATTAAACAAACCAGTGCCCTGGCAGGGCTGCTATTTGTTGGGGAGGCAACACAGAGAGCCCGAGGGCATTCAGTGTTTGAGAGGTTTGGGTAGCACAAAGGAGGGCAGGGCCAGGCACTGTCCCCAGGCCACAGAGGCTGTTTGGGCTGGCTCTGCTCAAAACATTAGAAAGGGCACTCTGGCTTCGTGCCACGTTCATAAACATGTCCATCAAGTGCAGCCTTTGGGGAACAGGCTCTACTGAAACCAGTCACTTGCTGAAAACAAAGTGCTATTCTTTACCTTCTAACCCTTCAGCAAAGCAGCTTTTCTGCAGTACAGAAGGTAAAATCCACTCCATACATCCACTACACAAGTGCTATTTAAAATTCACACGCACAGTGAATTGATAGTTCATTCAGGCTCAGCTCAGATCCTGGGAAAGGCCCCGTAACACCATGTGCAAATTTTCAACCAAAGCAGAATTCTGCTAAAAACAACTGCACAAAGAGTCCACAAGGCTTGGCACAGTCACATTTCACTGAAAAAGGCTTAACCACAGGGGCAGGGAGCAAGACAGATGAGCTGAAGGTCCCCAACTACAGCAATTTTTATTCATTAGTACAGAGGCATTTCAGCAGGCTACAGACCCCCCCCAAGGAGCACCGACCCCCTTCTCCACACACTGCCCACTTTCTCCTCTTAGGAAGGTACACTTTAAGGAGTCCCCATGGGATTTATTAGCTTCAAGATATTGATTGTGCTAAGTACCTCTTTTCTTCAGAAAATTTAGTGAAAGTTCTCTGCTCTGCAGTAAGAGCCAGCCCTTTCCCCTGGCCCACAACGTGGGGGCACATGAGGCCACCAACAAGCTGTAGGACACTGCCAGCCTCCCCCAGCCCCACCAACACCCCTTACCTGAGCAAGAAAACTCCAAGAGCTCCACGTTCCCCTGGCCTCACCTCAAGACTGCTCTGTGAGGAGGGGAGGAAGAAGGAACTGGCACAGGTGTCCTGGGGCTGCAAACGCAGCACAGCTGAGGACTGAGCGAGTTGCACCCGGTCACAGCCCCCTGCACAATCACACACAGCTATTCCTCGTTTAGCAGAAAACAGAGAAGCAACTTCACATTGCTGGGACTTTTTAAAGACACCTGGCAAGAAAATGAAGAAAAATGCACAGCATGTAGCTAATTTCTCAACCAAGCAGGAAACATTTCCAGCAGCTCCTGCCTGCAAGCCCAAGCACTCAGAGATTCAGTCAGTAAAGGAGAGCAAACAAGGGTGGGATTCTATAATTTATTACCATTGCTAAGATGAACACAATACTTGATACCCCATCGTATGCAGAACTGTAAAAAAATAGTTTTAATACAGTATCAAAATTTACACAAGTGTAGAGTCAAAAGACCAGTGTCCTTCGCTTGGCTCCTGCACGTCCAGAGTGCAGGCACAAGTACAGGTGTTACAGCTGTTCATACATACAGAGAGATAGGAATACAACAATTGAAATTGAACTCTGCAAACAATATAGGGGAGAAAACAACATGGAAAGAGAACAAACAGCTGTCCGGGCTGGGGGTTCTATCAGAAACCACGCAGGAGGGCAATGGTTCAAAACAGAAGGCTGGGTTCTGCATTTCCAACTCAAGGAGAAGCAGTGAACGGGAGTTTTGCCCGAGAAAGTAACGCTGGATCAGAGGCCTTACATGGAATGGTACCAAGTGAAAACAACAACAGAAACCAATAGAATTACTGCTGCAAATTAACACACTTTTTCTGAAGACAGATAGCAGATTTACA
Organism: Edolisoma coerulescens; assembly: GCA_013397115.1. Taxonomy (NCBI): domain Eukaryota; kingdom Metazoa; phylum Chordata; class Aves; order Passeriformes; family Campephagidae; genus Edolisoma; species Edolisoma coerulescens. The sequence continues at coordinate 3,551,916 of VWZW01005507.1, forward strand.
TCATACTCCTATATAACAAAGGATTGTACAGCAACCGAGCTACATTCCACTGCAAATAGCCCACGGATACAGTCCAAGCTCAGAAAAACAGAAGTTCTGACTTTGGCTCAAATCTTAGTAACCAAGAACAAACCAGAAACCCAGGAATTGTTGCATTCCTATATTTTTTTTTATTAATTTTTATTAGTCTTTTTGATACTCAGCTATGGTAAAAAGTTAAGCAACAGCATTCAGTCACAAGCCTGTTGCACATTCATACATGAAACTATCATTGCTTTAAGATATACACAAAATATCTATCGTTGTAATTCAATACACACAACTAGGATCATACACAGAGATAAAAATAAACTAAGCACATCTAGGGCGCCGTCTGGTCAAATCTCAGGCAATCTGAACAAGAGCTTTCTGCCTCATAATAATGAAAGACATGCTCTGAGGATACTAAAACCTTTTTCTTGGAAAGAATGCTACAGTGGCAAGAAAAGCTTTTTTTATAATGCAGTGCAATCTTTTAGATCCTTGTAGGCTCTTGTTAAATAAACCAGCATGTCTCTAAATTAAACAGTAGAAATTAGCATCCTGACAATCGGAAAATACTTTCCAAAATAAATTCTGATGGAAATCCTGACTTGAGACCTGTAATAGTGATGCCTAAGTATTCTGTTCATTAAAGGGCCGTTCATTAAACACCTTACACCTCTTCAGAAGATGTGCATCAAAGTGAATCGAAAAGAAAGTTATCTTGACTTTCATTTAGAAAGAAACTGTGGATCACTACAAGTACTGTAGTTATGCTACACTACCGGCTGGTTAGGACTTTATGGTCTTTTAGCACCTCCAAAGGCAGGTATTCTACCAAAGCAAAAAAATCACCTGGAAATTGCCTAAGCACCATTAACGGGTCCTTTTCAGACTGAAGTGTGAGTTACTAAGAAGCGACTTTCTCAAACCTGCGGAGACCAAAGGCACAGTTTATCAGTGTCTCTCCAGTCTGCTGAAAAACCCCTCTTAAATCCAACGGAAAACGCGTTCAGACCTACGAGAGATTCACTGTAACTAACCAAAATAAAACTTATTTCGCGTAACGCCTGCAGAATCCCAAGTATCTTTTGGCTAGGATGGCGATACCTCAGTGCTTCTAAGGGTGGAGTGTTGCAGTGAGGGTGCAGCGCTTCGTTAGCCGGGATATTGGAGCAGCAGGACTGGGGGACACTGCCACACGGCTCCCCGCCAGACCCCTGTGCAGAACGGCCCCCCTCTCCAGCAGTCTCTTGCAGTGCAGACCCCCCGTCGTCAGCTGGGAATTGCGGCGGACACGGGCAGCTCCTCCCCTCTCCTGGGCAGTTCAGACTCGTGCTCTTCAGAGAGAGGACGTGCTCAGGGCCTCTTACATAGGTCCTTTATACTGATTTCCTGACAAGTGCTGTCTAATTCCAGGGCACGACCCTGCAGCATCTCCAAGTTTCCTCCACACAACCTAGAGGGAGGGATGGAAAGAGAGCTCATTATCCCCAGAGTTCAGGAGCACTGGCGTTCCTATGGACATGCATCTGGAATGCCACAGCTCGGAACACACACCATGCAGCACAGGTAGGACACAGGGGAGGGACACACAACAGGAGCAGAGACTGTCTCCCACGGGACACAGCATTGCTTCTGAACACAGAAAGCACATGCTGCCAGGTAAAAATGATTAGAAACAGGGACACATGAACTGGCACGTGCATCACGGGGATATTTTATGCTTCACACACAAGACCGAGGGTGTTTGCAGACCTCAACAGAAACTCTGCCCAACTATTTCCCCAGCCACATCTCTTGTAGAATGTGACTCAGAAGCACAAAGATCCATCCAGAGGTGTCTAAATGTCTCCAGTTTAAAAACCACAGAGCACTGTACTCCCTGTACTTCAAAGCATTTGCTTGTTCGCTTAAAACCAAGCAAGGCATTAGGAGTGTTTACTCCACTAGTTCTTTCTTGAGGCGAGAGGAATTGTGCCTGCAGTCACTGTGCTACACTGTGCTTAACACCCGTGTTACAATGCCAGAATTAAAAAGGCAGAGAAGTGATACCCCCCAACATTTAGGGAAGTATTTTATAATGGTTTATAGAAAGGTTGATGGAATATGAGCACAAGAACAGTAGCTTATGTCATGTCCCCAGGCCTCTCAGGGACCACTAGAGACAAGAATGGTGATTCCTATCAATTGTACTGCAATTTCAGATTATTTTTTTGTAACTGCTATTAAATCACCCATTAATCTCCAGGCCAACAGCAATATGACTGCCAAAAAAGGTAAAAGCTGTTTTCCATTGTCATCATTCATTATTTGTATTTTACCAGTGCCTAAAGTCCAGCAGTGAACTGACACTGCATTAGCTGGCACTGAATAAAGACAAAGGAGCTGGATCCTGGGAAGATGACATCCTGAAAGGGGAGTTCCTAGAGCTGGTGAGCAAAGGCAGAACAAACCCAAGGTCCTACTGTGATTCGGTGCAAGAGATGGGAAAATAACCCAGTTTCTCTGAGCCTTTCCTGAAGAAAACCTGAGCGTCAGCATGAAAACCAGAAATACTTCAGACTGGAAGCAACATGACTACAGTGTTAAAGCACAGGGCCAAAGCCAAGTCTTTAAAGGGAGCTGTCTTTAACTCCAGCAGGTGGGCATGACCCAAAGCCTGCAAACTTGCCATATGACCAGGATCTTGCAGCCAGAAATCCCAAGTCACCATCACAAAAAACATGTGTGCTTTAGGTACGTTTGCCGTGCAGTGAAACACTGCAGTGGTGAGAGCATGAAAACTGGGGGTTCAGTGACACCTCCCAAGCTGGGGGTCTGCAGCACAGCCAGGCTGGATCTGACAATTTTTTCCAACATCTACTTCCTGATTTTCCTAACTTAATACTGTCAAAGAGGAAGGTCTCTTGGACAGCTTTTGTGAGAAGGCACATTGCACCTACCCATGACTTTCAACAATTTTTCTTGTCAATAAATATTAAGACGATATTTACCAAGCAGCTAACGCTGACACAGTAATAAACTAGGAGGTGACACTTCCCAAAGTCCTTTATTTCCAGCTGAATGGGTGACCCCAGATTGCTAGGAAGGGACAAACCCATACAAGAGAGCCCATGTCCTAAGCACAAGTGACAAGTTGGGGTCAAAATATCACTCAAAATCCAAATTTCAGCAGAAACCTCAGCTAAAGGACAGCTGTGAGGCTCACGATGCAGCCATGGAGATTCTTTTTTAGCAGCAGCAGTATTCCAGCCCTGTGGGACTCCGTGAGCAGCAGGAAATACCCATGGAAATCTCAGCTCCCTGAGCCCTCCTGCCCAGCTCCACCCTGATCCCAGCTGGTGTATCCCACCTTCCCCTGGGCTCCCTTCCCAAGTGAATTGCAAACAAAACTTCCCAGTAACCTGAGGGAAATATGAATAACACCCCTCCAGTCCTAATCCAGACATTCCTGTGCTTTGGAATTACCCCCATGCTCACTAATACACCATGAACACCTCTAAACCTGCTGCCACCTGTGTGTAAACCTGCTTACATTCTCCTAAGACACTACAAGTTTATAAATACAAAGCAAAAACATTCCCAAATACAGTGTTGATGAGGAGGCACCAATTCCATATGCACACCCTGAGGGGAGAATTCCCACCTCTGTTATCTTAGTAACATACCAGCATGATCATATAACACCACAAAATTCCTACAGCATGAATTCCACATCCATATTTGCGCTCTGCAATATTTTGGTACCAGATTGCATTTTGGTACCAATCAATGCCATGCATCAAAATTATGGAGCTCAAAATGAAACTTGTCATTGTTCCACTGTTTTCACAGGCAAAACGATGCCATGGCAAATGTTTCCTGTGAAACACCCACAGTGCATCAGGCTGCAGCTAAACACTGAGTTACAGCCTGGCAGGAACTGCAAGGAGAATGCAAAAGAAAAGAAACATTATAATCAGTTCATCACAAATCCTCTGTGCTTTGAACATGGACTGGGTGGGTGTAAGCAAAGACAAAACCAGAAAGGAAATAACCAACTATTTAAAAAGTATAATAATATATCAATAGTCAAATCAGGCACGGATTATAAAAGTCAGAGGAACAGGGAGCATTTCAATGCCAGCAGCAGAGCTTTGAGTGGCTGGGGAACAAAGGGATAAGGTGGGATACAAGTATATATTTGAGATTTACACAAATGAAGTGATAATGTCAAATTGAGCATTTTAGAAGTGGCATTACTTACATCACAAGAATTTTTATGGATTACTTTTAAATATGTATGAGTTAGAAACTGGGTTTTTATCCATAAATTACAAAGGAATATCGTAGGCAGAAAAATACATAGGGGCCATTGTTCAGGTGGGGAAACTGAGGCTGCCAGGCTTCATCACACTTGCCAAGTTTTATTCTTATGAAGGATAAATTCAGGTCAGCTGAGTCATACAGTACTTTATCCCTGATATATTATACACATAGATTTTTTTGATCAATACTAACCCACACATTAACACTACAGTGTTCCTAATGAAACAGTAATTGCATTACAGAAACAGTAATTGACTTAATTTCCATATAAAATCTTCAAGGGCGTACTGTCAGCATTTAAACAAAGATTACTTTGCATCTTCAGGTGTTTCCAGGTTCAACATGGAATATAAAATTAAACACCTTAAACTTACACTGCACATTTTTTTCCAGCTGTCTCAGTGCAAAGTCAATCCATGTGGAGCACCATAAGCAGTTTGGTCAGAGACAACTGGAATGGGGACACACACGTGGCAACTTCTTCCAACCATCCTGTCTGACGGAGCAGGTCATGGAAGAGCCTTACCTGAGCAGCTGCATGGCAAAGCTCTGAGCTTGTTCCCCACTTTCTCCACCAGCAGGAGGTTCCAGGCAAGTTTTTCCTTTTTTTTAAAATTTTTTTTCAGAGTCAGGGAAACAACAGCACTATTTTAACAACTACCTCCTCTGTTTTCTAATGGAAATGTCCCTTTAAAACACATTCCTGCTCTTTAGATTTAGCCCACAAGTGGGCTGCACTAACAATGAGGTTTTATAACAGACACTATTTCTTTGTTGCAGGAATTCCAAATTGCCAAATTTGTACTGAAAAGCAGGCTCCTGGTGCTGGCTGGTTCTTCCTCCTGCACCTGATTCTGCAGTGATGCAAGGGGCAGCTGTGCATTCCCCAGAAAGGTGGGATCAAACCCATATGCCTCGCCCTGGGAAACAGCAGGGTCTGCTCCCTGGCTGGGGATGGGGAAGTTGGGCAGTCTGTGAGCTGACAGCTCACTTTCCATTTGGATACAACACTTCATTTATATCAATTGCTGCAGTACCTCCTAGTGAACTTAAAGCTCAGCTTTCATATCATATTGAACTAAACCCTGTGTATTTCTTATCAATCCATTTCAGCAAGCAAAGCATCAGCTGTTGTTCCAGTATTTCACTTACACGGACCAGCTGTTATTACAGGTTGTCAAAAGCACCTTGTTAAATGCTCCATTCAGGGAAGAGCCTTTGCCAAGGGGTATTTTAAGACAACTACAAAAGGCTTTTTTCCATAATGACACATGATCTCTTGACAAAATTACCCAGCATAGCTTTATTTTCTAGGCAGCAGCAGGTGAAACACATGGAAGATGCAGAGAGGACCTGGAGCACTCTGAACCAGGCACTGCTCGGGAGCTGGGAACGTTGTACGAGGGTGAGATCAGTGCACTCCTGGGCTGAGGGCTGCTGGCAGGGACGTGGCTGGGGTGGCCATCGCGGAGGGGACCTGCCACTGAGGGCACGAGGAGAGGGGCTGGGGCACTCTCTGCTGCCTCTCCCCTCTGGATACCAGGAAAACAGGCGAGGTGGCTGCGGGGAAGCGCTGCTGTGCCCGGGGGTTGTGTTACAGGAAGGGATCCGATTGCTGTAATCTGTGCTCGGTTCACTTGCTTGAAGTGCAACGGAGGAGAAGCCAATGTCACCCAGCCTGAGGGAGACAATCACTCCACGCAGGAACTCGGATGTCCAGGCAAGCCAACAGCACTGCTGAGCTCAAAACCAGAGCAAATGTCTACAAAAGGCCCTTCCAGAAGGAGCGCAAACGTCCCCCTCCATGTCCCTGCAACACCTGCAGAGGTGGGGAGTAACACCCGCTTAACCCAAAGCAGGTTAGGAACGAGTGAAGCACAGGAGAGAAGAGGTGCACAAAGCCCCAAACAACCACGGCTGAGCCAGCACTGGGAGAGAGGAATACACAGTCCTTGCTCTCTGCTCAGCTCTCCCTCAGTTTTACTCCCCTCCAGAGGAACATGGACACCACTGGCGCCTGTACGGCAGTGGGACAGTGAGCTCAGCCACTTGTCTCACGTCACCCCATAAACCTTGGAATCTTGTAACACTTTCTAAGTTTCCTTAATTGCAACAGTTTTACTGCTGACAGAAGTGAGAACTTAAAGCTTTACCCCCCTGATTACTCATGTCAATTGCTGTGTATCAATGCCACACAGGCCTTTGCAATCCATCCCTGACTTCAGGGTAAAGCACATCCGTTCCCAAGGGAGTTTCAACGCTGACCTTGGGATTGTGGTCTTTGCTATTTTTAACACAAATATACTCTGTGCCTTGGCTTTATCTCTGCATTAAAGTCTTTCTCTCTGCACGGGTTACAGGAATCCCTTGTATTCCACTGGAGCACAAACATGCATCCTCAATGAAAGACTTCCTTATTCAGCAAAACACCACTTCCAGCTTCAAAGAAAAACTACAAGTGTAAGTAATGTGGAGAGCAGCTACAGCTGGAATCAACACGGCTGTGAGGGCTGGGCCCTGCCCAGGAAACACACAGTCCACAGATGCAATGAGTGACAAACAAATACAACCCCACTCATGACAGTAACATCCCGGTGGTGCCCACGGGGATGTTGCCAGGACAATACACACGTGTTGAGGGACAGACAGGACGTTTTGCATGGACTGTACCAGAGGAGCAGCGTTACCTTCAGAGCATTTACCACTGAGTCAGACTGCTGAGAGGCTGAGCCATGTCCACTGACGTTGGCTGGCTCGTTTGCAGAGCAGTGACTCCCCTCCGCCCCTCCTGGCATCCTAATGGCATCCTTCGCAAAAAATTAAACACTATTTAATACACAAAAGGCTCGGTCACTAATTAAAACAGATGTCAGTTATTTATTGCTCTTTTGCAGAAGGCTGAGAAGCACTGAAGGCGTGTGTTACTCCCAAGGCCCCCTCTTTCTGTGCCACTGTAACCAAGGCCCACGTGAGGCAGCGTGGGTGGCACTGCAGAGTGTCACCCAAACGCCCTGGCCCTCAAGGGCGTCTCCCTGGAAAATCGAACGTAGTAACAAAATTTCTTATGTGTGTACATCACCTCACAAAAGCACTACAAAGTTTAGAGAGAGAATTTCAACCTCACAGGAAGGTTTTGAGAAGGTCTAATTTTATCTCAGTAATTCTGGAGGTTGTTCCTTCAACAGAACTCACATTTTTGAAAGTTGCTGCAAGGTTTGCAACACGAGCTGAGCCACAGCCGACCAGGGAAGGAGCCAGGAGCTCCGGGCTGCCAGCTCACTCCTTCCCTGCCCCCAGCTCCTCCAGGGCAAGGGCATGGCCCCCTTGGCCTGAGAGATGTCAACCTGGCCCCAGCAGTGACAACCTCAGGGGCTTTGACCTGCCAGTGGACACCTGCAAGGGCTCTTCAGGACACTGCCAAAAAACCGCATGCTACCTAAACTCTTCCAGCTCAGTCACCTCAAACTTTGCAGGATGTAAAGCATCTCCTGGAGTGAGGTAACCTGAGCAAGCAGGCGGCTCCGGAGGAGTGCTAAAAATACCCCTGCTGCATCTGTGGGCAGCAATGTGAGCGCTGCAGCCGCAGGGACCGGCCCAGCCCCGCTCCCGAGCTGCTCCCAACCTGCCCTGCTCTTCCCTTGCGTTCCTTATGCAGAACTTTGTGTAAAAAGATTGAGAAATACAAAGAAGCAAAACGTTTCAAAGACCGAGAGACAGAAAGTTCCTTCCTTAAAGAGTAACGAACACCGTAGGAAACATGAAGAAATAATGTAGCAGTAATTCCTGCTGGAGCGCGTGGGAAATGCGTTTCTGAAGGAAAAATAATGACAGTGGAAAGAGCCTCTGATGAGGATCAGTGCCCCATGTGCTCTCATTTGCCCCGCTGAGCAAGCACATAGCACAGTGCACAGTTTTTGGGGGTGTCTCTAATCTAAACAATAGGAAAGATGAAGGAGGGGGTGGGAGAAAAAGGGCACAGAGAGAAGACATGAGGCTGAACTTCACAGATCCACTCTGCCTGAAAATTCACTGGAAAGTAACCCAGTCCAAAGCGAGTTCCTAATGCTCTTGGGATACACTAAGGCCATTGTAACCAATGGTGCAGGCTCAGAGCAGTGCCAAGGGGTAGAGAGAACCCTCCCAGACACCCAAAACATCGACTCAACCCCCACAGTCATCTGCAGGACTGGACCTCACACATTCGAAAAAAAAAAAAACCCTAAAAAAAATTAAATACGCTAAAAAAACCTGCCAGAATGCTGCATATGCTAAACCCATGGAAAAGGTACTTTAAGCCTGAATCTGAAACCTCATTTCACACACAAACTTGTCCTCCTGCCAAGCACCGGATCCATGTAATCCACGGGAATGGGCACTAATGGATCTCGTAGCCAGGCTGGCAACACCAGCACACATCCGGGGCTGTGCAGGGCAGCATCCTGCAATCCTCCCCAGCAATGGCCATTACCAGTTTGCTGTGATGTATGGAGGGGCTTTAGGACTTATTTTGCTTTGGGAAGGATTTATAGATCTGTTAGTGACTGGCCAGACTTAATGCTGTACTTTGGGAAAGGAAATGAAAGAAGGAGGAAAAGGGGTAATAAAGCAGATTGGAGCAATTCTGGGTTAGGATAAACTCAGCCTGTCAGCTTTGGGGCTTTTATCAGTAAAAAGTATTCTGTTTCTTTACTAACTCCAGAGGCAGCAAAGATTTTGGTCAGTTTTGAATAGAAAATAGAAATATTGCCATTAAAATGCTGAGAAAATGAGTATGGACTATACATGTAAAGCCTCCTAAATACAATAAAATTCAAACCTCCTGCAAGCAGTGCTGCTCTCAGAGTTCAAGCCCTCCTCCAGGCAGTTGTGTTCCACAGCCTCTTCTCTGCCATATGCAGCACATTTTTGTCTCCTTTCATGAGAACGAGAAACTTGTGAACACACTGCTTCAAGCAGCCAGCACATGTTGGTAGGAGACTGAAAATCAGTATCTCCCCTCTGGACATCCTTCTCCTTCCTCGCTCTGTCCTTGATAGGAGACATAAGCTTTTCTTCAAAAAGCAAGGCAGATTTTGCAGCCCTGAAGGCCCATCCTCAGCTCAGGGACTTCTCATGTCAGGTGAGGCCTCTCCACTGAGGCAGTAAAGCTTCTGCCTTCCTTGGAGGAAGCTTATTCCAGGGGATGATGGGGATGCCCAGTCTGAGCATGGGCCCTGCGAGCTGGAGACACTCCAGCACTGCTGTTGGGAGTTCCTGAGGCAGTGAAGCAAAGCAGGAGGAAAAGGCACTTTGCCAAAGCGGTGGTGTCTGAACACACGGGGCCTTGGAGGACGAGGCATTGAGGTCTACAGAGCCTCTGGCACAGCTGCTGTTTCCCAGGGGGAGCACGGACACGTTTCACCTGCCACCAAAACCCGGCCTAATCTTCCTCACACTGAGCTCCCTGTCACTGCCCAGCCCAGAGAACAACTGGATCCTGAGCAGGACTTTGAGGATGGGAACAGAAATCTGCTCCCTTCCTCCCCCTTCCCTAGCTCCACACAGCGCCTGCATCCAGCCACTGGAAGCAGTACCCCCTGTGGCAGATCTTTTCATTTCTTATCCAGCAACAGACTGTGCAAGTGGATCCAAATCGGACAGGAGGGATGAAGTCATAGCTCTGTAGTGCTGAATTCTCTATAAACATTAAACATCTTGAGTAACTGTGAACAAACAGCACTGTATAACATCAGCACCTCAGAAATAATTTACTTTTTTTGCTCATCCCACACAACCAGCCTTCCCTACTGGCCCTGGCCAGCACTAGTGCCCAAGCACAGCAGTGTGCACGTGGCCTCTTCTGAGTCTAAAGGGATCTCTGTGCAGGTCATCCCACTGCAGAGAGCACACCACATCCTGTGTACGGCTTCCCACAAGGATAAGAATCCCTGAATTCACAGATCCATTTGCTGTTAGAAGTAAATCTAGAAAATATCTAATGCCAAAACGTGACTCTAGTGAATAGAAAGAACAGGAAATCTGACTCAGCCCTGTAATATCACCTAACAAAAAGCCCAGATGAATGGAAATTTAGCATTTCACTCACACTAACTACAAAATGTTACTACTCAGGACATTTTCCCACAGCGCCAGAGGCAAACCCTGCACTGTGCCCTAGTCAGGGTCAGAATAAAGACCCCTGTGTAGAACAGGGTATTCTGTGATGGAGAGAATTAATCATGAGCTTTTCTACTTAAGTCAGTAGAAAGCTTCATTTTTTCAACTGTATTGTTGATAAGGACAGTCATGAATGAAAACCACTGTAGTGCCCAGCCCAGTGTCCAGCTCAGTCCGTGGAGTCCATGTGCCAGCCCCTCCAGAGGTGCCTGGCACGCAGGGAGAGCCAGGAAGGGAAAAGCAGTCCCTGGCTGCCCCAAGGACCCTCCCAGTCACCTCATCAAAGCTTCCAAGAGAGCAGGATTTTCCTGTCCGCTGGGCACTGCTCTGCTCACTCACCATCCAAGCCCTACCTCATTCTGCAGCAGCCTCTTATCCCAGAGGCAAGTGGTTTACTGGGAAGTAGATCCTTCCTGCTGGGTAGCTGCCATGCCAGTTCAATCACGACCTGATTTTCAAAGCTTTTTTCCCTGATTTCCCCAGCCCTCAATTTCCCTGTACAGCTCAAAGCAAACAGAGACTGTGTTTGTCAGCTTGTTTCAAACAGGCAAGAGGAAGGAAAACCAGAAAGCAATAACTGCAGCATGCTGCTCTGCTGGATTAATAACACACTAAAGAAAGCAGAGACATTTTTTTATGGAACATTCCTGTCAATTAAAATACACAGTTTTTCAAATGCTGCAGTTTTTCACCTGTCCTCAAAGACCTCAGCAGAAACCTCTCCAGGATATTGCTGCCAAAATCCATACACCCTCACAGGGGGTTGGAGGCACACTCAGATTTCTGAGTGGCCAAAACCGTTGCTGGCTACATCCCCTCAGAAACAGCCATTTCCAGCAGGCCCTTCAGAAACGCCTTTTGATAAAGAACAGGCAAGAGAAAAAGGTTCTGGGCTGTGGCAGCTCCAAACCTTGGAGGCCACACATGTAAAATCCAGAAGATTCCGTAGAGTCTACTTGAAAATCCTGAGGACAAAGTAACTCCAGACCTTTAGAGTTATAACTGGAAAAAAAGACTATCTGTCCTCTCAGAACTGCAACTCTCCGTGCACCAAGTTCTTCTTGGATTTCTGTCTTGGTGACATGAAGCTCATGAGCTCTTGTCTTCCAGCCCTCCCCTGTCAAGCACAATGGGCACCCTGAGACAAAGACTGCTCAGAACCTCAGCTGCTGGGAACTGGAGCCCTTCATTAATGGCCTATTAATTTACACTGGGGATGAGAGAACATGAAAGAACTGGGTGGGTGGACGCTCTTGATTCACTTTCTTTCAGCAAATATTCGATGACACGATTAGGAGACATGAGTTTGTTCAATGGCTTTGAATTACATTTTGGTTGAAGGATTCCCTATTCTACATGCTAAAGAAGGGAGGAGACAAACAGTATGGGACTGTGAGTGACACAGATTTTAGAAAAAAAAACCACTAACCAAACAATTCCCATCTTCTAATTAGATTTATAATTAAAACTATGTCATGAAGAGGGAAAATAAAAAACACAGATCTCAGCGAAAGGTTTTTGAAAGATTTGGAAATGGGTTGAAATAAAATGTGATAATCTAATGGAAGGGGGAAGAAAGAAGGAAATGGAAAGTGTTGGAAGAGCTTAAGAATAAACTAATGTGTGCCTAAGAGTCACACCTACCATTTCCCAGTTAAACATACCAGGACTGGAATGGGCTAACAAGGATGCAAACCCCCAAAAAAGGGCCTAAAGCAACAGTGCAAGCGAAAGAAATACAGCAAAAAGAGATGGAAAAGGACCAAAAGCCTTGGGAAGGAAAGAATGAGGGAAGCGGAGGCCAGGTGAGAGGGAGCAGAAGGCTCTGGTCTAGCCTGGCACCAGAGCTGCCTCCTGGTCCTGTGCTGTGGGACCTGGGCGCTCACTCCCTGCATCCCACCTCCGGCCCCACTGGCACCTTGCCTGCAGCATCCTGGCAATGCTTCCCTTCCCCTTCCCTGAAAGGGAAACCTGAACTACAAGGACAAAGAGCTGGAAGGGGAAAAGTCTCCTCCTCCCGTGAAACAAATAAGAACTGAAGCAATTTAAATTGGGTGACTTGCCAAGTTTGTCTTTTGCAAATGCATCGCTGTCATTATATGACAGATGTCCGCATTCCCGGAGCGTTTCAGCTGAGCTTGTCAGCCCTGAAATACCACCCCGACAAAAACTCAGGGATATCTTCAGCTAATTGACGTGTGGATGCCAGATCCTGATCTGGCTTCCCCCAGCATAAGGCACGGGGAGCAGTCATACACCACGGCAAGTCTGGGAGGACAATCCTCTTTCCAGGCCTCTGAAGTTACTCACTGACATAACAGGTCTGGCACAGCCCAGGGAGCTGCAACTGGATCCAAATCCAATCTTTGATCCCTACATATTATAGTAATTATTGCTGAGTATCTTCATTACAAGAGCATAGGTGTTATGCCCTGGTGTAGTGGACTGGTGTGACAAGATTTGAGTGGCAGGGGAAGATTTAGGGTTTTAGCAACAGGGAGGCTTTAGGGGTGGCTTTCCAATTCTCAGCCCTCCAGCTCAGTGCAGATGAGTTACAGATTTAAGAAGGAGGAACAAAAGCCCTGTCCACGCTGCGCTGCTGATGGGAAGGAGACAGAGAAAATCAGGAGTAAAGCTGAGCTGGGGAAGAAGGGAGGGGTGACGGGAAGGTGTTTTAAGATTTAGTTTCTATTTCTCATTATCCTACTCTGATTAGAGTGGTAATGAGTTAAACTAATTTCTCCAGGCTGAGTCTGTTCTGCCCATGACAGAACTGGTGAGTGATCTGTCCCTGTCCTTATCTCAACCCCTGCCCAGCTGAGGAAGGCAGTGATGGAGCAGCTTTGGTGGGCACCTGGCCTCCAGCCACACGCTCTATGTGGTTAGAGCACTGCTGATGCTGCATTTCCCTGTTCCCATGTCAGCTGCACAACCCGATCCCCAGTGGTGCTGCAGCTCCACGGGCACTTTGAGTCAGCAGAAGGCACTGCCAGAGCCCGTGTGCCGCTCCTGCCTCAGCCCCATGGGGAACTACTCTGGCCTGAACCCATCCAGCAAACCAGAAACGTTTTGCTCAAGCCCTGCAGCCCCCAGGCCCTGCTGTCACACTGCCTTGCCCACAGGAGCGTTTGAGGAGCACCAGTGCAAGCTGCTCGCCCCTCGGCCCGGCCGCAGCCAGCACAGTCTGGCATTCCCAACTGTGGGAAGACCCAGCTGTGTGCCATAAATCTTGGAAAGTATCTGCTTTCTTGCTCAGAAGTCCTGTTTGTGGCCAGAAACTGAAAGGGTCTGGATCATATCTTGTTATTGGAGAGAAGGAAAACAGAGAACAACAACAACAACATAAGAAGAGTTCTCACGGACACAGCAAACCTGCAATCTACGGCTCCTTGTAACTCTGAAACCCCCTCCTATGCTCTGAACGACCTCCACAACCACTGTGCAGCACAGCAAGACACATTAACAGGCTTGAGTGAATACTCCCGTTTTTATACCTTTTTTATTACCTGATCAAACTAAAATATTGACTCAGTGGTGGTACTGCAATTCCCCTGACAAAGCAGCCCTTCGGTACAGCAGAGTGAGCTGAAACTCAGGTTCCATTTGAACAGTGATGGCAGCGCTTAAAACCATTTTCTTTGGAAATGTTCTTGCGACTAAATATTAATAAAACCTTTACATTAGAGGTCTGTGGGGTTTTGAAAAGAAAACTAATACATATGGAGGGAGACAAGCAAAGCAAAAGGAATTGGAAAAGAACCACATCTAAGTGACAGAGGAACAGAATGATTTGTCTGGAGAGGTGTCGACAAATGTGTCAGTGCATTTCCATGAGTGACACGTAAGCAGAAAAGGGGGAAAAGAAAGGATATTGAAAGCAGAGGAAAAAGAAGAAAAGCGTGGCAGGAGGAGAGAAAATGCCCGAGACAAGGCCAGGGCTCTTCAGTAAAGACAGCAGAGGTGTCACACGCACGAGTGTGAGTCGTCACCTCTCTCCTAAGTGCAACCCTGCAATTCCCAAATGCTGCCAGTGCTCCAGCACCCCATCAGGGAGGGGCTATCCAAAAAGCACAAGGCATCTCGCACTGAGGCACTGCTGAAATTTTAAGGCAGGACACTGTAACTGAGTAAGGGCCGTGCCAACAACCTTCATCAGCTGTGGAGTTCGTTGTAGATTTTCAGTTTATTTGTCAAAAGCACTTGGCTTGGCTTCATGCCCAACAAACTCCCACTCCTCCCATAAAAAGCAATCAAACCAGTGCCAGGAGTTTATGCATTTCCATCCTGCATCCTTGTCTTTGTGACAGGGCCTGGTCGCCACTGAGGTGAGCACGTTCAAGGTGGGACCCACAGGAATAACAAACCCCAAAACAAACTCAGGTAAATGTAACACCGAGGTGATGAATGCAAAGTTAGAATGAGCTCAGTGTCTACACTTCCTTCCTCTCCCCAAAGCCATGACTTCAATCAGGAGGAAGAGTAAAATATGCCAGGAAATGTGAACTCTTGCCACTCATTAAGTCTTAGAATAAAGTATCCAGAGATATGAGGAGATTTTTCAGAGCTCTACCACAGATCCTTGTGCCAACAAAGCCACACATAAGACAGACTCTGACCTGGCTATTTGAAAACAAAAAGCAGTTTCCAGGCTTGCTCACCTCACTCTTCCCCTTCAAAACCCCACGCTCAGCATATTTTGTTTCAATGATTTTTGCAACAGCTACAGGCTTAGGTGCTGGGCTGTTTCCACAGCCACTATTCTCTGGTTTGGCACCCCAGCCAAGGTATTTTCACCGAACTCAGTGCCCACAATGTGGGTGTTCCAGGCTTTGGTAAGATTTGGGAATGCTTTTTGTGGGTTCTGCCTCAGCACCTCAAACCAGACAAATCAAACATAAAACACACAGACACTTCTAAAGATCTGGCCCATGAAAAATGCTCTGCACAATTTATCTCCCAGTGTTGTTCCAGACCCAAGACAAACCACATAGCATTTTTGGGTGGGTTTGTTAACATTTGCCATGAAAAATGTTCTTGAAAAGAAAATAATATTCGTTATCACTGAGGATCAATCTTTGCCTTTCCTACTGAAAACTGTTTACATGTTAATGAGCAGACATTTCTCGTTGTCCTTCTTTTCCAGATCCAAAAATTAGAGTAGAGAGAAGCAAAGTGCCCAAGGTCACCAAGCAAAGAGCTGCAGAGGCCCTTCCAACTGTCATATTAAAGGTGAGGGAAAAATCCACCACATTTTACTTAGAATCTGCCTTAACAAAAGGGCAATAAATCTGAGCCAGTGGATTTTACTTCTTACTACATCACTGTTACCTTGGATTTTACAGTCAAATAATGGTACTAAGTCCAACAAAAAGCACTTTTCTTCTTCAGACCAATGACTAGTGTTCGATTCAAACAAAATCCAACTTCTCTTCTTTTCCATTGGGCAACTTCATTTGAAGACTTGATGAATTTTTCTAAGGATTATTTAATGAAATATAATAGAAATACATTCTAGTAAGTATGTACATATATGAAAAGTTACAAGTGTCTTTGATTCATTTGTATGGAACTTTTAAATTTTGCATTCTTAGAAACATGTTAGGAAAACCTTTAACATCATATTTGCTTATTTATTAAACTGAATTTCAGTCTTGCATTAATGTATCTAATATATTCCTTACAGTATTAAAAATAATATAACCCAATTATTACTTATAATATTTGCATTTTTAGAGCAAAATATTTTGGTCAACTATAAAAAGTAGTTGATATTTTAACAAGAAGCTCTTGGAACAAAAGCAGAATACAAAGGGTCAGTACACTGTGATTCTCAATCCATTAATTAATTAATTAATTAGAAGTAGCGGCTTCCAGGGACTTTTTCTTAGCAAGGTATCAACGCCTGCAAAGGAAAAAAATTAATGAAAGCATTGTCACAGCCTTAAATCAATCCCCTACTCAAACACAGCAAGATGAGCAAACAGATGCGAGAGCCTTTGGTTATCTGAGCGTTTAAAGGCAGGAAGGACAAGGGCTGCTGGGCCCTCCGCAGCCCGGGCGCTCCCGCGGGGCTGTCACCCACCTGGGGCAGCATGCGGTTTTCCTCCTCCAGCTGTCTTACTCTGGCCTCCAGC
Source organism: Edolisoma coerulescens (assembly GCA_013397115.1). NCBI lineage: Eukaryota > Metazoa > Chordata > Aves > Passeriformes > Campephagidae > Edolisoma > Edolisoma coerulescens. The sequence goes on from VWZW01005507.1 coordinate 3,568,538, forward strand.
TGCCTAACATAGGACAAGGTTGATTCTAAAAAATCAAACAGAAAAAAACTTGTATTATCCACAGAGATCTGCTGGTGTTTACCAGTGCCAGAGCCTGCGCCACATTCTCACTTGTACTCACAGCAGATTGCCTCTCTCAAACATCCATGGAACATCCCACTCTGCTCCTCCTGGGGCAGAGCAAAAAACTCCGATCCTGGAATTGAGCAATTCCTTGTTGCTTGTGATTCTGAACTGCTGCACCTTAAGGTGGTCCATTCTCAGACCCAAGGAATCTCACAGAAAGGCAACACAGGCTAGAGTCCTTCCAACCCATCCCCATTTGGAAACGCCCCACAAGGATAACGCATCATCCCACCAGGTCAGCGCTGCGGAGCCCAGGGAGAGCAGATGGTGCTGTGCAGGCAGCCAGGGTCAGAGGGACCCCTCGCACAGTCCCGGGGCTCTGGGGCACACACAGCCTCCCCCGGCAGCACAGCAGCTCGTGGGCTGCAGCCCCAGCTCCTGCCAGGCCGTGCTGCCACAGCTGGGGCTGGGCTGGAGAGCAGCTGTGAGTCCCCAGGGCCCGGGAGGTTCTGAGCTGGTTGGCAGCAGGACCAGCCAGGGCAGAGCGTGGCTCACGGCGTGGCCTCCTCTCCCCCACATGCCAGGGACACGGTCCCACTGCCCTGCTCTGCTCTCTCAACGGCACAAAGAGCAAACCCTGCTTGCTCTGCTCACCAGGCACGCACTGACCTCCACAAGGGCAACCTTTGGTGCACTGTGAAGAACATGAGTCACTCCCAGTCTGCCCCCAAGAACTTGACATAAGAAGAGGAGATCCCTGATCCAGCACTAAAAGCACCCAAGAGCTTTACCATCACACATTTCTTGGGTCACATAGAACTGCTGCTCTTAAAGTCCTGGATCTAAGAGAGAGACATGTCTAGGAATGTAGCACTCAAGTGTAAGAAAAAAGGTGCAGAAAAACTGCTGCAACTCCTGCACCTCCTTGTATGTAGGTGGAATTCCACATGTACTCTTTCTTGACTCAGTGATCCATGCACTCAGCTTCCTCTGAGATGTCAATTCCCATCACACATTTGTACTCATATTGCCATGTAATTAGCAAAATTGACGATTGATGTATGGAATCCATGGGTATCGGGGCAGTGCTGATGGCTGATACAGCCCCGCAAAGCTGCATTGACAACACAGCTGTTCACTGGTTTAAATTGACAGATGAATTTGGGCATGAATTTCCTCTGATACCTCCTCACTACTGCAGCCTGCCCGGAAAATAAGGGAAATAAGGTGTCACTTACTGCTTTTACGAGATGGCAATAGGGTAAAATATGCATGGGAATTTACACAACATGAAGACAACACACAGTAATTTGTCAAAGATGATTAATGCCCAGCCAGGCACCGGATTAAAAATAGCCTTGTGCAATAAAAGAGGAAGAGGTAATCTAAGGTTCTGCGTGCTCTGCTGCGTGAGGATTTTCATAGTTAGTGATGGGTGCATCTCTGGAGAGCCGCTGAGCCCGGCTCAGATGAGCACTTAGGAGAGGAAGAGCTCATTCAATTAACTCCGCACGACAGGGGCCCTCCCACCAAATCAGCTCCTTCCCAGCACAGGCACTCCTGGGAGGAGCCGCAGGAGCTCCCTCACCGTCACGGCCCTTAGCACAGGCAACAGCTCCGGCACATCCCAACCCTTCCCTCTGCTGTTTTCTACGTGAGATGGTTCCTGAGCACCCATCTTGTCAGAGGGGCTGAAGCAGGCGTTCCCTCTGGCCCTGGCCAGCTCTGAATTCCGTGGTTACAAGTTCACTGCTGGGTCAGCGTGGGTTTGGACTTCATGGTCGAGTCCAATTTCCCAGCTGTGCCCACCAGTTCCCTCCATGCGAGTTCCACTCTGGATTCTCTTCAGCTCCAGGCCTGCTGTGATCTCCTGGCTGAGCATTCCTTATCTCCTCAGACAACACACACCTCTTGGCAATGTCTGCCTCTTAGTTTTATTCCTTTACTTCTCTGTTGGGAACCCAGAGCAGAGATCTCTGCTGTTTCAAATCACACAACTGTGCCTCAGTTCTCAACTTCCCAATGCCAGCTCCTACCGGCTGAGGATTTGGTCTGGAATCTCTGTGCCTCTTAACCCTCCTGAAGTGTGAAACAGTTATTTTAATCTCCTCTTGTAATCTGATTAAAAGGGAAAATTAGGTCATCTACCAAAGGCTTGAGCAAGCAAATCCTAATGTATGTGAGTCTTCTTGACACACAGACTAGACACATATATATTTCAGGATCTGTTAATATATTCATGCTGGGATGTTACGAGCTTAGAGGAAAAATGAGCAGAAAAGTCACTCAAGGACATGGGAGATGGAGAAACTGAAAACACATGAAGTGAAACAAACTGCAAAAAAACCCAAACAAACAAAGGTTGCATCTAAAAGTGTTTATGAGAAGACAGATATGATCCATCTCTTCTGCTCTGGAACAACCTGTGCAAACAGGACAGTCCCTGGCTCATGGCATTACTTCCAGTTTCGAACCCTATGGACTCCTTGGCTAAAGGATTTCCACTCCTTCCCATCTTCCTTTGTGAGGCATTGCTAAGGGCGTAACAATTTTGAACAATTCCCATTCTCAGGAATGGGTTACCACCAAATGAGCTTCCCTACTCGACCTTCCTGTGCCCTTAATTTCATTGAGAACGTGATTAACGTGTGGTGCTTCATTCCAGGGCTGAAATAAAACTATTTTCTGAGCTATTAGAGACACAGAAATATCTTGCTCTTAGGGAAATTCAGTGACAATTCACCCTCTCTCCGCATCTGTCACTCTAACATGTTGTAAGAGAACGTCAATATTTACGTAGATGATCTCTTTTTCTTTTGACATCCCCACTCTGGAAGCGAGTAGATATTTTGGGGTTATGTCAAACTTTATCAGACACTTAACGTTGCTGCCAAAGGCATATTTGTGCATTGGCTTTATCCATTTTTATGTGACTGTGCCTGGTCTCAGTCTAGCAAGGAATTCATAACATTCTTTAAGCCAGATTATCCTCTGCTGTTTTAGAATGGGTGAGGATGTCACGTTAAATTCTGATATTTTCCTTTTTCTTTCTGCGTTTGGTTTTTTGTTTTTTGTTTGGTTTTTTTTTTTTGGAGGCTTACAACTCACAGGCAGCTGTGGGACTGCACTGGAGAACATCTTGAAGTCTGAGGTCCTCTACACACTTATTAGATCCCTGGAAAAGGAATGAGAACACCATAGAAAGCAAAAACCCAGAGGCTCAACCTACTTTTCTACTCGTTTGTATGAGCTGGAGTAACAAGCCCAACAGGGCAGGTGGAAGGGATTTTATCAAGCCGAGGAGTATTTGAGGGAAAGACAGAGTGGGAGACCCAAGAGCTGGACAGGAGGCTGCTCTGAGGCAGTCCTTACATCCTCACGGCCAGAAAATGGAAAAACACGATTCGGTGACAACGCAGAATTCACCTGGATTCTGTTAACAGCAACATTTCCTGCTTTGGTATTCATGCTCCTACAGGAAGTCACCAGAATCTGGAACTGTCACATCCCAAGGCACATATTTTAAACACTGAGGCCATAAATGAGGGAAAGTGCCAACAATTCACCTGGGCAAAGAATTCAGCGTGTTGGGTGTAGGGATACTTTGATGTGTGACAACGAGGGCTTGGTTCAGCTACATCCAACTTCAACAAACTCCATTTGTTGCGCTGCTCTTCCAGAATTACAGAATTAACTGGCTGGAAAAGACCTTTGAGATTCCTGCACTGTGCTGGCAGGAATTTAATAATTGCGTATCAAAACAGATTTTGGTCATTCAAGTCCACACCCAGCACCCTGCAGTGACAACTAAACAATCTTTCAATAAATGGGAGACAAAAACCAAGGTTGTGCAAGGACTACTTTAAATCCTCCCGTAACTCCCTGGCAGCTCCACACGTTTAGGAAAGGATTTCTCTGCCAACTGGGGAGCAGGTTCAATGACATGCAAACCATGTCCCTGTCCTAGAATTCCAGTCATCTGATTTAATTACCTCAATATTAATATTCATGACTAAGACACGTTATCACTGCAATCCATCCCCCTTTCAGCTACCTTGTTTGGATATAAAAAAATAGAACGGCCCTGCTGGATTTACACTCAGCAATTTACACCCCTTGCACTCAGTGCTGGCGCTGGCAGCGTCCACCTCCCCGGGGCAGCATCAGAGGACCTCCCAAGGTCATTTTTAGCCCTGTCTCCTATGATTTTCCATTAGGGCTGCACATCTTACATAACATCTCTTACTGGAGAAGTGCTGGAGAACTTCTTATTAGAGTGCAGCCGAATTCCCCTGCACTGCAGCGACACTGGGATTAGTGCTATCATGTAGAAAGAAAGACATCTGCCTAAGGCAGGATTTTGTTAAGCTCACCAGAATGTTTAGGAGCTATTCACGACAAAGGCACATATTCTCAGGAAGTTTTGGGACAGCGAGCACCGTGGCACTAAGACAGGGTTTGCATTTCTCAGTCTTGCTGTTGTATGAAATTCTCCTGCCCCAAGCTCAGATTCCTCGTGATTATGGATCCAGCAATTCTTGACTTCTCTTAGTAATTAAAAATATAATTAACTAAGCTGAGCTAGTTCACCAAGTGTGTCAAAACTGAATCCTAGCAAAGGGAAAAGGTGGCACATGCTGGTTCAAACATCCAGGACGCAGTGGCAGCCCTGACACTTCTTAGGCAACACGTGCCATGTTTTCCCTTTTCAGCAGACATTACACACAGACAGGTGCTAATTACCTCATCTCTGTAATCAGAGAATTTTATTCAGATTTCACACAAAAATAGTGTTTTCTCAGGTGCAGCAGCTTTTAATCACAGATTAACTATTTATTAGAAGAAAGCGTACTCTCCTTATCTCAAGGCAGCCCCTGCCATGCCTTTAACAATTCAGTGATGGGGTCTGACTCAGATTCCAAGGTGTTTGCATTTGCCCGGATTTAGGTGCCACTGTGGATCAGGCAGTTCAGTGAGCAGGTCTGGGCTGACTGTGCACACACATCCCTGTGGTGAAGCTCTCCCAAGGCTTTCCCTTTTCCCGAGGTCACCAAGGAATGCCCCAGGTCACCCAAATGCTGCCTGTAACACAACTTACCAGGAATCTATTGTTGGCTTCCACTTAAGAACATTACTGATTTAGGCTGGAGGTTTTGTTGCACATTTAGCTTTAGGTGCAACAAAATTTCCAGTTGAATTCATACAGAAAAAACCCAAAAAAGCTCAAAAAAAAAAAAAAGCTTAAAAAAAAAAGGTTTAAAAACTTCACATGGAGAAAAAAGGATAAAACTATAGGAGCACCTAAAAATGATCTCAGATGTCAGCTGAGGTAACGGTCTCGCTAACAGCTGGATAACACTGTCACACTAATGGGCTGCTGAAACACTAACCTTGCTTTGTTTGGGGTTTTTGGTGCTAGAGGTGACAACAGCAAGGCTTTCCTTGCTGGCCTGTTTGATACCCCGTTAGCTCCCCTTCAGCCTGTGCTAAATGCATTTGGCACGTTATTGATGGAAACAGAGAAAATCAAACCCATTATGCTGTTGCTGAAGCCTTTCCCACTGGCTGTCAGCTTGTTCTGGTATTGATTGGCTGTGGTTTATGATCAGTAAAGTCTTTATTGGTTCCATTTACCCAGCCACTCGGGTTTGTCCCTGTGCCACCGCACTCTCCTGCGCTCATTAGGAGTGTCCCCAAGTGCAGGCACAGCCCCCGGACTGGAAACACAGCAGAAGGAAAGGGGGATGGATGTTCAGCAGGCTCCTGCACGGAATCACACGAAGCCTGGAAAAGGCACCGGCTGAGAACAGCTTGGCTTAGGGAAGGAAGGGAGATGAGGGCACTCATTTGTCTCTCCAACCCAGTGCCCTCATCTCTTTCCTTCCCTAAGCCAAGCTATTCTCAGGCTTGCCTTTTCCAGCATTCCATTTGATTTGACACAGAAATCTCAACTTCACCCCGGTGCCTCCTGGTCACGTGGAATTGTATTTTTTAAGTGTCCCTTGCTGCAAAGGCCCTGCATCCCCTGCAAACCCATGGCCACTGAGAAACCACTGTATCCACAGAGCCACCTCCAGCTTCTCCCAGTTCTGCTGTGCCTCTGTTAAATGAACATTTACAGGACAAAATGAAAAATTACTACAAACGAAAATGCAAAGCTTCCCAGCAACAGCAATATTTGTGCAAAAACCAGAGGGTCAAACTGGCTGAGACGCCAAATACGTGCACTAAAGGCCCTCACCATCCCCATAGATGCTCACAGCCACTTTTCTTAGCACATAAAATTGTATTTCACAGGCTCCAATCATCAGATGTTGAAGAGACATAGTTTAGAAAAGTTAATTTAGGTGAGAATTTTAGTATTGGTACAGCAATCTCTAGTTAATAATACACTGGCTTCTACCTGGGAAACTGCAGCATAGGCCAAACCTGAAAACTACATCTCCAGGAATACTGAATCAGATCAAACCTCTCAATCATTTTTATGCTCATCCAGTGCCTCATTAGGAGGCAGTTCTCCAACCTGTAAAATCCTCTTTTATGGGTTACTGTTAGTGTGACTCAATCCCACATTCAAACGATGTTCCTCAGAGCACAGAAACAGAAGCTCTCGCATCACTGAAGCCATTGAACCATTGAACATTTTCTTGCTACAACGACAAAAGAGATGCCAAAACTCACAACAAAGATCGATAGCCACATGAATATGTGAAGGAACGGCCAACCCACAACTCTTCCTTCTCCCTGCGTGAGTGAAACCAACAGTCCTTGTTCTGGGTTTACGTGGGATAAATTTGGATGGAGAAGCAGGGGCTCCAAGAGATGTTTGGGCAGCAGGCAGTGCCAGGAAAGCAAGAGGGGCAGTAGGGCCACTCTCTCAGGCTGTTCCCAGCTCCTTGTCTCACTTCTCATCCTGCTGATGCTTCCTTCCCTGCAACAGGAGCATCCTGCATGAACTGCGATGTGCACACAGCATCCAAAGCCTCCTGTAAACACAGCAGGAAAAGCTACCAAACCAGTAAGCATCCAAGGGAAAAGGCAGCGAGATGTGCACAATTATCTGTCCCTGTGAGGAGCAATGGGGAGCATTCCCATGAGCAGGCGAGGGCAGAAGCTGGGGAACTGCCAGAGGAAGACAGGCCAACCTGGGCAAACACAGTGGAGATTTAAAATGATCAGGACAAAAGGGGGTTTGGGATTAATTTCTCTACGCAGAGAGATTAAGATGTAGGACAGGCTATTAAATGCAGTAGAAGATGTTACAAGATTAAGTATGTCCTGGGGACTGAAACCACCCTCCTGCTTCCAGAGCCCATTAAAGAGCCATGGCACAGTAACGCCTGCCTGTCCCCCCTGAGCTGGGCACATTTAAAGCAGGAAAGATGAGCATTTTGTAAAATTACTGCACCAGTAATCTCAGCACAGAACCTAATTCCAAGGAAAAATTAGCTCTCCGTTTCAGCTGGCAGCTACACAATAGCAGAGGAAAGGGCTGTCGGTACAGTCTCTATCTCCTCTGTAAGACTCTTTTGGAATGATTGGGGAAGGGATAATGAAAGGAAGTATTCAAATGACAAGGTATTTAAGCCAAAAATCTGTCAGTGCAAGCACGTCGCTCTCTAGGGACTCAGATCTCCTGGGCTGCTCCCTCTGCAGCTGGAGCATCCATGTCTCCAGACGAAATCCCTGGGAGGGGAAAGCCCCAAGAGGGACCTCAGAGGTCAGGAATCAGTCTGAGTGTCCAGCTCCAGCTGAAGTTAGCACTCAACTACTTCAGCACTTCGGAAAACTCTGCAGACGTCTCCTGCATGTTCCTGATAGCCCAAACATCCTGGCCTTAGGGGCAGAAAGATTCCTGTGCCAGAGCAGACCAGACATCACCTAACAGAGGATCCTGCCCCAGCTTCAGCTCATTATTTCCCTAATTTCTGAAGATCTGTGTGTCTGATCAGTATCTCTGTGGTCCTGATATGATGCTGGGATTATGGGATTATTCCAGTGAGACTCCCAGCAGCCAGGGCAGAGGAGACTCAGGTGCTGCAAGGCAAACCCTGCCACACTGCACTTTTAGGCTTCCAGGCTCTCTGAGGGATGGGGTTTAGGCACCTTTTACATACTTCCCTGTCCACATGGTGAGATTCTTTCTGTCCTAAACCCACATTTTCCCCTGCCTTGCTGCCTTTCCTACCTTCCTGAGATTTCTGTGGCTACATCCTACACTGTTGCAGCTGGGCCTGAGAACTACTCAAAGACTGTGCTTTCTTTTGTGAAAGTGCTTTATTTTGTAAAGGTGCACAGACACAAACCCACATCATGGACTGATGCAGAACAACACTTGTGAGAGGCATAAACCATGGGAGCCTGTGTTTTGTCAAGGCTTCAGAGGAAGCCAAATGCTCCACATAAACAACTTTCTGGTTTCTCAGTGCCTTTTCAGGGTTATTTCACTGCAATCAACATACACTGCTGTTATATTAACATGACGCCAAATAAAATACTCAAAATTTACAAGTAATCTCAACACAGGTAACAAAGCACAGCACATATTACTGAGAGCTGTAATAGGCACATTTACCTGCTATAAAGCTGTTGAATTAATGATTTAATTAATGATTGTCTGATCTACACCCAGACACGGCAAATGGAGCCCCTTGTCCTCTCCTTTTCTGTTGGTTGTGGATCTGCAATGTCTTTGTAGCAAAAGCAGCTGAGATTTCCCAAGTCAGCACATTCAATAGCCAGCTGCCCATTCCCTGGGCTGCATCTGAGACCCCAGGACAGCAGATGTGGCAGCTCCTGCAGGATACTGCTGCCTGGCAGCTCTTCCACTCAGGGGACTCTCCCCAGTGTTAGTGAAGCTGATCCTTAGGTGTAGATGTTGTGAGCATCTTCCTAATCAGAGGTTAATGAAGCACTTGCACTTTACTGGACTTCCAAGACTCAATTATCTCTCCATGCAGCCCTAACTAAAGGACTTCAATTGCCTTCCATGCAATGGTCTGTCCATTCTGGTGGATGTGTGTCCATCCAAATCAGCTACCCAGCACAGCTATTCCCAGATCCATGCTCCCCTCTGAGCTGTCCCTCAAACTCAGGAATCGATGCCACTGCTGCTGGCTGCCCCTGCACCCTTCTCCTTTTATGTTCCGAGCCCCATTTCATCCAACTGAGATGAAATCAGCCAAAGGCAGGAAGTGCTCTAGAACCTGAAAATGGCAAATTAGCAGCTGCAATAATTCCTCAAGCCTCTAAATCATTTGCATCCATTTGCAGGGCTACAGAGCTGTGTTCAGCACGAGGGCCTTCGACATCCAGACAAAGCTGGGATGACTCAGGGAGCGCAGTCAAACTTGAGAGCTCTCCCAGCTGCTTATCTTCATCATCAGAACAAAACAAACATTCTGAACGAGGTCTCCTCTGTTTATTTCCTGGTTACTTCACTACTGGGAAAGCAATTTACGCATTTCCTTTCCCAAACACACAAATAATTGCGCTGGGCTTTTGGTTACAAAGGCTGTTGGAAGCTGTCGTGTCCTTCTCGCTGAGGTTTACATGGAGCAATCCATGACTAATCCTCTGCCCCAGGCACGAGGAGCTCCCCAGGGCCCTTTCGCGCCCCTCCTGGGCCACACAACACACGCTGGGAGATGAGTCAGACTCAAAAATCAAGTGCATGTGTTTGTGTGGACATGTGCACGTGAGGTGAGGGTCCTCCCATGAACTACCTGCCCTCAAATTACCAGGATTTTGTGCTGGTCACTCTGAAAGCTTCTTTTATGGAATTACAAGGAGGAAGAATTTGCCCCCTCAGCAAGCAAAAAGACAGAGGAGACATGTGAGCATTTCCCAAGCAGGTGGTAGAGCACAGTCCCACTTATCATGTCTGATTAATACTACTCATGAAACTAAAATACAGTAATGTCGTGAAATAGAATAAATTCTAGAAACTAAAAAATACTGACATTTTTCTCTACCAGCAGCTGCAAAGCAGGACTGAATCTCCTGAGATTTGTTAGAATGAAGACAAAAAGAATTATTCCCACAGCTCTGGGCATAAAATACAGACGTGACTGTAACTACAAACTGCAGGAAAACTCCAAGTAAAACAGTTGGGGGGGGATTACAAATCACATTATATTACATATGTATGACCACAGCAAGTCATGTTAGAGACACACCAAACCAGCCTACCCACTGCTTTATTACAGAGGGATCAGCTCAGATACTGTAGTGCTGGGGGCAAGGAAGGTAAAATCAGTGTATAAATGAGCTGTCAGGGCAGCTGCTGTAACAAAATGCAGACAGCATCCCAAAATTTCTGGAGAAAATTGAGACATATAGACAGCCTCGGAGGTTTAAGGCTAGAAAAATGCTATTAAAACAAAGCAGGCTGGCTTCCTGCCCTGCAGAGACAAAGGAATTTTGATAATAATTCCAGGAATGCCTGGTTTCCTTTTCACTGCTGGAAGTGGATACAGTCAAAAGAAGTCTGTGGGCTTTTTCCTGTAAAGAAAATCTTGGCAGAAACAACTGGACCAAAATTAAATTTATGAACGAGGTTTTTCGTGTGACTTTGGACATGAATATAAGATCTGTAGCAATAAATTACTGCAGGAGGGTTATATATTTCATGGGTTTTGTGAGCCTGACAACCAGTTCCAATCCACACGCGCTTTTTCCTGCCATTCCTCAGGACAACCCTGCTTTCACGTTCACCTATGGAAACAGCAGGAGAAAACCTGGATCAATCACCCTCTGTCACTTGGTTTACAGCACGCTGAGCACCAGGAGGAATCCCATCCGCCCCAGCTGGAAAACCACAGAACATCCCACGGTGTTTCCTGCATACACCTGCTCTACACCGGGGTGGAATTGCCTCTGTGGCACCAAGATCTGTCACACTACAGTTGTTAACAACGTCCCTAAATCTTACACAAAAGGTGACCCCCAGCAGCCCCTGGTAGGGGCGTTTCCTAGATGGCAACAAGCAATCCTGGCCTCACCCGAGGGTACAGAGAACTGCCCTCAGCTCCAAACCCCATAGAAACTTCCAGTCCCTAAGGAAGACTAACAGAAAAGTCTCAGAGCACAGGACTGGAGTGCAAAAGGAATCTCCTTTCCTCCCATTCTTCCTGGAGCAGCGATTACAACACACTGACCCCAGAAAGAGTTGACACACAAAACAAATGCCTTCCTGGAAAGGTGCCAGGAGCTCAGCAAAATTATAAGCTTGCTTTTCCCGTCGCATAAACACACTGCAAGGAGGTTCCTTGAAAAACAACAGTGGCAGCAGCTCCTCTGGCAGAGCAGCCACTGAGAGCTCCACACTTCCATACCCAGCCTGCTCTTCCCAAGGGAAAGGGCACTTTCTGGGACAGGTGAAATAACCCTTTCTTGGGCACTCAGGTCCCAGTTCTGGTGGGAACTGAACTCTTCCAGCAGTGGCAAGTCCCATCATTCCTCATCAGCCAAACTGCGACCAAAGCACTTGGGCAGCAAGTGGAGTGAGAAGTAACAGGAACAGCTCCATTTGCTCTGTTTGCCGGGCTTTGGGTCGGTTTGGGGTTTGGTTTGGTTGTACCTTCTTTTTGTCCCACTGTTACAAATAGGCAGAAGGCAAAAAAGGCATTTAACACATCTCTAGCCCATAACCCAGGAAGCAGTAGTGAGTTTTCCCACCTCAGTCTCCTCCTGCTCCCATACCTGTGTGTTCAAAGACAATGTTCCCAGGTTTCATTGTCACTTTTTGGTAAGGGAACGCTTGCAGAGGCAGCTGACACAGCCGGCTGAGTTTTGCTGAGGGCATTTGTTCTGTGATGACGGGGGCCTGGCCCCACAGTCAGCACACAGGGACAATTTACACTGGGCAGGACAGAAGGAAGATGCTCCCGTTGCAGAACACACATGGAGACAAGAGGGGGTTGGTAGAAGGCCATGGGCTTTTCCTGGTTTTAGTCAAGTCCTTCCTTTAGTCAGTGATCCAAGGATGCCATGGAGGGTTATAGCCACACTCCCAGGAACGCTGACTCCAAGGGGTGCTTCCCATCATCAGAGAAAGAGGAAAAGCAACAACAGGATCAAACCAGGCTCATCCACTGCATGACTTTGGCAGCCCTTTTTGGTGGAGTTCCTAAGTAAAAAGGACTGAGAGCTGCCTGGCCAACATTTTAATTTACCATTTCCACCTAAACATCAAAAGTGTTACTTAAAAGCCATCGAGCCCCATGTCCGCTTCCAGATTTGCCTGCTGATGACTGCCCTTACTGAGGACATTTTATATTTTGATAAAAATCCTTCTACTTGAGTTAAGCATGAACACATAAGTTACTGCTCTGTCTTAGAATATGAGATTAAAGGGTCAGATCTCTAAAGGACTAGAACTTTTAGTAAGAGAAAGATTATAGATAGACTCACACCTGGATTTGAAGCTTTTGGAAGGGAAAGACAGGGTGGCAGAGTCAAAGAAAGGAAACTTGACCTCAGTTTGAACTAACAAGTGAGACAAATCTCTTCTTCTGGAAGACAGAGGAATGCAGACCTGTTTGGGAAAGTAAAATCAGAGGAAGTGAGTAACAATCAGCAATCTTATTTTCAGAAAAGCACCTTATCTTTACTGCCTCCTTCTTAACATAAACACAATGTTTCTTCTGTGGCAGTAAAGAATTCCCTGTAAAGAAGCTGTGCTTTTTTCTTGCCATCCATCACATCCAAAGCCTACAATCCCTTGAGCATCAAGCATTTGCCACTGGACATGGCAAATGTTGGCAATGGCCAATTTTGCTTCAGTGTAATTGTTCACTGTGTCATGTCAATTCCTACTTTGCTCTCCTTGTTCTTGCAAAGCCCAAATAAACATCCACTGCTGGATCCACACAACCAGTTTCTTTCAGAGAACCACAGAATAGTCTGAGTTGGAGCAACAGAGTACATTTCAGAACCGCAAAATAAACATATTAAAATAAATTGATAATGTTTTCTGTTGAAAGCCCTTCCCTTGCAACAATAGCTGCCTCAGTTCATAATTCCCAGGTGTTCAGGCACTCCCTGTGTCACAGGGATTTCCTAGGAACAGGACATCCCATCACAGACGTGAATTACTTCAAGATCCAAATCAGTTTTCCTAGTCTTTAATCAGAGACACTTCACTGTTCAATATTTAACACACTGACCTAGGACTGATGCAGGACACTTGTGATTTGAGTATCAATTTTTAAAGTGCTTCTGAAGTCTCAAGATGCTTTTCCCACTAAAATTCAGCCCATGCTTAACCTATTTACATAGTCTTTCATCTCCCTGCTGTAAGAATATTCAATCAAATCTGCTGAGTCAGATAAACTTCTTTACAGGAAAAAGGATATTTGTCCTTTGGATTCAGGCTGGAAAAATATAATGGAAACCACAAGTTTTCACAAATTCTGTAGTAAGTGCTGATATTCTGGGGAAAGGTCTTTGTGAGTTATTATTTGTTGCTTGGGGAGCATAACTGAAGAAATTTTGCATCACAGAAAAGCTTTCCCATGCTGTAAAAAGAGAATTTCCCATTCTGTACATTGCAACTTCTCAAATTAAATTCCTTTTCCTGTTGAAATACCGAATCAAACCCATCCAGCCTACAGTTCATGTAGGGCACTGAGCAGATCACATGTCAAGCCAAAGTCACTTTGATCCTAGGAAAAAAGTCGACTGTTGAATCAGCGGTGTCATCCACGAGATTAAATTTGCCACTAATCCAATCAGATACAGCACTTACTTCACCCTACACGTTAAGCACCCTCTCCCAGTCTGTTAAGGACGGTGTATTTCATTAAATGGTGCTGGTTCATAATTCCCAGTTCTGTCTCAGCACAAATTAAAAGGCAGTTTAAATTCCACTTCCCCTTGCTGATGCGTATCTCTGCGAGCGGCTGGCCTGGCAGGGTGCAGTGCCACGAAGCACTTCCCTCTGCCCAGGGCAGTGAAATGGCCCATAAAGCCTTGGAGATGACGGATGTGGCAGCACAGGAGCCGGACACCGCGCGCGAGCCGCGGCCGAGCCCAGCGCGGCTGCTCCGCGCACGAGGAGGGAGCCAGGAGAACACGGCCTGCTCTGCGACTCCTGGGCAGAGGGAGGTGGGAAACAGGGTATTTACACAGGGCAATATTTGTATTTTGTGTGTGTATCGACACACTCACTCACGGGGGCAGCTGGGCACAGGTTCAGCTGCACCCCCTGCTCTCTGTGCCGGTGCTGCTGTAACTTGGGGGTCACCCAGCCCCAGGGGAGGCCGGGCTCCCCCTGCCCAGAGCTTCCATATCAGCCAATTTAAGTCGCCAAAGCAGGGACCAAAACGAGGGACAAATGTGGCCTCTCCCTCGTGCCCACCCAGCTGTAAACACTGGGAGGTTCACAGCGTGAGCTGCAGCCTCAGAGCAGGGCTGGGGCAGCTCTCCCAGGACAATCTCCTTCCCTCTCCAGCAGCCTGGAATCGATGCTATGAACTCGTGTATCTGCTCATCCTGCTGCAAGTCAGTTCCCAAATGCCAGCCTTCACCTCCTAACTGTGCAGTTCCCATTTTTCACCAGGAATTGCCCCTTGCCTGCTGCTCCAGACTTCAAGAGACCTTACCCAGAGCTCAGTCTCCCAGAGCACAGGGAGTGAGTCACTTCACACTATAATTAATTCCTCCTGGCCCTGGGAACCACAATACAAAAGTTAATCAAGCAAAAGAGAAATTAAGGATGTTGTTACTCGAAACACCCAAGTTTTTACAAGTCGTATTTCTTGACTGGGAGATTACTTCACATCTGTCATTCATTTGTTAAAGCTCCTCTGTGAAAGGACTGCAGAAAAATTATGGTTTTTGAAATGTCACCTGTAAGGAGCCTCATACCAAGTTTAAGCTCAGTTAGCTCATACCACACTAAATTGAAAATCTGTTGAAGGAAGGATGAGTATGACTGAATTGCAGTTTTCATAATGCAATAGCACATAATCAAAGGTAGGATTGCTGTCCCCAGCAGAATTCTCTCCAGAAAAAAAATCTGTTTCATTGTAACAGAACAGGTTAATCACTTTTTGCCCCCCAATAAAATTACTTTTATATAGTTTTTGCTTATTACATTAGAAAAAATGATGCATGGGCAATTTTAAACAGGATTTCTCTCTTCATGAAGACAATCAATTAGCAAACTCCCAAGTCCTTCTGCAGTTTTTACTCTGGGCTTACTTGAAATTCTCTCTTCAGATTTTACCTCATCCTCATTACTCTCATTGCCTGATAATTTCTGAGACTGGGAATTAATAAATAAGTAATTAAGTAACTTCCTTACATCTTTATATCACCCATTAACATAAACTATTACCTTGAACACTTAGAAATGTGCCAAAAAAAACACCTGAAAGCCCACAGAAAGCACTAAGAGTGGACATCTGCCTCAATGTCCTCAAAATTTTGTTGCTCTCTCCTTGTCAAACACATCTCTTACATCTGACATGTTTATCAGCTGGAAAAATATGCACATTGTTAAACTCCACACTCAGAAGCATTACTTTGACCCTGGGGCAGACATTCACATTGTATATTTTTGCAGCTGGAGGACCCACAGAAGGGAAATATGCTTTGAAAAAGGCAGCCAGGTCGAGGCCATACGAATGAAGATTTAACATTAGAATTTATTTAAGCAAAACAAATTTTTTAAATAATGAAAAGACCCACAGAAATAACATTCCAACGAAGTTAGATCCTGTTGCAAAGAAAGGTGAGGGGACAAGTTTCAAAGGAGTGAAAAAGTCCATTTTCAAGTGTGCCACTTGGGGCCTTTTTCAAGGGGTTAGAATTCACACAGAGACATCTTGAATGCTAATTAATCCAGCATGACAAGGGGCTGTCCTTGGCAAGAACGTGGCTTGTCACTCCCATTATTTGCCTGTCCTGTCACTGGTACTCCTGGCATTTTGACTGTTGCCTTGCATCCCCCTTTGCAGCCAGCCAGGGATTCAAGAGTTGTTTCTTTCCACGGGTGTTTTCAGCAATTGTCCCCCACATTTTTGCTCCTAACTGGCCTGTTTTGTTACAGGAACAAATTGCAACCCTTCCAAATGCTCCTTTCAAAATGGGCATTGCCCATATTTATTCCTGGAGTCTGTCCCATCTCCAGAGAGAAAATGTCTAATTACTCAGTTCATTTCAGAGATTATTCACTCACTCATTTAGCTCCAGGGGAAGTGAGTACTCGTGGCATTTTCTTTTAAAGGCTTCTAATTCTGATAGTGTCACAAATGTAATGAGCATTATGATATGAATGACCATGACATATACTTTCTGTAATAAACCAGTTCAAGCAATGTCCCCATCCTAAAGAGCCATGATGGGAAGCTGTATGGATAAGATGATTAATATGCAGGGAATGAGGGAAAATTTGGTCCTGATTTATTTACTTGAATTAGTCAATGCAAGCAGGTGTGAAGGGAAGCAATTTTCCCTAAAAATGCAGGAAAAGCTTTGTATTCTTTATTCTCTCTCTGGCTCATCTGTCAGAAAATCATAAAAGCTTTTGAGCTTCCCTTTTGGAAAAATAAAAAGCCAACACATAAAAGCTGCTTTATATTACAGGAGCTGTGAAGTCAGTGCCTGAAATGATGGGCGGCTGCCCCAGCGCCGTCCTGGACGTGCTGTCAGTGGGGAATTCGGTCACAGCTGCCCCAAAGTTGTGAACAATCCACAAACAGCCCTGCCCACAGCCCCTGGGCCTCTGGCAAACGGGAACACAGCAGAGCCACAGCTCTTCCCGAGGGTCTGGACCTGCCACATCCACCCTTGGAGCAGCAAGTGATGGTTCTGCAGAGGGCTACATGAGTGCCCACCACAGTGGCTCTGCCACTCACAGGCACTTCTGGGTTCAAGATGGATTTGAAACACATCGAGACGCCTTCAGCAGGATTTGGGTGGAACTCAGGGTGCCATATCCAAACTGTGCTCTTTGGATGCACTGACTGGGGCTCCCTGGATAGAGAGAAGGCTGAGAAGGGAATTCACCAGCACAGGACAGTGTCACAGGGCAGCCCTGCTGCAGCACAGCCACTGCTTCTCTCTGTGGTTCCTCCCACTGCAGCCCAGGGAAAGCACAACAATCTGATTTTCACTCTGAGTTATCTAGAGACCATACAAAACAGGTACACTTATTTGCATTTTCATGCAACTGCTGTATTAATAATTGCTCCAGGCACTGTAAGAGGAACTCTGGCTTGTGTCAAGAAGCACAGCCTCGCTGAAGGGACAGGAGATGTTCCCAAGAGCAGAACACACATTGTCATTGGCACCAGCAAACATGGGAGCTACTCCTGGGCTGAGACACGAACTTCCCTTGTAAATCACAGGAGCTCTCCATTGCTTTTCCCCTCCTCCAGAGCCACCCCCTCCAGCAAAGGGACTCACTCACACTGCCTGTTTGCACACTGCAATACACAGACAGCGACCACATCACCAGGACACGTTCCCTAGGAAAGAGCCCCCTGCCTCCAGCCAAACCTGGACAGCCCGGGCTTGGCTGACAGTAACCCTTCCACTTCTGTAAGGATTAACCTAACGGGGGTATTTATGGTGTAAATGCTGTTTATAGCCACTGCAAATGCTGACATCCACTGTAAATGCTGGCAGTGATGTGTTGTTTATTAAGTTATAGGTCTGATTTTCAAAGGCAGCCAAGTGCCAGTTTCGTTCCCATTAAAGCCATGAAGAGAAATCTCCCTTGATTTTGGAAGAGTCAGATGAAGACTCAAGACTTTTAAAAACTCTTAATCGTACAGAGACGCAAAACCACCCTGAAACAAAATGAGCCTATAAAAACTGAAAAGGCTCAAACAATTCTTTAAGTTTACACCAAGCCAAATTTTGCAGTTTGCAGGTATTTCACATCAAAGCCATAGCAGATGTGAAAGCCAAAAGGAGCAAGAAAGAGTTAACTGAGATCCATGACTCCTCTGTTTCTTAAATCCATGACTCTTGTGTTTCTTAAATCCAGATAGAATGCAGAATGACTGAGTCTTAACCTTGCCCTGAAGTATAATACACAACAGTACAACATTTCTCATGGAAGAAGGACCTCTGTCTTGCAGCAGTAGCATGTAACATTTAAATTATATGAATATTTAAGAAGATATTAATAGGTACCTTAAATAAACAATAAGTGTCATGAAAACAGCATCACATCCATGTTTTAAAACCCTTAACTGAAAGTGTAGTAAAGCACCTGCAGGAAGTAATTTTTACTTTCACAAAAGAGTCTACAGTGTGTTTACAGCGGTAGCTGAACACACATTCAGAGCTGGCATCAACAGGACCAAAGTTTAGCCATGGATCACAGTTCCCAGGACAAACCCAATATCCTCAAGAAATCCCAGTTTATTTCAAAAGTATCTCCCATCCCATCGCTAGCACAAAACCCTCAGATATTTAGGTATACCCAAGGAGATAGATCCCAAAACATCCCAAAAGAAAAAAAACCTTTCAGCACTTAAAAGAGCTACAAGTAGCAGCTGCCGTTCCCACAGAACCAACAGGACTTCCTTGTCCTCAAGGCAAAAGTAACAGTAACAGAGCTCTAACAATTGTTACTAAAATAACTCCTACAAAGGTATCAGGTAAAGCAGGGGCTCTTAAAACGCAGGGAGGCTCTTGCTGATTCAGGTATTTGGGTGCAGATCCCACAGCCCACATTGCAGGGGAGGGAATAGCCCAACTTCCCTGCCAGGACACCAGAGACCTCACACAGCAGCTCTCCCCTCAGAATAAATGGTTCAATGTTGAGTTAGAAACCTCCAGAAATAGAACTTTGAGATTATAATTTTCACATTCCCTTGGCTAAGGTGTTGCTCTAAAAAGAAACTGCTGAAGAGAGATCTATCACTGAATTAAAAATTCAGGGCAGGTAAGTTCCATACAGAATGTCTATGTATTTAAGAGACTCATTTATCCCATGCAGTTATATTTCTCCCTGAGCTTCCTTTTCATGAAATTGGATTTAGAATTATATTTAGAATTACATAGTCAACACTGTACAGCTGTGTCCATCTTTTTAAGATGCTTTATAAACCCATTTTCCCAAAGATTTCTCAGCAATCTGAGCTAGATATGGATTTTTTTCTTCCATTTTGCAATTCTACAGATATTTGGATTAAAAAAAAAAAATGCTTAAACAAAATTAAGCTTAAAAAAGTACCTGCTAATGACAACCATTTGCTTAATGGCAGTTGTTCAGCCAGTGCAGCAGGAGACTGCTTACATCTGCCAACAGAAACCATTTGTAAAAATTAGTCTTGTAAACCACCACACATAAATCCATGGAAAATCAATGCCCATGGTTTCTATTAGGAAGTAGCAATGAATTATTCCTTATCCAAGAAGCAAAATAAGCTGCCTTTTTTTTTTTTTCCTTTCCACCTGCAAAATTCTGGAGGCCAGATCCAAATCCTTTACCAGGGAACTCAGTAACTCCTGTAGGCTTTGGGTGACACCGTTCGCCTGTCCTTAATCTTGTCAACAAATTCCATTGTATCCTTCGGAGAAAATCCTGCCGTTGTTTTAAGTATGTCTAATCCGTAAGGACAAAGCTTTAATGAGTTTCTAAATTTGTACCTTAAGAAGTAAAATAAAATAAAATTAAAAAAACCCCCATGACCTAGAATCCGTTCCAGAGCACCGCGCATCGCTTCGCTCCGCGGTGAGGTCTCAAGATGGGATTTATCCCACATCCATGAGAAAGAGGCAGGAAGCAGGAAAGCTTCCAGTGCTTCAGAGATGGTTTTCATATCCCTCAGCAGACACCAAAGGGGCCACGCTCTGCACACCCCCTGTCACTGGGGAAGTGCCACCTCACCCCCCTGCAGGAGTGTGTCTGGCAGCACGACACCCTTTCTGCATGAGAGACACCAGTTTCAGTAAAAACAAGGAGTCTGATAACTGAGAGATGGAGGAGGCCCTGGGAACAGCAAGAGATTTCTCGATTCTCACTGTTCATCCCTTAGGTGGTTTAATAAAGGGCAGGATATTGAGCATGGCAAAATGAAAGAGATAAAATTCACAAGAACTCCCTGTGTTCCACGGAGTTTGTTTATAATTTGGCAGTTGTGTAATCGGAAAGAATTGAGCAGCACTTCCCATGCAGACTTTATCACCCTGAGAGCAATAACATCCTCGCCTGTTACCCGGGGTTTATTACACTTCCAGCAAAATGACAGATGAAAGCCAACACCAACCTTTCACCTGCTTCTAGTCAAGAATTTAAATTCCTTCAAATGACCCAAATCCATAACCTGCAGGAAGCTGCAAGGCAAAATCGTTTACTTAGCTCCTTTTAATTTAATTTTTCATTTCAATCTATTCACTTAGATAAAATAAATTAAGGCTGGTAAGCAGGTAGGGGAGTGGAAGACAAGTGAGTGTAAAAATAGATGGGGTTGTAGATAATGCACCTCTTCCTTTCTGGTCCTGCAGCCTCTTCTTGATCCTGGTGCATTTGTAGGAAGGAATGCCTTTGGTCTCATTTGCAGGCACTGGAGGAGGGCTCCTCCCTTGTTTCATACTTTATTTCTACTCAACCTCTTCCCTCACTGCTCAGCCGCGTTTCCACAGAGAGGTTTGTGTGTATCTTTAGAATGAAATCTGTGTGGTGTTATGTCTGCACATCTAGCCTAAACAAATTTCTACTTGCAAATTCCCTTAATTATAACCATCCACTGCACTAAAATAAGGCACGGTGTTTAAAATCCCAGTGTCCTCAGGGTGAGCTCACTTGAGTGCGAGTCAAACCACGCACACAACCTGTACCTACACTGCAAATGCAGGCAGGCTCTGCACGGAGGGATCCCCTCCAAACAAGCACAGCTCTGTGCCTGATCTATTAAAAAATTAAGTAATACAAACAATTGATGGGGTAGGACTTGAGAATGAAATGAAGCTTCAGCATAGAAGGGTAAAGACAGCCTTTACGTGGATAACTTGAGTTGGTGTTTTAGCACACAGGAGCTGGCACGCTGAGCTGCAGCCAGATTGCTCTGCCACTCATGAGTTCCTAATAGCCACATTTCAGTCTTTTTTCTATTATAAATTGCTCTTAAGTATCAATCACCTCTTTCGGTTGCAAGTTTTATTTATATGTTCAAACAACATCTTCATTTCTTTCATTGTTTTTGAATTTCTGCTACCATTTCATAGAGCATCTCCTACATTTTCTAGAAGTACAGTAAAGCTTCAATCTGTCTTCTGCAGTTACTCATTGTTTACATATTTTCATGTTTTCCCTTGTCTCTCCTCACGGATTAAAAAGTCTTTTCCACTTGTGCCTCACCAATCAATTCTTTTTTTGTCCCCAAGGAGGAGATGACCAGAGCTTCACTTATTATTAACAATGAAGCCTATACAGAATGCATACTTTCATATTCGGATTGATAAAATACAATGACTTGATATCAAATTCTAGTGGAATTGCACTAATTTACGATATTCAAGGAAGTTGATCTCAAATAAGTTTGTTTTGCTGTGGGATGCATCTTGAATAAGTTTGTTTTCCTAGGCATGACTCACTTCTTAAGCAAACACCATCCAGTGGTTTCACTCCCAGAGACACTTGAATCTTTCGCTAAAAAAGTGACAGAAGGACAAAGATTTGAGACCTCCTCTGGGGAAAATCTCTGGTTGATCACTACTTTAACTGGGGTTTTCTTCCTGATCTCACTCACACCTTGCTTGTGAATTCTGCGGATGCTCCCTTTGTTCACTTTTCAACGTCTCTCTTTTCATGCCCCAACCATTTTTTTAAAGGCAGTTTTTCTTAGCTGATAAAAGGGCATTTGAAGGCATACCAGCAGTCTAACATTTTCAGCTCCAGTCCTGCACTGTGTCAATTTAATCTCATCACTTGCCTGAAAGTTCTTTCATTCTCCTTGTTTTGGGACCCACAGACATATGGCAGTAGTTGTCTAGAGGCAGAGAGAAGTGACATGTGGCATGAGCGGAGAGCAAGCTAAGGAACATTACCAGGCACAATGTGAGGGCTGTCACTGGAGGTAACAGAGTTAAATATAGAACTGAAGTGTCCCAAATACAATAGCAGCACTTTCCACATGGGTGCATGTGCTATAAATACCTGGGTTTCTGATGGCAGACTCCAGGCGAGGAGCAGGATTCCTCCCCAGCTGAAATGCCAGTGCTTCCCCAGTGAAGCCCACAGGAGACAACAGTAGGAGCACACAGCAGCGAGGGACCAGCAGCTCCCACTCATCTGCAAGGTCAATACTTCAATACTTCATTGACAGCAAAAAGCACCTTCTGGGTGAACTTGCAGGTATTTATTTCCCTGGCTGCTCTTACACTGCTTCAGCAAGAGCCCAGGGAACAGGGCTGGG
Source organism: Edolisoma coerulescens (assembly GCA_013397115.1). NCBI lineage: Eukaryota > Metazoa > Chordata > Aves > Passeriformes > Campephagidae > Edolisoma > Edolisoma coerulescens. Next base: position 3,590,986 of record VWZW01005507.1, read on the forward strand.
GGACCTGCTCCTGCACTTAGTGAAGAGCAAAATGCACAGCGATGAAATTAGAGGAAAGGAGATTTAGTCTACACAGATATGAAGGTATTTGCTTCCTTTTCTTTAATGAAATTATTCCAAAATCAGAGTAAGGACCACCTCACAGTCAGGGTTTATACTAGCACATGTACCCCTACTTGACAGATATATTTTCAGGTGCAAATCAAAGGCAGAGCAATACAGATGCTCTTGTAAGTCAGAGGTGTTTAACTCCATCTGCATCACACCCTCACCCATTTGAAGTTCACACAAAACTGTTCTGCCCACCCAGACCCCTAGAGAGTCCAAGCTGCAGCTGAGAGAGAGGCTCAAACATAAGCAACACACCCAGCCCACTGGATGTAAAATGATGGATATCCTGTTTTAACTGATGCCTCTTCATGAGACTTTTCCTCTACCTTCCCAGGAAACACTGAAAAATCTGTCATCTTTTAATAAGCTTTAGTTTTAAGCCTTTAAGGAACAAAAGTGAAAATTAGTGGTGTTAATGTATGAGCACAATAAAAATAACAGCTGATAAAAATCCCTATAAAAGTGAAATACAGCTTATTCTGCTTGCAGCTTTACATGCAGCTTGCATTTCTTCCTAAAGCTTCAGCAAAGGCCAGGAGACAGACTATTTATCAGAAAACCATCAAGCTGGAATTTCACATCAGGCTAAGAGATCCCAGCTGAGCTGTTTACTTCTAAATAAAAGAACCCATGAAGTATGGTATGGAACTTGAATTCCCTTACTTGGAACCCCGAAGCTGAATGGTCAGACCCAGAAAACTCCATCCACAGTTTAATTCATCTTATTTTTGAAGTTCTGCTGCAGCTGGTAACCAGATCCACTGTGTGTGGCACAGCTTTAGCCAAGTCCACATCATGAATTACATAAAAGACTGGCTGAGCTTACCAGGTAAAATGGACTATTTTATTAAGCAGTAAAGTCAGAATACGGAAGGAAGATGGAAAAGAAAAACTTCTGCGTCATTGGAGTGGCCACTATCCAAATCTTTGCAGCTTTCAGAAGAGCTGTCATTATTTGATGCCATGTATGAAATGCCTTGAAGATCCGAAAATGAAGCCAAATTCTCCATCAGTCAGAAGTCCTTTGCATTATGCCACCTTGGATTAGTTAAGGGTTTGGCATCTCGTCCCTTCCAATCTTACACTTCTATCTGGCGATTTGGAACACCCACACAAACCATTTCCCATTCCCTGTGGCTGCAGGGGGCTGGTTGCAAGGAGTCACGTTCACAAGGTCCTTCTCTGGTAAGAGAGAAGGAAAAAGAAAGGAGGGATTTAATTTCCACAGATCTGTGGTCAGGAGTCATTTTCTTCCCTCCTCATTACAGTGTCTTTGCATTTGTTAAAACTCTTTTGAGGAGAAAAAAGAAAGAAAGTGAAAGGAACAAGATGTATTAAGATGCATAAACACCTACACAAAAAGTCTCTGTATTCCAGCTGTTACTAAATCAGATTAAACCAGCTCCTGCCATCAGACCCCCCCTCTTACTGAGGAAAGAAGTGAAGAAATGGCTGAGAAAAGAACTGGCCTCAAGAAAAGCAGCATTATTATTTCCTTTCCACTTCAAAACTTTAAACATATTCAGTCTCCCTCGATTTCATCAAGATACTGCCTAGGCAAGTAAAAATAGCGTCAGCACCAAGACTACTTGCACTGCAACATATTTCCGGACACTTCCCTCCTGATCCATCCCTCCTGACACGACATCCAGAGCATCACTGCAGCTTAGGATCAGGCTGTGGCACTCGGCATCTGACGCTGCAGCAACTGCCGAGCTGTGGGAGGGAACATCTCTCCCGGAGGAATGCCCCAGCCTGCTCCTCTGCGAGAGGATGTGACTGCTGAGCAGAGACTCCTCTCCCACTCTGACACCGAACGTGTTCCCAGGGTCTGCACACTCAGCAGAACCCAAGGCAGCCCTGACATGAATTCAGAGTTCTGCTGTTCTGCAACCTCTATTTTCCCTTTGAAACAGTTACTATTTATGTGCTTTATCTAGACAAAAACACCCTCAGCACATCCCAGTGCTTCCTGCCTTTCTCCCCTTTTCTTGGCTCTGGTACAACATCTTCAAAACTTGACACCAAACCTGCTTATTCTTTTAACCACTCATTGCATTAAGTGTAAGGAATGCTGCCTAGAAACTATACAGTGCCCTTTTCCCCTGTCCTCCTGTCCTTCAGAGACTTTCCCCATTCCTGCTGACACTGCCCACCTGCCAAACCTCAGCTGGGGGGGAGGATTTCAGTTTGCTTTCTCTAAGGAAAAGAATATAAAAAAACCCCTAGAAACAAACCACACCATTAAACAAATTGCCTTTCTCAGTCAGGCAAACATTTGGGGGTGCATGTTTCATTCATGTACAAGAGTTTCATTTCTGTTCCCTCTGGATTAAAACCAAAACTTCCACCACAGCAGGGACAGAGGGACTACAACTTTACACATTTACTGAGTTGGTTCAAATTTGTTCTGGGATTTCCAATACAAGACATTCATTCCTTCTCTACTATTTTTTTTTGCCATTTCTTTGCCTTTCAACCAGGAAAAGCTAAATTGAAGCATACAGTGCAAAGTGGGCATGTAATACCAAGTGCAATATATCCTCAGGGAGGCATCAAATCCAAATTCTGCCTTGGGACACGAGGATAAATCTCCTGCAAATGTACCAGAGAGAGAGAGAACTTTGTCAAGATTTAATCAAGATCACAAAGCTCAAGTCATCTGAATTTCCAGAACCAGAAGCTGGAATGATACCTGTGGCTTTAGGAAGTACAGTCAATCTCCTTTCCCTGATTTTAAAGGCATCTAAACCAGGCTATAAATCCTTCAGTGTTTTCTATGCCAAAGTTTTATCCTGTTTCAAGATCATCTCTCATTCCTTGCTGACAACACTCAGCTTTTTAGAAGTTTGAATTCTACTAACTAATTATATTCCAAAAAGTAGCATTTTTGATGCACATGCTGTTCTTGGCCAAAGACCATTTTACCCCTTTTCCTACCCTGAGGAACTATTTTTGTTTGCTTAATATCCAGGGAAGGGACAATTGTACCAGCACTGAAACACACTGCATCTCTCTTACATAAAAATGAAGACTATTCTGCCATCTGTTTGATCTGTCACATCTCACACTTCCTGAAAAAGAGAAGTTTGATCATCACCCATCAAGACTTTGATAGAGAGACCTTAGGCTCCTGTCTCAAGGATAGTAACAAGCTGTGGTGTCTCTTCTGTCAGCACCCAAAAGGGATTTTAAACTTAAAATGAGATTCAGAATTATGCTAATTTCCCCTATTACTCATAATAATAATAATAATAGAAAGGTTTATCACTTCTGTTGACAGGAAAGTGAGGAGCCCACCATGGAGACAGAAGAGAAACTGAAGCAGTATTTGCAAAAGAAATCAGTAAAATATGTTTTACCACTGAAAGCAAAGCCAAGGCTGAGAAGTGCTGAAAGTTCATGCCTTAAGCACCTGCAATGATAGGGCAGAACACCTCCAGGAGATGTGGGAAGGCTCTTCCAGAGGAACAGCAAACAGGGCTCAGTTTGGCCAGGTTTGTTCTGTCCTGCCCAGACAGGACCACACAGCACCAGTCCAGCCACGTGAGCATCACTTCAGAGAGCTACATGGAGCCCACAGAGGTTTGGCTCCTGAGGAAGACGAAAATATTTTTGACCTAAGATACATTTCTCCAATACAAAAAGATTTTTCCATAGCAGAAGTTGGATGACTTCACATTCCAGACATTAATAATTTGAGATCACTCTTCTGTGACTACCTTGAGCATAAAGCTTAGCCCTTGAAAACAAACCCATGTCTCCCACATCATCATTCATTTTTCACAGTTTTTCCAGGGGTGAAGACTGAGTGCCAACAGCCCTTTAAGGAAACTGTCTCTTAGCCACAGTTTTTTGTCAGACAGTCTGGCCAGATTTAGGGATGAAAACCCAAACATGGATCATTCTGATAAATCCAAGATGACAGATAACAAAACAGGGAGATGTAGAAAGAATATGATGATTGATTTTTACCAAAGAGAATATTCCCTGGATTGTTGCACTGCAGGGCTTGGTGTCTGTAATGTACAGAGGAGCTGTGAGCAGCTCCAAGTCTGAGGAGCAGAGTCACCTGATACTTACTTACTTTACCAGCCATGAAGGCCAAAAAAATGGCTTATAGATCATAAAATTCTTTAGCACTGAAGTTTCTGAAGATGTGTAGGGAAGCACAAGGGAAACAGAATTTCCAAGAGAGAAAACAAGTCAAAGAAGAGAGTTTTTCCCCAGAATGGGAATGATTCTTCTGACACAGTCGTGCACTGTTCCCACCCTCAGCAGGCATTTTTGATTATAAGTAAATCCATTTAATCTACCAAAACCTTAAAACTGAAGAGTGCCACGGACAGGGGGCAAAGAGATGCTGTAAGGATGGTTGTGATAAAGAGAATAAATAGGTGCTGTGATGAGAGAAGAGAACATGAATCAGCTTCAGGACTCGAAGGAGAGGGGGATACAGGGGCTGTGTTTGCTCGGAGCACACGGCAGCATCGCAGAGCAGCTCCTGACAAAAAGTGAACAGTAATTGCACCACCAGTGTTTGCACAGAGCCTTGGAAAAACCATCAAGCTCTCAGTCTTTGGTATTTCAAAGAGCAAGTAGAAAGAATCTCAGCTTAATATTTTAACCTTTACCCTCACGTTATTTATGACTGACCCAAAAGATAATGGTTTTTCCATCACAAGCACACCTGTGTTCTTTCCACAGGTTAAAAATCCAGGTAACAATCCAGACTGACCCTGCTCGGCTTTCAAATGCTGAGAAGAGCCTTGCTTGCAAAAGTACAGCTTCTTTCCTTTTAAATAAATAAAGGATTAAATGAAACACAGAGCCTTTGCTTTTGTCAGCTAAGACACTGCTGAGCCCTCGTGTCACCCCGGACCTGCACAGGAGCCCGTCTAAAGGAGGATTATGAAACAACCTCTCACAAAGCAAAGTCATCGGCTCACCTCAGCTCTGTAGGGCAAGGACCAAAACTGCTTAAGGACCTACAAAATGTCACCTAAGTCCAACATTTAGTTGCTATGGAGCCTGTCAGAGCACATGTCCTACATTGCCTAATTCCCTGGATTTCGGAAGTGCAGCTGACGCTGATGGTTCCAGCAGCAGACACGCACAGCCCTGGAGGCCGATGCCGCCGAGCCCAGCCGCTCTTTGCTCCGGCAGGGCTCTGGCTGAGCTGCTCACCTCCAGTGCCCATCAGCAGCTCAGCTTATGGACCCAGCGTTGCCAAAAGGAGACCTCCAGGACAGGCTAGTACATAAATGCGCATTTTTACACAGCTCTGAGCGTAAGGAACCCACTGGGGGAGCAGCACAGGTTTTTTCAAATCCCCACAGTGCAAGAGGCAGACCCAAGGCTTGTTTGCACCAGAAGAAACCCCAAAACTCTGTGTTGTGGGGTGCTTGTGCTCCAGAGAGACAACCACAGCACATTTAATCACTTTCCTTGCCTCTAACACACCTCTCCCTTCTCCATCTTCTACTGGCTGGATTCTCCTCTCAGCTTTCTAGTGCTAATCCTCTGCCTGAGCAGGTTTTTCTCCCCCAGAAGTTAAAGGGTAAAAGCAGATACAAGACTGGGAGCTGAAAATCCCCCTGGCTGAGCGAGCCCTGCCGTGGGCATTTCCCCACAAGTGGACTCCCAGTGCCTGGGGTTCCAAACTGAGGCTGTCAGCTGGGATCAGCCCAGGGGCTGCCGCGGGGAACGAAGGCCCACGCACGGAGGGATGAGCCATACACTGGAGCGTCCCTCAATCCCCTGAGAGCTCTACAGAGTAAAACCAGTAATTTGATAAGGAACCAGAATAAAGTGAGCTATAAACATCTTCTGCAGCACAAACTGATGCTACATTAGGTTTGTAAAACATCTCATGGGGAAAAGGGGGGTGCTGTAAAATGCACAACCTTAAAATCTCTCATAGTTAATTTTTGAGTTTGCTTTTTTCTTTTAAATTATGTTTATCAATCATACAAGATTCCAGGGGGTAAAAACAATGAATAATCCACTCAAAATTAATTCTGCACGTTGGTTCTACACTTTTGAAGGTAATAAATCATCAATCACCAGCACAGGACCACAACATCTATTTCATGCATGAAGCAGCACTTTATCATGGTAAATTTAGCTGTGTCTCATTAAACTGACTGCAGTCTCTGGCCAGCCAGTAAAACCTGAATAGGTTTTCACATTATATTCCTCAGAGCTCAAAATAAATCACAAAGTTTCAGCCTCATGTATCTATGTGATCTTTAGAAAATGAATTAACCATTGCCACTACTGAGCAGTGTGGAGTTAGTCCGAGGAGCAAAATTTCAAGGAGAATCTTTTCTCAGCCTCCATGGCTCCATAACAATCATATTAGAGACTTAAAAGTTAATTTAGTCTCCATGCAATCAAGTAGATTTTGTTTGTTTATTTGTGGTGGTTTTTGTTTGGATTGGGGTTTTTGGAGTGTCAGTGAATTAGGCTGTTCCAAGAGAAAAGCACAGTCACAGGCAAAAAGGTGGTACACCCCATTCCTCCAGAAATCAATGGCAATATTCCTACAAGAGGATCAAACTGTGTATGAGCAATTTCTCATTCAAATTCATTTCTTCTTCCCACTAAAAATGAAATTAAAGCCAAAGCCCTGTCCCTTCTCCCCGTGGTTTACCAGCCACACGTTTTTACCTCTGTTAATGCTCTAAAGGATGTTCTACATGTGGCCAGCTGTGCCAAGGTTTTATTCCAACCCCACCTGTTTCCTTCACTGCATTCACGCTGATTTTTCATACTCTAATTATGGTGAGAAGCAAAGGCTTAAGGAAGCAGTTGACCATTAAACATGAAACATATGTTCCCATGAAAATAAAATCAAGATAATCATTGTATGGATGGTTCTTTGCAGCAAGATAAATTCCTCTCTCCCTCCAATATTCCATCTTTCATCAAAATGGGGTTGAACAGGCTGGGAAATGTGCTTTGGAACTACCCCTGTGATCTGCCAACTTACAGCATCCCAAGTGTTGAAAGGTCAACTGTTGCTCCTGGCAATCCTAATTTTTATTCCTGCTTCAAGGACTCCACTCCTGGCAGAAAACAGGCTCAACAATCCAAGTTCAGCATTTGCTTGTTTCTACTTCAAATCTGTCTCCTGCATGTGTGAGGAATGACTTAGGGTAGAGGTGTATATGGATTTTTCTGTTTCACACCTTTGGTGAAGGGGGTGACTGAGACAGCATACGATGCTCTTTTCATTCCAGATATTTAAACACCAGAACATCTCACGTTACGATACATTCAGTGAATGATTTACCCTCAAGATCCTGGGCTTAGCACTGCACCACGTTTGTTCCTGTGATGCCCACAGGAGTAACTTCAGCATGGCAGAACTTCATCCCAAGGTTCCACAGTCCTGTGCTTCACTCTCTCCACAATTTAACCACCATCATGTTTCTCCATCTGGTTCCATTTTCCAGTGAAACGCTTTAAGAAATTCCTTGGCTTAAGAGGAAAAAATCTCCAAACCACAGCCAAGATCACACAGTAACTGTGATTTTTAATTATCAGTGACTAAAATCTGCATTTCCTCAAGGAGAACAGCCATCAGCCCACCATTATCTCTTCAGCAAACACTGCTGGCCCTCAGCTGTCACCAGAGTGATGTCAAAAGGAAACAGGCAAAAACTAATTCCCATCTCCAGAAATGCAATCACAGATTGTGACCTGACAGCTCGAGTGCAAGCCACACACAGTTCTCCTTTCAAGTACCAGGCAGAGTCTGGTGCCCAGCAAGGATGGCTCCCAGACTTCCACAATATTAATTTATGGCAGAGAGCAGGGCTGATTTCCTGCCCTCAGTACAGTAATGGATTGGCAACACTTGTATTAATTCTATTTTCTCTTATTGTTGCATCTCAGAGAGACTGTACATTTGAATATTGAGCTTATTCATGCAGCTACAGAACAAGCTCTATGTCACCCACTGCACCTTCCTGCACTGACCCATCCCTTGGAAACAGACTTGGAATTTCCCACCAAGAGCTTCACATCCAACCTGGAGCCTTTACAGGAGCATGGAGGGAACGGGGTGTGGCGATTGTGAATGAATGTGGCTCACAGCAATATATATATCCCTAAAAAGCACATATTACCTTACAGTGAAATTGGAAATACAAAAACCCTCCTCACTAAACATTTTGACTCTTCACAAACACCCTGGCAGCGGGATGGGTGGATGGGTGGCAGTTCCTAGGCAACTGCACGTGATCACTTTCTGCTTTCAAACCAGAAAGGCAATTTCATGTTAGCCTGTGCAATTAAAAACAAACATATTTCTTTTCTGAGTAACCTTCCAGGAAAGCTTTCAATCCCACAGTACCTTTGATTCATGTTAAATTTATCAGAATTACCATTTAGACAAACTGAGAGATTAAAGGTACTTCAGGCTATAGTTAGAAATAGTCCTAAGGCTAAAACTAAGCATTACAAATTATTCAGTGAAGCTTTCAAACCTTCTACCTCTGTAACACTGTTTAGCTAAGTTCCTTGACAATGCTGAAAACAACAAAAAAAAAACCCCTCAAAACTCATGTTGGATCAAAAATTTGTAGTATAACATGTTAGTTATAAGGTGCCTTCTACCTGGGTAACATAGGATTAAATGATTACTGAGCAATTCACGGCAGCCCTGGTAACTGAAGTTAATTCACTGCTTTTACTTTAATTAATCTGATCCCATAATAGGTGTACAGATGGATAGTCCTATTTGTGCAGCTGAGTGAGCATTTTCTAGTTGAATTAAAATGAGAAACGTGGTCCCCTCAATGAGCTGCTACCCTGTATGGCCACACATCAAATGAACCATCAGAATCTTCCCCACTCACCTCATGTGGGATCTTTTTCCAAGACCCCAAGCACAGGCACCTGTAGGAACTTCATAGTGCCATAAACTTCAAACAGCTGCTATACAGGGACTAACAGTGGGAACCTGGAGGAATTCCTAAATCCCTGTCTCACTCTGAATAATAAATCACCCACTATCAAAAGCAAATCAAGGAAAAAAACCTAGAACTGTAGGTTTTAATCTCACAACAGACTTTCAGTTGGTTTTCCAATGTAATTGCTTTTTCACCAGCAATAATAATCAAAGGACTCATAGTAACGACTTTCACAAATCGTTAAGATTAATTTAGTAAAAGTGGATAGAAAAAATATTTTGCTTTCTCCTTTTTTAATTGGAAAGCTCAGATTCAGCAGCTGAGTTCAACTAAGACTATTGACTGATCCTGTGGCAGCAGTCATTTGAAAAATTAAATACTCCATAATGAAAGATTTCTGCCTTGCAGTACACAGGGGAAGAATCCTGCTTCATAGAGAACTCCGGTAGAGGAGGAGAGGCCACACTAAAAGAAATTCATTTTTGTAGACTATCAGCTGCCAGGACTGCCAAAGCTCCATTCCCAGTCACGAGGAAAGACTGGCAGGAGCTCCTCCAAGAGCTCAAGACACCAAAAGCCACGGGGAGCTCAGAGAGGCCACGGAAACACAAATCCTGAGCAGCCCCTGGGAGCTGGTTGGGACCAGCAGCACCACGGTGGTCACTCCACCATGGCTGGCACTGCAATAAATGTCCTGTTTCTCACCTGCCAGCAGAATGAGGTGGGCAAGATGCCAAACTGACACCCATGACTGACTCAAAAACTACACAGTCATTAACAAAACCTTTCAGTTGTTGTATTCAGCACCCACAAACAAGTCATATGCAAGTGGTCACTACCTACAGCTCTTCCTATCATTTCAAACTTGGAAATGCTGGAGCTCCGGTTATCCTGTAATCTAATTCTGCTCTCCCACCCCTTCATTTTCAGGAAGCAGGAGTACTGGTAAAAACCAGGGCAAATTCAATAAAATCCACCTTTGGGTATCTGGATTATGACATTTTCCCTTGCCCAGAGTCCTAACATTTTTGGTTTTTCAGTCCTTCACTTTACAACCTATGCACTCCTAAATATAACTCTGAATGTCTGACCTCATCTACTTTCTTCTTCTCAAAAAACTCCTCAGAAACTATTTTCTGAGCAACTCTATTGTCTGTGCTCAGCAGGGTGCCACTCCAAACCTTCAGCATCAAACACAGCCTGCTCTCATTACAGCTACAATAACTACCTCCACATCCGAGCGATGTTTCCCCAGAGATGGCAATCAGCCCTGAAGCCAGTTGCAGGAGAAAGGAGATCCTGTTCAGTCCATCCTTCTCCTGCCTTTCCGCTTCCAGCAATTGTGCGTTTGCTGCCCCACCTGTGATCCCGTAGGGGGAGAGAGCTCTGCCCCCCGGGCATGGCTGGGCCAGCTCCTCCTCTCCTGGAGGCTGGAGATGCTTCATCCCCGCAGCGTTTTCCAAGGTGCCTGGCTTCTGAAGAGCTCCAGACTTGGCTCAGCATGTCCAAGGCAGCACAGAGGGAGCCTGGCATGCTGCCCCTGGAATGCATTTCCCACTGCTATGTAAGAAGGGGTTTAGATCTGCATCATTCCCGAGATACATATCTTTATACATTTCTAAATAAGTTTATTTAACAGGCCAATTAGCCTCTCACTAATCATCTCTCATGCTGGGTAAGAGTCTAGCAATGTAGACAAAAATATACAGAATATTCTCGTTATTCCACTCCTCTGACTCTCCTGGCTATGCCACACTCAGGAACATTTCCAGACTCCCCTCATTGTATATAGATGAATGTGCTGCTGTTTTACATTTTTTAATGCATGCTCCTGACTCCAGCTTCCCATGGCTCGGGCAGAAGGAACACCATCACTTGGGAAGCGTGTTCAGCAGACTGAACACAAACAGAGATGTAACCAGCTCCCATGTGAGGATTCTGGACACTGTATTAGAGCATTTCATGTCTACTGACTGCCAGTGATAGCCCAACAGTTCAGTTTAAAAATAAAATTACTGCTTTGACCCTTTCAAAATACCTGGGATGTGTTCAGATAAACTACTTTATTTTCTTTATAGTATTATCACTATTTCTTACTACTCTCTTTGAATTTCTAACTACTTACTGCTCATTTTTCTTACTCAAGGTTCAGAGTTTAATTTCTTAACCTACATCCATTAAAAGTTTGCAATTATAAAAACGTGATAATTCCATTAGGTAGCTATAAAACCAGTTAAATACAGTAGGAATGTTTTTACAGGAGAAAATTATATGGCTCTGCAGAAAATTTTACAAGCAAAGATATTTAGACAAATGCTACCTCAGAAGTAGCACCATATGTTCCTGTACTTCAGCATGAAAGACAAAATGTCTGCAAAATGAAAAGCAATGAATTTTTTCCAAAAGTTACTGCCACGAGAATTTAAAAATATACATTTATTTCAAGTACCAAATAATCAGAGCAATCTAATTAGGAAGGAGATAATTAAAAGACTAACAGGTTGCTAAATCATGCTCAGGACACACAACCTGGTGGTTGCTCTGGTTTGTAATTAAGATCAAAATAGCAGCAGTACTAATGTCTCTAATCTCTGCCCAGGTCGGAAACATTAAACTGCACTCAGAGCACATTTCGGCTGAGAAGGGCCACTAAGGACTCGCTGCCTGGCACGGCAGGAAGCTGCTGAATTGCAGGAACTTTGTGCTCCCAAGCAGGATCGTTGCTGCAGCCCTGTGGGCACATCTCCCTGGCCGGGAATGCCTGGGCTGTCATCCCGGGATGCCAAATCCCGGCGCCCCACGGAGTGCACACCACTGGGGAGCTCTGGAGCCTGCAGCGAGCCCTGAGCGGGGCCATTCACAAACACTTCCCGAACGGACTCTGCTGCAGGGACTTTGCACAGGGAGCCTCCAGCCTTTGGCAGGCAGGGAGAACCTTTCCCCAGTGTTCCCTTCAACACCGCCCCGGCTCCACAGGCCTTTAAGCAAACATTTCAGCCCGCAGCGTCTGACAGAGAGCAGCCACCTACCTGCTGGAACGGAGCGTGCCGGCGCTCAGCCAGCACAGCTCCAAATCCCGAGTTCCTCCCCTCCACATCTGCCAAGGCACAGATGTTCAGCCTGAGCCTCGTCATGGAGATTTATATCTGCTAAGCACCACTTCCCCCCCTCCCTGGCACAGTCACAACATGCCACACTGTTGATGGATGCTGAGGGCCAGATGACCATCTTCCCAAAATACCGTGTTCTCTTTTTTTTTTTAAGCTCAAGAATGTTCGTTTTCAAATTTTATTCTGATGGAAGATGAATGCTCCTTTGGATTGCACCAGTTAGCAGCCTGAAATTCCCGGGAGAGAGCTGACCATGCCTCTGATTGGTACCAGCATCTTCATTTCCTAAATCAAGACAACTGCAGCTACACAACTGCTCTGCAACAGTAAAAACAGGCCGCAAGAAACAAGACAGAAAACAGAGCTTCCTCTAGTAAAGCCATCACAGCCCCTCGGGTATGGATTGATTGTAAATCACTTCATGTGCCAGGATACCTTTAAGCAGCCCTGTAAATGCAAAAGGTACATTAACAGCTTCTAACAGGACTGCTGCACACACAAAAGAGAATTAAAAATAGCTTTGTTTCCCACTAGAACAATTCAGGAAATTCAGGAAGGAAGGAAACATTGCCTTGAAAGTTGATTTTGAAAGGAAACACATTGAAAATGTTTGTCTCGAGCTGATTGTTCACAAAGGTGTTTTCTAGGCATGTGAGTAACTTCAGCCCCACTTTTTACACCATGCTGAAAACAGACCAATCTAAGAAAAAAGCTGTTAGAAAACTGGCATGATGCAATGGAATAATCAGCAGCAAAACCTCAGGAAACCTGCATTAGTTGGTGGCTGATTAATCCTGTCTTGTCTTTTGTTTAGCTCATGGCTCTCAGTACACAGGTGATGATGACAATATTTGCGTGGTTGGTAAATTGTTTCCAGAAGTATTGATGAGAGCTGCAAGTGGGAACCAGGCACTACTGGCAAGTGTGAGCGCTTGCTCAGGGTAACGGCACACCCACAGCTCTTTATACACATCAAGGTCTCACCTTCATAAAGACATTTTTTCTGACTTGGCTGCCACCAGGGGAGCGTTCACACACGTAAATCGATGTTCCACACATCGATGCTATCCCAGCCCACACACAGGAGCTCTCCAGGGCCAGAACTCCGTCAGTTAATCCAGCCAAGCTCTCTGGGCAGAGCTGCTTTCTCTCCTCAGTCACACAAGAGCGGTCCCAAAGCCTCTGTAGGCTCAAACTACAGCATTACAAGTTGGAGCAAGGACAGGACTTTCTGATGGCTTTCCACAGCAAGCAAGGGAGCAAAGGAAAAGAGCAACGTCCTCCTCTCCCCTAGGTACCCCAGTCCCACCTCTGAGGTCACAGACTTGCTCTGGGCCTTTCAGAAGCTCACAGGACTCCATGGAACTCAGAAAGTTTCTGCAGCACGAACCAGAGCAGAAGGTTTGGGCCTGAGAAGACAGACATACTGCACAGGCAATTTCCAGAAGAGGCGTCAGTGTTGTTAATCAGATGACCAACATGTTCCAGATTTTCAGTCTTTCCCTCTGATGATGAACTCAGCACACAACACCAAGGCTGTGGGTTCAATCCCTGTCCAGGCCATTTACTAAAGAGCTGGACTCGATGATCTTTGTGGGTCCCTTCCAACTCAAAGCTGTGGATCTGAGAAAACAGATGTCACCGAACATGTATTTTGCTGGCTTTCAGGTCTGACAAAGACCTGGGTTTGGGTTTTTCAGCATTTGGCTTTGTGTTCAGAGGGAGAAGTTTTCTGCCGAACACGTACATAAAAACACACGTTCACAAAACCAGAGCAAAACAGGATGCAAGGTCTGACTACCCCCATATCTGATGAGCTCTCCCCAAAATCCCTCAACTCCACACAGCCAGTCTCTAGCCCAGCTGATTGGTTTGCTATCAGGGCACACATTCCATCGCGTGGAGAATAAACACAGGTGGAGCTGGACACGGACACATCCACAGGTGACAAGTCAGCATCATGCCAAGCCAAGGCCTACAATCTGACCCACCCCTAGTTCTCCACAGATCTGAGCTGGCTCAAGCCCTCAATTCAAAGTTGAATCCTGAATTCAGATTGCTAAAGGGATGGTGCTCAGAAACAGAACTGTACCTGCAACCTGCAGGGCAAAGAGCTACTTCTGATTTACACCTTTCAAACAGAGAAATCTACGTTTGCTGAAATTTCTTTACGTTTGCAACAGATGTCTCTGGGTGGGGCTAAACTGAGACTGTGCTCAGCTGATGAGACTTCTGGAGCAGTGAAGAAACTCTCCCAAAGAACCCTTCCCACTGTGTTTCCACAGATACGATGGGACACAAATTTGGCACTTGGGCCCCATATCAACAGTTCCATGAGCTGAGGAGCAAATCAAGCAGCTGGTTCAGTCACCAGCTAGCTCCTGACACCTGAGTACTGCACTGATGGGCAAAGCCACAGACCAGTGAGCCTCAGTGTTTGGCACGAAAATGCTCCTGATTCCCTGGGAAACAGCATTTCCTAATAAACAGAATGCAAACACTCTCTGGATTTTTCTCATTCCAGGGAGTAAAAACCTACTAGTAACTTCTTTCACTAGAGATCCTGTCCCAAGATTTTCCAGAGCCTCTTTGCTTCCTGTGCACCATGATGCGTTTCTGAGCAGCACTGCAAGAACAAATAAATCAAAATCTAACAAAACCAGGGAGGTATTAAAAGCACTCAAGTGTTACATTTGAGAACAAGCATCACCTGACTGTATCTTTGCAGCCAACATCCTGTTTCCCCTGAAACAAGGACAAGGAATATCCAAAAACCTTACATTAGGTTTAAGTGACATGCAGGATTAATATCTAACATCAACTGACTGAAAAATACACGTGCTAAGTGCAGCTCTACTAAGCACAAAGCAGACACAGCCAAGGTTTGCTACATTTAAACTGTAGATCTTTTCAGTGATAAATTCAACAGTATTTTGCTCTCAACACCAATAGAAATTGTTTCTCATTCAAACATTCTTCACCAATCCTTCAAATATCCATCTTCCAAAGTGACACTGGAATCAGCTGTCGGGTTTGTTAGTCGAAAAAATTAAATAAAATAAAACCACCATGAAACAGGAAAAGATGGAATAGAATATGTTGCCCAGGAAACTGACTCCAGCGCTCCACATTTCCAGGTGGCAGTTGATAAGTAAATACACTTTAATTTGGATTGCTGTAGAGTTATCATGAAAGTGGGTCAAGCAAGTCCTTTTGTGCTGCATCTCCTTTTGGAGTTCCCCAGCCACCTTTTCAGTATTCCATGGATACAAGTGGATGGATTTGCAGTATTTGTGGTCAATATAAGGACTGAACACTGTCCAACTCATTCTTGACAAATCCAGGATGATTTGACAGGATAAAACTCCGGGATTCAGGCTTCCAAGATAGTCTGATCCATCATTTCCATGTTGTCAGGGAATCCAGTGATTAATTTTAATTAATATCACATTGAATACACTACTCAAAAAATCTTCCCATTTTATTATGTTCATGGAGAAGGTAAAACACATAAATCCCAATGTCTTCAAGCTGAAATTAGGATTTGTTTTAATAAAAACTCAGGATCTTTCGTCCTCATAGTTCTCCAAAATATTTGTACATGCTATGGCTGTAAGTGGTCACGACGTAGCATTTAGCAGTACGGACTGGAGTGTAGGCCAGGCATCAAGTTCCAACAAGAGGAATAAATGGAAGAGTTCTTAGCACCTGCACCTGGAGGAGACATAGATTTGGTATCTTCTGCTGTGCAGTTAACACTGAAGAGCCTTTGGTCTCGGTGGTTGGAGAGCTGGTTAGGAAAAAAATCATTGTTGGAATGCTTTCTTGTCATGTTTTCTTTATGGACTTAGTGACACTGCAAAAACCTAAAATTCAAAATTTAACTTGAGGTTACATCAATTTCTAAAATGGACCCAAGCAAACAAGATGAATGACAGTGACAGACAAGTGACTTCATTCAGAGCACTGCATGAGCACAGATATTTAAGCATCTTGTTCTGTGTGGGCATCCCATTTCAGTGCAAGTCAGGTGCCAACAAGGAGTGAAGTGATCAAATCCTTGGAAGGATCTGAGTCAATCTGCAGGTTCTGCCTCTCAGCATTCATGTGTTTGTGCTTGATACATTCATCAGCCTTCAGAGAAATGTTCATTTTGTTTCTCAGAATCCAATACTATTTTAAGAGGCTCATCTTAATGTCCTCAGTAATGTTTGCAGACCACAAAAGTCATAAGATGGATTTTGAACATCAGTAAAGTTTGTTCACCAAACAAACCAAGACAAGACTGAGAAGCCAAGAGGGGATGTGGCTCAGCAATCAATGCTTTTCTCCAGGCTCATCTGCACTTGGCCTAAGTGGGATTTTATCACGGAGTGATGAATCAGCCTTGTACCCACCCTCTGTAGAAAGCACAGATATTTTCCTTTGAATCCAAGTCACAGGTACAGGCTCCACAGTTGATCAAGGCAAATTTTCACAGCTCGCAGGAGCTTAAAGAGATGCAGTGAAAGAAATCTAGTGAGTTTTGAGGTCAGACATTTGAAGGCGCTATCTCACTACTGATCAGATTAGAGATGTTTAATATTACAGGCATAAAGGCTCTGGAATAATTTGTGTAACCTTGAGGAAGTACCAAAATGGAGACCTTTAGGAGACATTTCATATTGTTGGTTACCACATGGCTCACTGGGCTTTTTCAGCTATGACACATCTTTTACTCTGGACAGTGCTTGAACACTGCTGTGTTTCATTGGTCCAAATAACCACTTAATTTTTTATATGGACTTTTACAAACCAGTAAAGTTCACATGAATCATGCAAATAAAAAAATCAAGGGTAGAAGAAGCACGTTCTTGCTGAGTTACAGAGAGCTGCTGGCTTCTTCACTCCCCATGAATGTTACAGAAACAATGCAAATATGCCTGAAATTTTATAGCAGAAATGACGAGTAGAACTAAGACTATTTGTTATTCACAGGCTTTACAGAACTGTTCATCTTTTAAGACAGCCTAGCTCAAGATAGCAGCTTTCCCATTCACAATCAATAGATTTGCACACACTTCCATGCTGTGCACCAAATGCTCATGGACACAGATCGCAATCCTGACCCTTCTCTGTGTGCCTTGCAGAATTAAAAGCACTTAAAAAAACCAGATTTACAAGCCCACTAAATGTGCACAGAGTAATATCATTGCTGCTTATTTTTTTAAAGACAACTTTAGTTTATGCCCTTCACCCCCATGTTTTACTTGTATAAGTCATTCCTTCTCAAACAGATTATTGTACTGCTTCCTGCATTAAGCAAAATTCAAAGCTATGTTTCAGTCCTGGCTGATTCTCTTCACAGAGACCACCCTTTAACCAGTGAAGAAGCACAGGCAGACACGATTTACATCAAGATCATTACTTGAGGATAACTCCCAGTGCTCCCTCTGTAACTATATATCTGTGCATATGACAATATGACCCAAGGTCAGCTGTGCTTCAGTTTACCAATTAAGACGGGACTTGCTAGCTCAGAAGCCAATGAATTTTCATTGCCAGAGTCATTTTCTTATGTACACAAGGCTCTATTATACCTCATTAAATACCCTGTAATTTGGAATGCCTTGCTGCCCTTACTCCTGTCAACGTCCATGCACTTTGCGTGTGTGTGGCAGTACAAAACCTGAACCCCACACTACACTGCCTGCCATGCTCTTCCCCAGCTCCTAACCCATTCAGCTCCAACCCCTGCACAGTCTGCAACAGCTCTACACCGTTAACTTCACAATAAAAATCTTAAAAAACCAAAACATTAACAGGCGAACAGAAGAGACAGGACATTCTGACTGGCACACATAATATATACTACAGGGTTGAATTTTTTAAACAAGCAGCACTCACCAAAAATTATTGCAATATACTGACTGCATTGTAAGTGCCAGAGTTCAGAGAATTTTACAGTTTAATCACTGATGTTTCTAAACACATATTTTACTGTTATAAACTCGTAACACTAACCCCAAAAGCTGTGTGAAGAACTGATACACAAGGTCCTGAGCTCAGGTTAAAGGTACTCTCTCTAAGCAAGGACTCAGACAAGGCTTTAATGTGAAGGTTTGCCATTCTGGCACTAAGAAAAATAAAATAACACACAAATGTGCCCATTTGTTTCAGGCAGACAACACTAACAGCCGTGCAAACTCCTGATAAGCTCTCTGAAGTAAAGGCAAATGCTTACACCTTGACCCAATCACCATGAAAAAGAAACAAGTTTCTCTACTGTTTCCTGTACACACCAAAACAAACTCCCACTCACTAACTCAGAAAATACATTGTTTTTCAAAAACGCCTAATGAAATAAAAGAAACAACAAAAGAAAGAGCAGTGTGTCAGCCCCATCCCAGGAGCAGCAGCACTACAGTCAGAGGGCGGGAACAGGCGCTGGCCCGCAGGGTGTTTGTGGGGACACCGTCGGTACCGGCGCTGTGAGTGACCAGCAGCCCGTCCCTCCCGGAGCTCCGGGTCAGGCGTCAGGAGGTTCCAGCGGACACTCCAAACGCGGGAGATGGCCACACAGCTCCAGCTACGGAGCCAGCACGGCTCCTCCTCTCCATCCCGGTTAAACGCCCGGGAGGGACGGGCACTGCCCACCGGGCTGCAGGGAGTCACCGCACGGGGTTTTGCTGTGGGAACTGCAGGACCAGTTCCCAAATCCCTGGCAGCACCGACTCCCTCCCACCTCATTAACACCCCTCTCACAGACTAACAGGGACCTTGCTCCCAGAGGTACGAGGTACACTGGGGATGGCTTAAAGGCAATGTCTCTATTCCCTGCTCTGCCTCTTGCTTCCATCAAAGAACAGCTGAACTAGCATCAAGTCCTCACTGCAAAACAGAGTCACCTGTATAGCAGGATATGCAGCCTAAGGGAGAAAGGAAAAGACATAAAACTTGGAAGCAGTGACTTCCCAGAAGGTGCTGGGGTGCTCACAGTCCTGCAGCAGGAGGGGCTGTGCAGCTGAGCCCCCTTGCACACCCCACTGCAGCCAGCGGTGCCACAGCACCAAACAGCAAACCCCGGCCCCCAGCACCTGTCTGCCACTCGGATCAGCCTCTGATCTGTGCAGGAATCAGAGCTGAACATCCAGACAACCGTGTGAAATCAGGCCACTCTCTCCATAAGGAGAGGCATCACTCTGCCATTAACATGTCAAGAGTTTTGCTGGAAGGATGATCCACTGCACACTAAAGCATGCAAATCAAAACAAGTTTTGTCAGTGAAGTTAAGGACATCTAATTGTAAACCTCTCCCAAAAGTCCTACAACATGGGTTTCTAGTAGGTTCATTGTTTTGATACTACAAAACACATTTTCAACATGATAAATCACTCCACAAAAAGATGAGTTGAGTAATAAATGCAGCGTACTGTAGTCACATCCATATTCACATCTCATGCCCCAGTTCTCTTACAGTGTGGAACAGCTAAAACCAATTTACAAGTTTGACATCAAACCTACAGAGCTCAATTGAAAGGCTCTGATTGACAAAGTTTCAGAGCTCCACATTTCAAAAATAAATACCTGAAATAAACACTAGGTCACTTTTTACTGGCAAGGAAAAAACTCTACTGATCCTTGTAGCCTTTGGTTACACTCTGAGAAGTAAGAAATGCTGCCTCAGGCTCCCAGATGTGCAGCCGTGGGTGCCACCAGGAAAGGTCGAATCACACAGAGAGAGCTGTACAGTGACATTAATGACAGGCAGATTATTTGCATTTCAACTTTAAGAAACATAACGTGTAAGCAAACACACATTGAAACATGACATCATCCCACTCTGTGGCCAGCAAATGGGAGCTGGTTGCGCAGAGAGGGTATCAGTTAACTCAGTAACATTGTGAGTTTTTTCTCTCTGGAGTCACACTGCAGTTTCCCCTTCTTACTCAGTGCAGTATTTTCTAATTTAATTTTCCTTCTCACAAGTGCATTTATAAGAGAAAGTGTCCAAAATTTAGGCTGAGTCTCTGTTTAGCCTACAAACACCTTTGCTCAAGGAGAAGTGATGCTGCATTTGTTCTGTAAGAGCCCTCGCAGCTCCAGCAGTACAGGAGGTGTTAGTCAGCAGTTTGACTTCTCTTCATTAATAACCTCAGCAGGAAGCCAGAAGCACACATGAAAGCCTTTGGATACCTTCCTTTCACACAAAAGTCAAAGCTCAGAGTAAAACAAAGGACTTCTTAAAATAGAAAGTTGCAAATAAATCACGTAGATTAAAAAACCCAACACTTAGACTGCAAATGCTGAAAGCTGATCAATTTATAGAGGCACTTACACCCCAGATAGCTGTGTCAGAGCTAAACTGTCATGTATTCTTCTAGGCTGCATTAATGCTCTCTTCAAAATGTTTTTACTGCTAGTATTTTCTCATCAAATTTTAGCAATCTTTCTATCCCAAATACCTCTGTTCTCATTACTCAGAACATTCAGGTGTGATTACAGTAAAGATTGTTACCATGTTTTATTTGGTTAAAACCTCTAGAATTAAATACACGTGTTGTCAATGAACAGGCACCAAGCCAAATTACACTCTCCCATCCCATTTTCTGTCACTCCAAAGGCTGAGGACACTCATTTCAGAAAAATATGTAGAAGAATCATGAAGTAGGGGGGGTTTTTTAAAGCATTATAAATCTTATAAATGAAAGCTGACATGTCATACAAGAAAAAATACCAAGATCAAACCTTTGAGCATAGAAGATGAGAGGAATTATGAAAGGAAATGTTATCACCTCATCCTTTATTCCTTCAGCTGTGCCTGTGAGCGAGAGGCTGAGGTAACTTCCCGCATAGCTTAAAACATGCATGAAGCCCCAATGATTAATGCATAAACACATCCTGCAAAGCAGCTACAGCTGCACATCACATTTCTGATGGCACTGTAACATTACACTGCAGCTCCAGTTTGTCAGGAACCTGCAAACTCTCTAATCCATCCCACACAATCTTTATTACAGCCCAAGTTCTGGCAGAGGTAACACCACCCTGTGGAATCCACTGCTTCCCTGTGGTCACCAAGTGCTGACAGGAGCCCAAATCCAGGTAAGTGGGAGCTGCTAGAAGCTCCCATTTCTCCAGGAATAGCCCGGCTCTTCACCAACATGCTTCCAATTAGGAACACCAGGTAGAGAGTACAGCACTTTTTGAATGAGTTTTGACATCATGCAGAGGAATAACTTCTCCTCTCAAACATGACTCAGGGTCCAGTTCAGACCAAGGAAGATGGGACAGGCTTGAACTGACTCCGGTAAATTCTGACTAAGTAGTTAAAATATTTTATTTTACTCCTTTAAATATCAAAACATGTTTGTCTCTGCCTTTCATCATTTAGGGTCACCAACGCTTCACTCTTGCTGCTCACACGACAGTCCACAAGAACTACAATAAGTTTAGAAGTGCCCTGCAAACTCATGACACAGATGTGCAAACATCTGCCAGCTAGAGATACTCCAAATTTGAAAACAAACTAGATTCCACCAATGTGATATAAAATACTTACTGCATGACTTTGGGATCACAACCAAAATATCGTCCTTTTGTATTGCTCATCAGAGTTTAGGGCCAGGTTTCCAGGCCATTTCCTAACTCCCATTGTCACAATTTCAGCATTCCTTACAACAAGATCAGGATTTTTGTCACCTACACTCAGCTGGCAGGGTCAGGTACACACAGAGCATGCAAATTAAGATTTGCACATTACTTTCCCAACAATAACAAATGATAATGACCAGCACTTCTACCACTTCCATATTAACTGTTCACCACAACTTAACAGTAGCTGACAAAATCAAAACACAAAATACCCGGAAGGATTCAGCTTTGCTGTGAAGACCAAGTATTTCCCTGAAGTTTAAAGACTTTTCTTCACAGCAGAGCTGTCAAGAGTTTTACCAAGTTTGATCAAGGTCAGACAGATGTCAGAATTAAACCTCAAGCTTGCATCAAATTACATAAATATGAAAGAAAAGAGGTTTGACAACTTTCTGGTGAGAGAGGTTTGACAACTTTCTGGTGAGAGAGGTTGTCAAACCAAAGAGGACTTCTCTGTAAAACTGATTATATAAAGCACAGGGCAGGCAAAGCTCTGATTAAAGTCAATAAAGAACCTCCCAAAGCACCAGCTGCCCTCTCCAGCACCTTGTGGCCTGAGTCCAAACTTTTGACAGCTGAAATATGCTGCACAAAGGATGCCAGTCAACTCCGGAATAAAGTAACAACTGCTTTCACTGCACTGTCAGGAATATGGTTCTTAACTAAGCTACTTGGGGAAAAAAAAACCAAACCAAAAACCAAACAGAAAGCCTACAGTGCTGGCAGCAGAAAAACCGTATCTTCCTTCCCCTGTGAATGAGTTTTAAAAAGACATAATTAAAACCTCAGATCACCTTCCTACATAACCTGTGATGGAGATGAACATCACGGGTGCAAGAAACAAGTCCTTTTTAGGAAGTCTGGTTCCATACTTGGTGCTACTTACAGAAGGTTAATTGTAAATGAAAGAACTGAATGGAGAAAGAAATACAGCATTTAATGCAAGTTGTGTAAGACCAACTTTAATAACTTCTGTATTACACATCTTCACATATTTGTCACACACTCACCTTATTAATAATTTCAAAATCTTTTGAAAGAGGAATCTCTACACTTACCATGTTGGGGTTGGTCGGCCCTGTCAAAAATACACATTCCACTGAAAACAACGTGGATCTGCCCCTGCAGAGAGGGGTTAACTGGAGGCATCGTGCAAGTTAATCCCAACAGGTAACTGGACCAGGGTGACAAAGGCACCCTGATCTCACAGGCAGATCCAACAAGTGGTCACTTCCACTGACGCCAACACAGCTTCTCACAGCTGCCTATGAAATGGACACACGTGAACTCCATCCAAGACCATTTGCTAAGGCAAAATCATCACTTTCTGTAGAGCTTGACCTCAAACCTGTGTGAAGGTCTGAGAAAAGAGTTTTCAACTGGGACACTAATTGCCTTCATGAGAACATCCCAAGGCACATGGAAGAAACAAAAGGCAGCAGGCTATAGGAATTCTGCTAAGTCCAAAAAGAGTTATTTCTACAGCAGAGCAGGATGACTACAGCAGTTTGAACTTTGTAGCTTTCCAAATAACAAAATACTTATACTGTGACTCTCCTAAGACAAGTAATTTCTTTCCATCAGTGACGATACACAGCTCTTAAAAACTAGGCATGTTTATTGGAAACCTTTCTAAAAGGCAGCAATAACAACAGCAAAGAAACCCCTTCTGATCTGCCTAAATTTTTAATTTGTTATGATTAAAAATATGCAAACTCAAGGCTTTGAGAAGCTTTAGGAGCTATCAGATTCACTTCTATTGAGCCTACTCTTCATCTAGGGTCTTTTCCAAAGTTTATGGAAAAGGATATAAGAAGCCTTCAATCAATAAACAGGAAATTTTAAAATCTTTAAAGCTACAGACAAGGTAGATTAGGAAGGTGGAAATGAAATTGGAGACACTCACCTCCAGTCTGCTGACTCAGATATAGGCAGGACAAGAAACATAATGCAATTCCTCTCTTATTGCAAACAGAAATCCACCTAGGGACAAACAGTTTACATCTACCAACCACATAGCAGGGGCAGGGCCAAGAGCTTCTCCTCAATACCTTACACCAACACTCAAAATGCACTTTTCCCCTGCTTCTTTAATCTACCCCACAACTGCTGGATAGACAAACAGGGGTACTCCAAATAAATCACTTACTAAAGGAATAATGCTGACACCAGACTCATTGCCTTTCCTTCCACATCAAACATCATTCCTGCTGCAGAAATAGCTGAAAGAGCACTGAAACTACCTTAGCAATTTTCAAAGTGAGCTTTCGCTACAAGTATTGACCCACCATTCATTCCGTTGTACAAACTCCTGTGGTGAGGGGACAGCTCATCTGTCACTTGTCTCCTGAGGGTACCTTCTCTGCTGCCTCCGCTGAGGTGTTTGAGGTGCTCTGGGCTCCCTCCATAGTGTTGTTTGAGATGCTCCGGGCTCGTACCCCTCACCTTGTGCAGGTGCTCTGTACTTCCACTCGGCGTGTGCTTTTGAAGGTGATCTGGGCTGCCACCGCTGTGCTTTTGATGCTCAGGGCTACCACCGGGCCTCTGCTTTTGAAAGTGTTCAGGGCTACTACTCAAAACGTGCTTTGGGATAGTTTCTGGACTGCTGCTGCTGTGCTTTTGTTGTTCAGGTACTTTGACAATGGTTTTGTGATGCTCAGGGCTCGGCCCTTTCAGGTGATGATCAGGACTGCCAGAACCCCTGGGCTTCTGCAGGTGCTCTGGGCTGATACTCCTGTGTTTCTGATGCTCAGGGCTTCCTTCCCCCCGAGGTTTTTGCAGGTGTTCTGGACTGGTGCTTGGGTGGTGTTTATGATGGTCTGGGCTGTCTGTGCTCCCCGTGCTGGAGGTGCTGCTGCCATCCCCGACATCTCTGATGTACGCGCTGGTGGCAGTCAGCTGGCACAGGCTGATCTGGCTGTCGATAGAGCTCCGGCTGCCTGCTCCTCCACTCTTCTCCTCGTCCAGCAACACACACAACTCCTTCAGCTCCAGGTTCTCCTTGACCACTTCTTCTTGCCTCACTTCCAGCTCTTTCAGCTTCTGCAGGTATAAGGCCACCTCCTTGTGCATGACACTGGCGCTGTACCTGCCCAGCCTCTGCCACTCGCGGGACACCCTCTTGCCCTTCTGCCGGTCATCGTCCAGGAAGCAGCAAAGGTCCCTCAGTTCCTGGTTATCTTCCTGCAGCTTCTGGTTGATGTCCTTTAAAAGAAAGATTATCATGACAGAGGAGTGTCTAAACGAACTGATGTTAAACTGTTACACAGGCCAGTGGACAGCACTGCTGCAAACTCATATTGAAACACTCCAGTGAGGCATACATAATTCCATGTGTAGATCTGGCACACTGTAACAGCACCATACTTCAAGTAAACAAAGCTGCTGTCCAGCAAAAACTGCCCTTAGCTTGGAGCTAATTTCTAACTTCTGATACAGCAGAAAAGTTTCAGGTGCTTAATTAATTTTCATGCTAAGTATCAGAGTAATTTAGCTCCCAAATTGGGCAAGGATTGTAAGTGCTCTCATGATGAACTCGCTCCCCTGAGAAATATTCACCTGCGAGTTATTGCTGAATAAAACTGCAAGGTACATCAGAAATTGTAACAACTCCTAAACAATTAATCATTAACATTTACACTCTCTATTCCCTAAAGCATAGTCACATACAAAGATGACCATTTTAGAGATTTTTAAAGAATTGGGGTTTGCTGGATTTTGTTTCTGATTGGCATAAAAAGCCCTGTCAGTCATCACTTGACCAGGATTGCTTCAACCACTCTGAAATCAAATAATCTGCTTAAATAGACTTTTCACCCCTAACAAAAGTACATTATTCTATGCCCTTCCCTAAGGGAGGAACAGTCTGAAGCAAATGCTGTGAAGTAAAAACGTTCAGGGTATTACTACAGCAGAATAAAAACATTTTCAGTATTTTATCATTCTAGTTTGGACTTGTGACCTTATTTATCTTTCTCCCATCATCTACATATTCATTCCTTCTTATGTATGACATTACAACTAGAGATTAGGCACAGTTGTTAAAAGTTTAGTCTCACGGAAACACCATTTTAGCACAGTTTCCTAAGAAAAGGAAGCTTTTGTAACTCCACCGGATTCAGGTGCATGAATGCCTGTGTTTGTCTGATTTTTCCCTCAAAGTAACTTGGAATTTGAACAATTTCAACCGGTATTTGACAATGGAAAAAAAATTTCAATGAGGCTATAATGTGTCCTTAAAAACCTCTGCTGGTGGGAGATGTTCGAGATGATCCCACAATGGAATAAAAAAGTTGTGTCAGTCCACAATTCCTCAGTCAGGAAGCAGGACGCAGCCATCCAGCTGGTCATTCTTACTCATGGAGCAGTTATTTTACACAGGACAAAGGAGGGAGATTTCCAGACACCAACACAGGCTTCAAAAAACCTCCTTCTCCCAGATTCTGTTTGAAAGTCCCAGCTGAGGCATCTGAACAAAAGGCGGAAGTCAAACAAGACTTAAGGAGTTTGGAATTGAGAGAGGAATTTGTGACTCCTTCCTACACATCTGAAGTGTCTTTGGTCAGTTATCTGGAAGATGCATAAATCCAGATGATGTCACACTTTTGCACATAACTGGGAGAAAGATGCTATTGTTGTAACTGAACTTACATTTAAAAGATAAGCTTCAGTTTTACTAAACACTATCGTGGATGGGTCTTTTTTACCCTCAGACACCATCAAAGGGACACACATACTCATACTTTGCAGAACACAAACTTGGGAGGCAGGAACTGTCTTCCCCACGAGCTATTTATTTTATGCCACACTATTATCAAAGACACTTTCTCAATAATTCTGTCATTTAAAGCCAATCTATAAGTGAAGAACTCTCTTCTAATGCACTTTCCTGTAATAATTCAAAAGCCCACACTGCATCTCTGTCTCCTCTCTCCTTCCCTCCAACCTCACCTCACTGAAGGAATTTCCTGAAAATTCTAAAAGCACTAAGCCAGAAAACATTCTGTAGTCCTGCCTACTTTAAGGTAACTTTCTAGGTCTATAATCCACAAGCAAGGTAATACTCTGTAAATAGTCACACTTTCTTCCCAGTCCTCAGAACTGGGAGGGAAGCATTAGGGACTAAGCTTCTCATCCTCCAAGAGTGAAATTAAGAAGGGATAAGCCATTACAGACTTGGCTTGCCTCTGACTTCAGCCTGCACAAGTCCGCAACTGAGAATGGTTTGATCAGAGATATGTTACCAGATGTCTTTTTCCGACAATAATTTAGAGATTGATTCTGATCATCCCAAACCCGAGCCCAAGGGTTTGCCATCACCTGCCACACGCTGCACTGCATCCTGGAAATGACCAACTCTCTCCAGCAGCCTACCAGCCTGCCTGACAGACTAAGTCGCCTGAAAATAGTGACAGAACACAGCGTGAGCTACACAAACCCTTATTTCTCGTGCACTTCAGGCAGAATCATTTAACCTCACTAAAACCAAGGAAGTCTTAACACAAAGGTGACAAGACTTAAGCGTTTTTATCAACCCAAAAGAATATTGGGGCAGAGCATAAACCAGCTGTGCCCCACAGTCTGCCGAATAACTGGTCATCCCTCAGCCGGACACTCGATTTTTAAGTGGGATCAAATGCTCTGCACCTCAGTCCTCATCCACTTTTCTCGCGGTTCTCGGGAGCGGCTCCTCCCAGACCATCCACCTGACGAGATTGCTCCCGGCGGGACGGGCAGGGGACGCGGAGACACCGCACAAACTTCAGGGGTCCCACCCTGCCCACCCCGCTACCTTCAAGCCGCGGATCTCGCCGAGGTGGAGCTGGAGGCGGCGGTTCACCTCGCGGATGAGGTTGCTGTGGTCCAGCATCGCGCTCATCTTTTCGGCCTCGGCGCGGCGGAGGCTGCGGATCAGCTCCTCCTTGCTCCACTTGAGCAGCTCCTCGTCCGACACCTTGGACAAGTCCTCGGCCGGCGCTGCCCCGCAACTTTCCGCCGCCACTTTGGACATGGTGGCGGCCCGGCAGCCCGGGGCACTCGCGGAGCCTCCCCGCGCTCCCGGGGCCGCCCCACCGCCACCGCCGCCGCCGCCGGGGGAAAGGGCGAGCCCGGAGCCCGCGGGATGCCCCCAGCTCCAGCGCTGGGCCGGGGGTAACGAGGGAGACCGCTTCTGGCCCCAGGCAGCGGATCCTGGAAAAAAGGAGGAAAAGGAGGAGGAAAGGGTGTGGAGGAAGCTGGGCCACCGGCTGGGGAGCAAACTTCCCCCGTCGAGAAGGAAAGAAAAAAAAAATAGAAAAAAAGACCTAGACAAAAGATCCCCAAGACAAGCCCGGCTCTTGCAACAGGTCAGCGCCAGCTGCGTGCGCCCGGTCCCCACCGCAGCGGCAGGGATGCGCGGTGGCTCTCACGGTACCCGCCGCCCCCGGGCTACGGGATGCAGGGTAGGATGCGAAGTGCCGATGCCGCGCACCATGGCGGAGGGCAGGGCAGGCCGGCCGGGCCGTGCGGCTGCGGGNGGCACAACCGCAGCCGCCCGCGCATCAGTCGGTGCCCCCAGCGGGGCGGCCGGCCAGAGGTCACATTACGTCAGCGCCCGGCGGCACCGCCCCGGCGCCCAGCGCGGCTCGCAGGCACGGACCGGCG